>FYEU01000317.1:614636-788306 GCA_900188575.1 Geosmithia putterillii
GGGGGGGGGAGGGAGGGGCCACGCTGTGAACAGAGCATACATGGCAGGGGAGGAGCAGCAGCAACAACAGCAACAGAGTGCGATACAACTGCCCGTCCACATACGAGCACTCAGACTCAGGGGGAGTAGGTAATCACCCGGCGAGCCGAGAGCATAGATGCAGGACGAGTATTACGTCTACTTACGGCGTGTCGGTGATGGAACTCGGAAGAGATTCTTGTCCTGGATGTAGCAGCCAACTCGCAGCCAACGTAGCGTAGCAGTAACTTGTAAGTATTACGAAGTAATAACAAGATGCCCGTACGAGGAAGAGCAATAATACAGCCGACACCCGGACAGAGCGGCCCAATCTCGATGGGGCAAACGAAACAGAGGCCAAGCTTTCTGGAGTGATCGCCCCGGCCAGGACGGCCCCCCCTGTCGCAACGGTACGTACCCACAAGCCACCAGGTACGAGTACAACGTACTACGGAGTACAGAGAGAGTACGATGGTACGGACAGCCAGGTACCCGTGGCACTGGCGGCAAAGAAGTGATTGGGGGCCCGCCATGGCCGACCATCATGCCCACGGTTGGTTAAGACGGTTGACACCATGGGGACTGTCGCTCGGAGTGTCGGCAGATTGGCAGTGGCGACTACGAAGTGCAGGTAGGCAAGTAGGTACGGATAAGTACACAAATCCTCGCAGTGCTCGTACTTGCAGGAGGACTCGTAAGAGTAAAATGAGCAGCAGGCGGAAATCAGATGGAGATGCCTGATCTGATTGCCTTGGTCCTGGTCCCCTTGGTGATGGGTGATCACCGAGGGTCGCTTGTTGCCTACGGATCTGCCGAAGACAGGATGAGTTTTCGGATTTCCCCTGATGGCCCGTACTCTGTAGTACTTACTCGTACCGAAGTACTCCGTAGATGCGTGCTAATAATATCAGGAGGTCGTATTACGAGTAGTATCTCACCCTCGTACCCGTCTTACTTACAGCAAAGCCAGACCAGGCTGGGAGAAGGATCCGGGTTCACCGCTGTGCCTGGCTGTCAATGCTGCTGCGCCTGGCTGGGCGTCTGTGGGGAACATTTGTGCCTGTATGCGTGAAAGCAGGGTTCAAGGTCTTTGACTGAGCTGATATCTGCAAGTCCCTTGGTCCTGAATACTCTGTAGACTGTCGTGCGAGTACTCGTATAAATGGAACGAAGCTCGGTGTGTACTTTGTATGTCTGTTAGCTGACCTGGCTGGGCTGGGCTGGGCTGGCATCAGATACATTGAGGTCTCAGAAGGATAGCGTTGAGATTCCAACGCGGTCTCCCAACGCGGTCTCACAAACAGCCCGGCCAGGCGGAACAGTCGGTATCCCGTATGACTGGACAGCAAGCAAGTCACCAAGTACTCGAAACAGTACAAAGTACTCTTCAATAGTACGCAAATGATTCATCTTGATGGACTGGATGCAGAACGCCACGGCGTCTGTTGGTTGGGAAAGCAAAGGGAGTTGAGGAGCTTGGCAACTTGGCAGGTGCGGTATGAAGGAAAAGAGATTGCCCGTTGGCGGCAGGTACGAGCAGTATTCCAATGGAGTACTACTAGCAAGTAGTAATAGTACCTAATACTCGTAGAGGTAAAATGATGCTCTCGGTACGAGTATTAAGGGGGAGGGGATCATAAGACTCAATAGGCGGGGGAGAAGAAGCCAAGATGAGAAGCCAAGAGAGGAGAAGAAGGACACCAACACTATTGCTCGTACTTTAAAAGTTAAGGGGGGGGGGGAAGATGTGATTTGGGTGTTGGTGTTGGCGTTGAATGGTGTCGGATTGGATGCGACAGCGGGCGGGCAGTGCGGTCAGTGGCTTGGGCAATACGCTACGGCTAATTGAACGCCATCTGCGATGGATTCAATTGAAGCCAGTTGGCCAGCTTGCCAGCTATGAAGTCTGGTACTATCGAAGCCAACGCCTTTCCTGTTCCTGGCCTAACGATGCAGGTACCAACTTGGCGTGTTGGAGCGTTTGAGCGTGTATCTGCGGGCACGTGCGCCCACTGTAGTGCGCTGTACTCGTACACGCTGTGATACACGGGTCCGTCGGCCTGTACGGGCATCTTTCCCTGTTCTACTACGAGTACTACTAGTAGTGCTCCGTAGTATCTTCCCTGTACGCATCTCGCTAGTATGTACGCATTGCCGGATTTGCACATACTCGTATCCGTGGAGACTAGTCGTAGAGGTCATATTACAGAGTACGAGCACGGCGTGATATTGCGGCGTAGCAATAGACTCTTTTGCCTTCCCGCGTAGACGCTCTGAAATACTCGTACAGCGTAGATTGTACAATTTGCCCTCCCCGCCAAGTCCCTCCAGTGTTTCTTCCCCTGATGCCCAGTGTGCGCCGACGAATAGAGAGTCTGGTGGCACATCTTGGCGTCTTGACAGACGCACGTTCTAGATGCTTATTTGGACCTTGCATCCTCGTCCCTCGACCCTGCCTGGCAACAGCATGGGATTGAAAGCATGGGAAAGCAAAGCATGGCGCCTAGAATGACCAGTTGGAACAAGAAGAAGCCTGGACGGCTAAGTACTTGGTAGAAAGCTTCATCATTTCACCGTCAATGCCGCTGGGCTAATTAACGCGCTGCTGCCCCTGATGTCCAAAGTCTCCCTTAGCAAATCGCCAGTTCGGTACAAAGTACTTGTTCGTATGTACGGAGTACGGAGTATGCACTGCAGGAAATTAAGACACTCACGCCCCCCCGTCATCTGCCCATCAACCTATGGGCCATTTGGCCATCAACCCCCTTTCTCTCAAGCCTTGGGCTTCCCCCCGGCTCCCCCCACACCCAACCCATGGAAATTGCATGGCCACAGAGCCTTGCTTATTAGTCGCAACTCCACACCAACTGTACCTTGCTCTCCGTACCTACATGGGCTCAGGGCCAATGGGGAGCCGGCATGCGGGTTGTGGAATGTACCTGGCTTTACTTTGTCGAGTTAGACTCCCGCGTATGGGCACAAGTACCGTCCTCAGGTCCATCCAGGTACCAAGCTCAGGTCCTCGTGCCGAGGAGAGAGAGAGAGGACCCCCCCCATTAACCACCGCCCACTCTGCGAGTACGAGCGTCCAAGGTACTCCCGTCCGTGTACTTCGTACACAGACAGACAGAGAAAGACAAGACATGATCCCTGCACCCCTGCTCGTAATAACAACATGGGCGCTCAAGCGCTGTCCATTTTCCCTCAAAGAGAGCCTCGTTCGCCTACCTGATCTGCTTCTTTCCCTTCCTCTTCCTCCCTCTCTGTCCTTCAACCCACGCATCACCACCGCTTCACTCTTTCAGCGGGCACTCGTTACTCACCATCACGGTATAATATAATAACGTCTTTCGATATATAACGGAGCAAAGAACAAAAGAAAACGCCAAGGAAAAGAATCAGAAAAAATGAAGGGTTTCGCCGTCGCCGCCGTCGCGGCCCTGGCCTCGGGTGCGAGCGCCATCAACCACCGTCACGGTCACGAGCTCCTCCACAAGAGGGCTGAGGCTCAGACCTGTGGATGCACCACCATCTACACCACCATCACCGGAGAGGCTACCCGTAAGCAAACGCCCATCTGATACAAGATAGTGAACCCACAAGAAGGATTGCCTTCAGTTGACTAACACGCCCTTCATCCAGTGATCCCCAACCCTCCCCCGGCCACTCCCACCCCGAGCACCACCTCGACGCCCACCCCCGCGCCGGTGACGCCCTCCACCACGGCCACCCCGACCCCCAAGTCGACCGTCAAGGAGCCCGTCCCCACGCCCGAGCAGCACTCGTTCCCCACCCCCGGAACCTACACCGTCCCCGCCACGACGGTCACCCTGAGCGAGACCACGACCGTCTGCGGCGCCACCAGCGCCCACGTCACCCCCGGCACCCACACCCTCGGCGGTGTCACCACCGTCGTCGAGACCGCCACCACGGTGACCTGCCCCGTTGCCACCACCACCGAGTCCAACGGCGTCGTGACCAACGTCATCACCAGCACCGAGTACGTCTGCCCCTCGGCCGGCACCTACACCGTCGCTCCCATCACGACCACCATCACCTCCGAGACCGACATCCAGGTCCCCGTGCCCACCTCGTACGCCCCCGGTACCTACACCGCCCCCGAGGTCGTTGTCACCGTCACCGACACCAACTACGTGACCGTCTGCCCCTACAGCTCGTCCGAGACCCCCACTCCCACCCCTGAGCCCGTCCCCGAGACCACCTCGGCTCCCCCTGCCCCCGTCACCACCACCTCGGCCCCCGTTGTGATCAAGCCCTCCACCACCTCCGCCGCCACCTCGTCTGCCCCCGCCGAGACCTCCCCCGCTTCTGGCGGCTCCGGCTCGCACGGCGACTTCTCCGGCTCCGGCGACCACTACGGTATCTCCTACACCCCCTACGTCGGTGCCACCGGTGACTGCAAGTCCGCCAGCCAGGTCGAGTCCGACATTGCTAGCATCGCCTCGGATGGCTTCGACGTTGTCCGTGTCTACTCCACCGACTGCAACACCCTCGAGAACGTCGGCTCTGCCGTCAAGAAGCACGGTCTCCAGATGATCATTGGTGTCTTCGTCAAGGAGTCCGGCTGCAGTGCCTCCACCCCCGATGTCAAGGAGCAGATCGACGCCATCAAGAGCTGGGCCCAGTGGGACCTCGTCAAGCTCTTCGTTGTTAGCAACGAGGCCCTCATGAACGGCTACTGCACGGCCTCCGAGCTCCGCCAGCTCATCACCACCGTCAAGTCCACCTGCTCCGGCTACACCGGCCCCTACACCATTGCTGAGACCCTCGACTCGTGGCTGGAGCCTGCCACCTCGAGCGCCCTCTGCGACGTCGTTGACTTCACTGGTGCCAATGTCCACCCCTTCTTCAACGCCGCCAACTTTGCCTCCCTCGCCGGTACCTTCGTTGAGGGCCAGCTCGCCATCCTCGACAACATCTGCTCCGGCAAGAAGGCTGTCAACCTCGAGTGCGGCTGGCCCACCGGTGGCTCCTGCCTCGGCTCCGCCTGCCCTGGTGTCTCCCAGCAGGCCGAGGCCCTCGCTGACATCCGCAAGAAGGTCGGCGACCGCACCGTCTTCTTCTCCTTCGAGAACGACAAGTGGAAGTCCCCCGGCTCGCAGGGCTGCGAGCAGTTCTGGGGTGTCAAGGAGTACTTCACCAGCATCCTCTCCTAAGCGCGCCTGGTCTTCCCCATTTAGCCTAGGAGTAGTTTACGTGTAGTCCTCTACATGTACTGTCTGGTTTTGTTCCCATCTAACGAGAGCTTTGCTGTTTTTCCCGAAGAGGGGGTTCACCTTTGAACAAGGAGTGTTCGTTTGTGCTGCATTTTCCCCCCTGATTCTTTTTTTCTTTTTCTTCTCTTCTATATTCTCATCACTTATTCTTGCACTCATTGACCGACCCATCTGTGCATTGTTAACATAAAACCCATGTCAAGCCTGTAATGAAGATTTTTCTGTTTGCCTTCCGACTCTGCTATGAATGTCAACATGTATATAGCAGGAATAAACCTTCATTCCCAGGACCATTTCCAGTATCCCTTGCCGTCGTAACCGTCCACTGTCTTGTGTGTCTCCCTCTCGACTGCATCACTCGGTCTCTGTGCTTTGTAGTACGTTGCCTTTTATAACTAGTAGTAGCATACATACGTACTACTAGACTGTCTTACTGTGTATGCCGGCCCTAAGTCAAACCTGCTAGCGGCAGTCATGAGCACGATATTGCACTACTAAGTGAGAATATGTTCCTCTAGGATCTCTAGGAAAAAAACCGGCCGTCTAGTAACGATGTATTCCCCTAATGCAAATGGGTATTTTTGTGTAAACCACCAAGCAAAGCAAATCATGTGAGGGTCAATGTGCCCCCATACGGGTTTGGTTGGCCCTCCGTCCATCTGTATAGTAAACAAGACCCAATCCCAACTAACACTGAGCGTAATCTGTTCCATAAATGTTTGATCTCATGAATAACGGAGTATAAGGAAAAGCAAAAAAAGACACCCGTGAGACACCGGAACTAAGTAAAACTAAGAAAAGAGGAAAGGCTGGAAAGAGAAAAGCCTGGGTCATACGCCTCACATGAGACCGAGGAGAGAAAAGAAAAGGAGAAAGAAGAAAAGGAGCAGAATGTGAAAGAGGCCAGCTCTAGCCTGAGCCAGCTGGGCTGAGAAATTATATCAAGAAGCGAAAAGGGGAGTCAAAGAGATGAGAGGGAAAGAGGACCTTAGAGCGAGAGGGTCCCTGGACCAGGGGGGGAAGGAACAGGTGGGTGAAGAGATGGGCGGCGACCCTGGTCTAGCTTATAGACTAGAACAGAGGGACACTCTCCATCCTGGACGGCACCTTGCCCCCCCAGCCTAGGCCGCACCTCTCGAGCTGCACCACCCCACCCCTGTGTGCGTCGCTGACCAGCACGTTGAGCTCGCCGCCATCGTCAGCAAAGTCGATGCCGCCGATTTCGCCAAACACGTCAAACGTCTGCTTGGCCGCAAACGTCGTCGCATTGATGATGCTCACGTAGTCGGCCTCCTCAGCCGCCACGAGCACCGGCGGCCCGGATCCCAGGGGTGAGAACTTCAGGGCCCTCGCACCCGCCATGTCGCACCATATGCTTGTCAGGGGCGTGGCCCGCCCGCAGCTGTCGGTCCACTTGCGGCTATCCCAGATCTTAACGCTCTTGTCCTGGAAGCCTGTGGCCACGGTGCGCCCATCATCGGACCAGGCGCACGAGAAACCATAGTCCCTGTGTCCCTCAAGTTCCACTTCTGTCTCACTCGTCTCGGCGTTGGTAATCGTTACCGTCTCCGTGTCGCCCACGAGCACGCGCAGGCGCCGGTCTGGGCTGATGGCAGAGCAGTTGAGGGGGAACTGGTATACAAAGTCGGATATGAAAGTTTCCGACTGAAGATCCAGCACTCGGAACCCCTGGTCGTTGGAGCATATGGCCGCAACAGGACCCGACGACCGGCGGGGCGTGTGCACCTGGAGATGGTTCGTTATACCCATGCCCTCCGCCGTTATGACACCCTCGGAGAACTTGCGCTTGTCCTCGGAGTGGAGGGACTTGACGACAAAATCCCCCTTGAACGTGCCTCCCACTAACACGTCGAGGTTGGCGTCGAGGGCCGTGACGGCGCGGCCATATATGGGGAATTCTCCCAGGCTCAGGGCCACGTCCGTCTTGCGAGACAGCGGGTTCACCCTGTTAATGCCCCGTGATGAGGCATAGTATATCTGGGACCGCGAGGGTGAGGCAATGACACTGCGCAGCTGGAAGTGAGCAAGGCTCACGTCGTGGCGCATCAGCGTCTTGCGGAAACGAAAATGACTTTCCGATGAGGGGATCCACACGTCGTTACGATGGACCTGAAAAAGTTAGTTAGGATGATGCACACCCAGCGACGTAAAACAAAAACCCAATCAAGAAGGAAGGAGAAGGCGGCAAGCCAGCGAGGTCAACCCCCCCGGCAGGGGCCTCCAGAGATATTCTCCACGTGCATATAACCCAGTGTGCGTGTGTAAGAAAAAGAAAAACTCACATCCCACTTGTCGGACCCCTCGCAGTTGACATAGTTCTTGTATGTCATGTGCCTCCTCATGCGTGCTGCGTTGCGTGTTGTCCCCATCTCTGCCCAGTTGAGCCCCTGGGGATCACAGTAGTCGCCTTGGAGATCATTGTACGAAACGTTGTCGACTGTCTGGTTCACCTGCCAATGAATCTGACTGATATCGGGTGGCGGCACTCTCGCGTTGTGGCGCGGCCCTTGGTAGGCCCAGAGCCGGAGGAAATCGACCAGTCCAACATTGACGGAGCCCAGTATCATGGAGTTGGTGCTGCTCGGCATGACAGGCGCGAATTCTTCCTCGACGATGTTGGCGGGGGGAGGTGGCGGGGGCGGGCCCGGGTCCATCAGGTCTGGTTCCAAAAATGCGGGCGGCGCATCGGCGTCGGCCCAGGGTTGGAGAGGAAGAGTCGTGGCATCCACCTGCATCATAGGTAAAGGGGCAGGCAGGCCATGATCCCCGTCGAGCTGCGCTTCAGGGGCCGCCCCAGGTGTCGGACCTGGAATGCCTGCATAGTCACCACTACTCTGCTCCCCAGCGACAAAGAAGCCTTGTATAGACTGTTGCTGCTGAGTGTTTTGGTGGTGGTGGTGGTAGTAGTGAGAATAGGCTGCATCGAGCGAGCCGTAGAGCGCAGCACCCCCACTCTCATCTTCGTCGTCGCTCATATCGTCGTCATTAGTAGCCTGGAAGCTGTGCCCAGGCGCGTTGTTGCCGACAGAAAAACCGGAAGCGATGTGGTAACTGGCCTCGGGCACGTGGGATAAAGGCAGGTCGCAGGATGGCGTCGCGTGATGATCCGGTGTGGCTTTGGTCAGTTGCGCGCCAGGAAAGTCTAAAAGGATAATATCGTTCTGAGAAGCCGGGGCATTTGGCGAGACGTCGACGGCTGGGTCGAATCTTTGGCGGCCACCAGGGCCGTCGAGGCGGTCGTCGCCGGCCCGTGTGTCGGTGGGCTCGTCGTCTCTGACCCTGTTTCTGGTGTCGTCGCCGCAATCGCGGGGGATGTCGTCGAGAGGTGAGGCGGTATCCTGATGGCTCTGATGGGAGAGCCTCGATGTTGATGCAGAAGCGCCTAGTAATATGCTGTTGGGCAGCATGATCTGTTCTAGTCTCACAGAGCAGCTGGCCTGACCCTGCTGCGGCAGGGTGGGATGCAAGAGGGATCTCTGGGCGTATTGCTTCTTCCGGGGACAGGGCAGAAGCAGCGGTGCCCAATGGTAAGTGACAGTGAGAACCGGGTCCGCGGACAGCCTATCTCGTGCCTGCGTGTGTGAATCAGTGCTTGTTCACGCACGCGATGACAGCTCCCATCTAGCAAGGTAGGAAGCGGGGCGGTCCGTGACGTGTGGTAGGCTGAGATATAAACGAAAGACTAGCTTCTGGGTTTGTTGTGCGCGTATGCGAGGATGCGAGGACGCGAGTAATAAAGTGCCGGTACGAGTACGTGTACTCTGTACCGAGCAGTGCGCTTACTCTCTTTTCCCTGGTCGTGTTCCCCCCCTTTTCCGTAGAGAATGCGCCCGCCGCGTCGTGGTTCGTAGTCGTTGCTTTGTCGAGCGGGTGCGGCTCGAGTCGCTGGCGGCCGCGACCAATGGGACGAGGGGCAGGCGCAAAAAGGGACAAGGGTATGACAGTCTGGCAGTGCGACTGGCAGTGCGACTGGCAGTGCGTCTTGCAATGCGACGTGGGAGGGCGAGGGCGGCAATGCTGAACTCGAGGGGATCGGGTGGTAGCGACGGTAAGAATTTAGCCCTAATGGCACCTATGACCTGGCTGTAGGCCGGGAGAAGGCGACTAGGCGATTCTGTTGCGTTGCTTTGCGTTTCTTTTTCTGCTTGGGTCGGGTGGCAGCATGGGCATCGGCCGTCGAGAGAGAAGTTGAGACAAAATGCAAGGTGGGCGGGCGGAAAGGCGGGTTTAAAGGCGACAGTAGTAGTTGTGTGCTAGGGCGGACTATGCTGTAAGAGGACTCGGTACCGAGTACGTCGCAGGTTGGCCGTTAGTTGGCCGTACTAGTAGTAGTAGTAGTAGTAGTACGAAGTATGGAGTAATGCCATGGTACGGAGTACTGGTAGGAGAGGGAGGTACTCGCAGGGACACTGGGTTGTTAGCTTCTGATGAATGCTGCGCAGCCTGCGACGTAATACTCGTAATACTTGTCAAGTTTCTAGACATTTCGCACGTACAGCCCAAGTACAGATGGCCGTGGGGCGCCTTTTCCTGATCGGGACAGACGGGGGTCTGGGAGTCGAAGCGGCGGACCTAGGGGTGATTGCAGGAGGGGAGAAAAAAAGAGGGCGCCGCCGCAGTGCAAGTACGACGGTACCTACCTGTAGTACTCCGTACATGGGCATACAAAGAGGCCAAGGTGGTGATGATACGGAGTACGCTGTACGAGTATGTAATACTCTGTACCTAAGGTAAGGTAAGCCTCAAGATATCTGACAAGGTAAGATGAGGGAAAACGCCATGCATGGATCGACATATGGGAGCAGGGAAGGGACACAGCAGGGAAGGAGCAGAACAGGCAGGAACGCCTGCCGGACAAAGTCAATGTCAGCAGCCAGGAGAGAGGTTGAGAGGGTAGGATAGAGCAAGACACCACACACGGCAAGAGCGACGGTAAGGACAAGCCGCGGCAAGAGCAGGCAACCGCAAGAGTCATCAACGGCAAGAGCAAGCGTAGCCGCGCTCGCTGGCTGACTGATGATTGATCGGACGGACATTGTCTCTCCGACTATGTCGCATCTCCCTCTCTTTTCCACCTCCCTCATCGTGCGTCCGCCTCTTTCTCGTTCCCTTGCCATGTCTTGCCCTTTGTGGCAGGCAGGCAGGTAGCCGGATACATATGGGCACACACATGAACATCACAACGGGGCATACCCAGGGCAGGCAAACCAAGGCAGACGGGCGCCATTGCAGTCTACGAGTGTCCAGTTTCTCCTGCATCATTGCGCAGCACTACGGGATTGCCGCCACCGTCAACTATCAGTGCCTATGCGATTACAGGTATGAGGATCCCATTGCAGAGGACCGGAGGCTAAACCCTCATCGTCTGGTCTCCCCCGTTAACCCCATTTTCCATCGTCACCATGCATCTGACTAGTAGTGCCCGTCCCGAGCAACCACATACGGGTACTCGGGCACCCCACCTAGGTACTGCTAACTGCCTACCGCCTACCGCCTGCCACCTCCTACCAAGATCATGCTCTGGCATCGTCATGTCCGTCATCCGTGAGTCGTACGTACCGAGCACCGGACATCACTCACACACATACTCCGTACAGAGTACGAAGCATAGTATTGGCCGTTGGTTGTACTCCCACACCCTCACCTCTCTCCCTCCCCACAGACCGCCGCCGCACGGCCCTACCGGCCTGCCCATTGAGCACCACCACTGCCACGGGTTGCCGACTCTAATACTCGTCGATGCTGTATCCTCGTACGATTGTCGTCGACCGGTCTGCCTCATACGGACAGGGCTGGGGGACCCCGGGGCGCCATCTCCGATCCGGTTGCCAAAAGGCATGACCCGCCAATCTCGCCAGTGACATGTCGGCTTTCCCGTCGGGACCCTGTCACCCTGGTCCATCGGTTCATCACCTCTCACCTGCCGAGTATTACCAGAGCGAGAGTGCTTGGCACATATCCCCATTGGGCCACCCACAGCAGAGCGCAGCACGGCCAGATCCCCATCACCCATTACCAACATTACCAACATTACGAGTACCAACGGTCCAGCTGTCCAGGTGCTTGGCCAATGCTGACCAGCAGGGGTCTAAACGCTCGTTCTAGCCCGCTTTGCCGCTGTGCGTGCATCGGTTTACTGCAATTTACAATGTATTACTCCGCCCGAGCGCCCGAGTACTCATGCTGTACGTCGACGTCGGTGCGGATGAGGACGTGCCGCTGTGCAACCAAAACTTCTGCCATGTGCGCATGTACGGAGTACTAGTAGTAGTAGTATGTGGTACACTACTTCGGATGCTCATAACCGCCAGTGACATTCTCTGTCCACGGAACAAACGTCAAAGCCTACCGAATTCCCTTTGTGCAGACTGACAGGCAACGAGAGAGACTCGACCCTTGACCCTCAACCCGCGACCCCTCCTCGTACGCGCATTGGCATGTTACGGAGTACAACGACGGGACTCCACCGCACTACTTTCGGCCCCCGCCCTCCCTCTGGCCTTGTCACATATGCCGTACCTGTACGAGCACGACGTATGCGTGCGAAGACGAGTATGCACGTCGCACACCGGGTGATTTGCTCCTGCGAATGTTCAGCCCGTATTTCCCGTCTCGTCATCCTGCGCGTTGGACCTACAGGCTACAGGCTAATGATACAGCGTAATACATGCCGAGTGTTTGTAGCTGCCAGAAGGTTGCCGGCGTCAACCTTGGCCATGCAGCACGGAATAATACTTGTACGCGCAGCTGTCGTCGACACTTAGCCAGTCCTTTACCCGTACCGCACTCGTCGGTACGCTGCGCGGCCAAACAGCGTATTGCAGCGCAGCTCCCTACTTGCGCATCCAAGCATCCCAGCCAAGTGTCTCCGAGGCATGCAGCCCGTGCCTGCCGCACCCCATACATGCGCGTGCATGCATGTACTTTGCCATTTGAGTCTTTTGGCTTCTTTTGACCACTTGCCCGACCGGCAGCCTCCGCCGAGGCTGTCCGAAGGAGGGCACGCTTCGACGAGGGATGGCAATATCCTGACAAGACAATGATGCGCTATGATTGTCATGGCAGATTGACAGCTCACGTCCAACGGACGCGCCACCTACGACACCGCTTTGCATCAATGATTTGGTAGTATGATACCAGTCTCGCGGTGATATACACACACACGCACCCACACTAATGTCGACACTCCGTACTGGTATACTCCATATATTCACTCTGTCTTGGCTGGCAAATGATCAACTCCGCACTGTAAGTCCTCGCTCGCTCGCAAGTTGCTAATCCACCTGGCCGCGGACCACATACGTACCTATCGTCATGTCTCTGTCTCGGGTCCTGTTTGATTCCTACATCTACAAATGTGCCGCACTCGGTAAGGTGAGAAACGCCGTGCGGATTACTCGTCATCATGTACCAGCATCATGTATGCAACTGCCATACCCACCGGGGCAGCGAGCCACATGGCCGTCGGTCAATGACGCCGGTCGGACACTCCGCCGCATGGCTGTCAGAGACTTTGTGTGTGTGCTACCTCGGAGCATAAGTGAGCTGAGAAGAAGAAAAAAGGGAATGAAATGCAATGCAATGCGAAACGACGAAACGAAACTTGTCTTTTCTTTCCGACTACGGAGTACTGCGCGTGGTAATACACGTGGGAGCAGACCAGATATCGAAGGCGTGTACTCGTACGACGTAGGGAAAGCTGCCTGCCTGTTTCCTGTTTCCTGTTGCCTGTTGCCTGTTGCCTGTTGCCTATTGCCCGTCTACCTACGGACTATTGCCTGCTGTCTGCCTGCCTGGGGTGTGCCCGGTGCAACGGTCAACACGAGACGACCAAGAGACTCGGCATGAACCTAACCTTGCAACCGCTTCGGTCGTCATGCATGGCAGTGCAGACAATCTGGATTGGATGCGAGAAGAGTTGTAAGGAAGCGACGCTGACTCTATAGCGTACTCGGACACTCTGGCTTTGCCATCATGACTGCCCGGTGATAACAGTTTGCCTGGCAACCTGTCTCGCTAGCTTCTCGGTCGCAAGCTTCCCGGCCGCAAGCCCATGAGCCCTCAACAGCAATACCCACGCTGTTTGCCTCCGTCCCTTATTATTAATCCCCGGTAGGCACCAAGGCACCGCTGAGGGGGCAAACCGCATCCCCAATATACATGTACAGCGCTGAGTATTTTTAGTAATCACATACTTCACACAGTCCCGTACGCGCGTGTGTGTGCCGTGTTACTGCGCATGTCGTTTCTTTTTCTCTGTCTCTACGAGGGCGCCTTCCGGGTTTCTCGAGAAGAAACAAGAAGCAAGGGACTCGACTTTGGCTGGACAGGGAATGGGGATCCCACATCGTTACGCCGTAATATGCCAGACCTGCCGCCCATGTGCCACCCACAGGTAAAGGAAATATAGTCTCCTGGGCCCCCGGTACTGACATTGAAGTCTCTATATAGTACTCCGTAGAGACAAGACGACTCGGAGTACTACGGAGGCTGCAGACAACGACTCAAGCACATATGCGCTGTAATGCTTCCCGGACAAAATCATGTGAAAACAAACCAATGCGACGGGCAGTCTAAGTCCAACATCAGGTCGTCGGGGACAGGGCAAGATCAATGAAACACCAACGCTGTACCGGGCGGGTAGGCGCATTGGACTTGCCCGCAACTTATCACCGCTCCGTGGCACGGCTACAGTAACCATTGAACGTTTGCAACGTGTGTGAAGGGAGGGGGAATACTCATTGCCACGCAGGGCCTCTTTCCATTTCCATCTCCCGACATATTGCGCTGTACGGAGTACAAAGTATACTTCATACGTAGGTATACCCCAGACGCACCCGGATCCTTGAATCGAAACCCAACGGTCGGCTGGGCCGGTCTCCTTCTCTTCTCTCCTCTCCCATCCCATCCTATCCCATGTCCCCCGGACCGCGTACCGGACCATTGCCTCCCTCCTATTCGCTCCATCCCTAAAGTACGGCGCAAGTACGTTGGATAGGTCCTACGCTGACGGATCGATCTCGTATGCGCGCACGCGCGCATATGCGTCCCCATAAGTTCTGACAAGGAAGGGCCCGGTCGAGGGGGGTGACAGGGACCAGGGCACAGGATCAGGGCCCATCGATGGACAGACCGGACGCATGCCGAGGTTGTCTACGACATACAGCACCCACACTACTACTACTCTTTGCACTACTACGCATATTATTACGCATACGACTACGCATACTGTTTCATACGTACGTGTGTGTATGTTGGCGAGACACTTGCATAATTTGCAACGGTGTTGCTTCTCTTGAAGAAAATACGGGTTTCTTTACCACTTCTGTTGCTTCTTGCGAGACAGTACGGAGTACACATGGCCCCTCGGCCTTTGGCCCCCAAGACTAGGACGCTTATACAAAACATGGGTGCATAATACGGAGCATGAGAATCCGTCTTGTTGGTGGCGGGGGGAGGAAACAGAATAACATCTTGTTTTCTCTTTTTCTTGCTTTCTCTCTTTTCGCCGCCCCTTTTCTTTTCAAACATCTTGTCTCATCTTCTCATCTACATGTCATCATTTCCCTCGTGATAGCCATCACAATCACATCCCTGTACAGGTATAACCCGCTCGCTTACAGCTTGTTCTCTAGTCTCCGCTCGGCCTTGAGCTTGAGCAGCTTCTCTAGGGCCTCATCGAGGGGCACCAGCTCGCCCTTGTTCTGGGTGCTCTGGTCGTCACGGTTGCGGATGTTGACAGTGCGCGACTCTTGCTCCTCGCCTCCGACGACTGTGTTGTGTGTGTTAGCAAACCATACCAAACAGGAAGTGGAAAGACAGGGGGAACAGAGAGAAAAGAGAAACGAAAACAAGTAAGAGGGATGATAAGGGAAGGAACCTACCAAAGATGTAGTTGTACTGATCCAGCTGGCCAGTGCGAATCTTCTTCTGGAAAGTGTTGGTGCTGGTGTCGACGTCGATGAAGAGACCCTTCTCATGGAAGATGTCCTTGATCTCGTTTGCGTAGTCGTAGAGCTTGGGCATGACGGGGACGACGAGGATCTGGCGGGGGCTGAGCCAGAAAGGCCACTTGCCGCCAAAGTGCTCAGTGAGGATACCAATCATGCGCTCGAACGAGCCGAGAATGGCGCGGTGGACCATGACGGGGCGACCGTAGCCCGCGGGCAGGTCGGGGTCGCTGGCGGCCGTGTCGGGGAGGGTCTCGTCCTTGCCGGCGACGTAGCGCAGCTTGAAGCGCTGGGGCAGGTTGAAGTCGAGCTGGATGGTGCCGCACTGGAAGTCGCGGCGGAGGGCGTCGTAGACGGTGATGTCGATCTTGGGGCCGTAGAAGGCGCCGTCGCCGGGGTTCTCCTCCCACTTAGCGTCGATGCGCTCGACGAAGCTGTCGAGGGCCTGGCGAAGCTTGTCCTCGGCCATGTTCCAGACGGCGACGTCGCCGATGAACTTCTCGGGGCGCGTCGACAGCTTGAGCTTGAAGGCAAAGCCGAACAGGCCGTAGACTGAGTATAGGAAGTCAAAAGCGCCCTCAATCTCCTGGCGGATCTGGTCCACCGTGCAGAAGATGTGAGCGTCGTCCTGCTGGAAGCGGCGTACGCGCGTCAGGCCCGACAGGGCGCCCGAGAACTCGTTGCGGTGCAGCACGCCAAAGTCGGCCATCCTCCAGGGGAGGTCCTTGTACGTCACGTCCGAGTGGGCGAAGATCTTGCAGTGGCCCGGGCAGTTCATGGGCTTGAGGCCAAACTTTTCCTTCTCCACGTCAAACGTGAACATGTTCTCCGCGTAGTGGCCCCAGTGGCCAGACGTCTTCCACAGGTCCGACTTGTACATGTTGGGCGACATGACCTCCTGGAAGCCGCGCTTGCGGTACTGCTCCTGCATGAGCGTCATCAGCGCGCTGTAGATGCGCGTGCCGTGGGGCAGCCAGAACGTGGACCCCGGAGACACCTCGTCGAAGAAGAAGAGCTTCTGGTCCTGTCCGATCTTGCGGTGGTTGCGCTTGGCGGCCTCGGCCAGGAAAGTCTTGTACTCGTCCAGGGCCTTCTTGTCGGGGAACGAGATACCCGAGATACGCTGGACCGACTCGTTGTCGCTGTTGCCCAGCCAGTAAGCGGCCGAGTTCTGTTTTCGCTTTGTTAGCATCTTTCTCTCTCCCTCTGTCCCTCCTTTTATACATCTGTACATACCCTGAGGACCGAAAAGGCCTTGACGTTACCCGTGTGCGGCACGTGGGGTCCTCGGCACAGGTCAATCAGCGGGCCGCAGCGGTAGACGGTGCTCTTGGTGCCGTCGGGCACGCGCTGGTTGATGAAGTGGATCTTGTACTTCGAGTAGCGGAACATCTCGAGGAGCTCGTCCTTTGTCATCTCGAGGCGCTCAAACGGCTGCTTCTCCTTGGTGATGCCGCCCGACAGCGTCTCGAGAGCCTTCTTGTCCTCGTCAGTCACGACCCTGCCATCCATGTTGGCCATGTCGTAGTAGAAGCCCGGGGGGTCCTCGGTGGGCGGGCCGTTGCACAGGTAGCAGCCGAAGCGCTTCTCGCAGGCCTCGCCCAGGACGTGGGCTGACGAGTGCCAGAAGACCTTCTTGCCCTCCGGGTGCTCAAAGTCGAGGAACTCGACCTTGCAGCTCTTTTCGAGCGGCCGCGTCAGGTCCCACAGCTCGCCGTCGACGAGCGAGATGACGGTGCGCTCAAACAGCGACTTGGAGATTCCACGGGCGATGGACCCGGGCGTAGTCTCCCATGACGTGCCCTTGTCCTCCTTGCCGTTGGGGAGCGAGATGGTGATTTCCTCGCGCGGCTTGGCTAATAGCAGCATTTTCTCGTCAGTATATAGGCTTTGCCGTCTCCTCGGGCTGTATATCCGGAGGGTACCCGCAGAGAAGGGTCAGGAGTATATCGTATCTCTACGCACCGGCAAGCTCAGCGTCGTTCCTGGCCTTGATCTTGTCAAAGAGGTCCAGGCGGTGCTGGATGAATTCGGGGAGCGAGGGCAGCTGTAATTATCCCAACCATACCATTAGCCAATGCTTCTTTTTCTCCTTATCCGCGTGTTCTGTCTCCTTGATCTCCCCCCCCCACCCACTCTCATATTCACCCCTTTCTTTCTTCTTTCTTATTTATCCCTGCCATCCCCGCGCATAGCTATTCCCCGCGCTTACCTCGAGGCCCGAGTTCTTGCCGCCCTTGGCAGCCTTCTCCTTGGGCGCCTTGGCCGGTCGCGAAGGGAGGGTCTGTTCGGGAGTAGCGTCGGCGGCCGCCGCCTTCGGGGGGTCGACTTGCTGGGACGCCATGCTGGGAAAATATGCGATGCTGTTGGCAGCTCGTTGTCGTCGTTGGTGGTGATTGTTGAAAACTGGATGGAGGGGCAATTGGGCAAAAGGTGGGGGGTTTCTGGATTCTGTCTGTCTTTCTGAGTCACGCACGAATTTCGCACCCAAAGCCAACCCCACCAAACGAAACGCTGGGCGCCGCAGTGACGCACAAAGACCAGCGACGGTAGATCTTCGGCATGTCCATTATCACTCGTACGATCGACGACTCGTAGATACGAGATGCAGCATCGTCTAGACCTCCATTCTGCGAGATAGATACATTCCCGTACAATTATTGTGTGGCATACCGTAGTGAAAATTCCATATCCATTTTGTCTTGCCTGTATATGCAAAGCCACCGTAGCAGCAGGGTATCATTTGTCTATCCACCAAAAACAAAAACGCCGTAGTAGCCCAAAGAAAGGGTTGTAGATGCTCTGTCTTCCCGCGACTCAAAGTCCGTACCTCGTCACGCACTCCTCGCGGTGCGTCTCAAGGCAGTCAAGAGCACACACCCGCGTCCCGCACTTCATACACCGCACCCGGCCCCAGTACCCGCACACCTCGCAGAAGACCCTCCGAGCAGGCGGCTGGCCACCGCTGCTGCCGTCGTCAAAGGTGCCCCTAGCACCCAGGTAAGTCGACGGTGGATGGGCCAGCAGCGCCCGGAGCTCCTGGTCGGACGGCAGGTCGGGCACGCGCGATGCGAGCAATGGGTCGTTGTCGCCCGGGTGTGTCGTCGGCTGGGGATTGTATCGGCCAGGGAGAAGCGGCCCCGATGATGCCGACGCGGCGTCGACTGTGGCCGTTGCTGTGGTAGGAGTGTCGGTCGCATCGGTCATGGGCGTATCTGCTGCGCTCTTGGTACCATGCCCTCCTCCTCGTCTGGTGCTGTTGGCGGCGGCGGCGGCAGCAGCAGCCTCGGCCTGCTGCTGCGCCAGGAAATCGTCTAGGTGGTTGGCAAACGTCTTTTGCGACTGTATAATCTTGCGCACGGCGCCAGTCTTTCCCTGGGCTGTCGTTGTTATATCTTGTCAGCACTCATTCCTCCCAGTGACTTGACTCAATCGTCTTTCTTTTTCTTGTAGTGCTGCTTCCCCAGGAAAAGCAAACGAACCTTTTCGTCCTGGCTTTACCGGCACTGGTATGGAATTGTCCTTGTTCCCATCCCGCTCGAGAAGCTCGACTTCCTTGCGTATGCGGACCTCCTGCCGGGCCGTGAGATCGCCAATGCTTGGGCCGGCGGGGGCGTTCCTGGCGCGCTTGCGGTTGTTGTTGCCGCCCTGCTGGTGGGCGGGTTGCCCGCGCGTGTCGGGGACGTAGGCCCAGCCGGGAGTCAGGGAGGTCTTAGCCGTAGCTATCTCGACGACGCCAAAGTTGTTCATGATGGGCGTGTCTTTTTGGTTGGGGGCGGGGATGGGAAAGTCTGTCGAGAGACGCGCTCTAGATTGACCTGGAAAAAAAGGGAGCCAGCCATGATGACACAGCAGGCTGGCTGGCTGCTAGTAATACGAACTACTAGCCTTCCCCACAAGAGCAACAGCCCGAAAAGTGGAGACCTGTCCATCCATCTCTACCGGGGAGTGCCTCGGCATCAATCATGGAGCAGCCAGTAACTTGGAGTCGGTAGCAACGTCGGTGATGGTGCCTTGACTGTACCATAGTTCTTGAACTGTTCAACTCACCTGGAATCTTTTCATAAACCCGCGCTGATCTCTGCCCCAATTCCACCATGGCCGGACAAGTGCGCCAGCCCATCGATGTCGAGGCGTTGCAGCGGTATATCGGACAGCATGTACCCGAGATTGGACTGCCGCTGGACGTGAAGCAGGTAGGCACAAGACACTGCTCTTCAACTCAGTCGCATTCCCCAATACTACCGCTCCTCGGGCAGAATGAAATGCATAAGCTGACGGTGAATGAAAGTTTGGATTTGGTCAATCCAACCCCACGTACCAGCTCACCAGTCCCAACGGCTCGAAATACGTCATGAGGAAGAAGCCGCCGGGCAAGCTGCTCTCCAAGGCGGCGCATAAGGTCGAGCGAGAGTACCGCGTCATATCGGCCCTGGGACCTACGGATGTGCCGGTACCAAAGGTATTTATATCCATCTTCCATTCCGCTTTGTCGGGAGAAGAGAGCGAAGTGACTGACTGACTGGGAATCCCAAAGGCATACTGCCTCTGTGAAGACGACTCCGTCATCGGCACACCATTCTACATCATGGAGTTCCTCGACGGGCGCATATTTGAAGACCCGTCAATACCAGAGGCTGCGTCATCCGAGGAGCGGTCTCAGCTGTGGCAGGCGGCGGTGCGGACGCTGGCCAAGCTACACCGCGTCGACCATGTCAAGATTGGCCTGCGGTCGTACGGGCAGAGCTCTGGCTTCTACGACCGGCAACTAGCAACGTGGAAGCAGATAAGCTCTGTACGCAGCCCCCCCCACCTCCCTGGGACTAGCCCTATCCTCATGTTCCATGTCTCCCTCTCCGGCTGCTAATGAAGAGTGTGTAGTCCCAAGCAAAGGTCACCGACGTCGAGACCAACGAGGCGGTAGGCCCCATCCCGCACATCGAGTCGCTCCTGACCTTCTTTGGCGACAAGCCCGGCCAGCCGCGGGACCGGGCGACACTCGTCCACGGCGACTACAAGATGGACAACATTGTCTTCCATAAGCACAAGCCCGAGGTGATTGGCCTTCTGGACTGGGAGATGAGCACCGTGGGCCACCCGCTGTCGGACCTGGCCAACATGATGAACCCGTACTATATGCCGTCCATCGGCCCCGACGGCAGCAGCGGCGACAGCGGCCTCTCCGTTGAGTCGTCCCCGGGCCTGCCGTCGCCCGACACGCTGATGGGATGGTACACCGACGTGGCCGGGTGGGACCCGCATGCCGAGGCCGGCTGGGCGCAGGCCTTTTCGATATTCCGCCTCGCGGCCATTGCGCAGGGCATCACGGCCCGGGTGGCCAGGCGGCAGGCGTCGAGCGCGCAGGCAAAGGTGTACGCGACGGTCTTCCCGTCGCTGGGCGAGCTGGCGTGGGGCATGGCGGAGGGAGTACGCGCAAGTGCAGATGCAAGGACCGAGACCAAGACCAAGCTCTGAGCAGCTCGGAGTAGCTCTGAGCAGTCCAGTCTGCATTGACCAATATGTAATCAATCGTACGAGCATCAACAAATTTTCGTACGAGTTCGTCGAGGTGGTACCCGTTCGAAATAAATACTACACTGCATATAGGTACTCTCGGTACTACTCGTGCATACACCCACCGTATGCGTACTACTTCGTACATATGCAGCACAGTTCGGCAAAAAAGTCATGCCATCCCCCCCCTCTCGGAAAGAGGACACGAGTACAATTCCAATACCCCCGAGGAAAGAAACCTGATGCAACCACGGGGCAATATGTGAAACCAAAAGGGTTGCTGCTAGGGCAAGAGAAGAAGAAGAAGAAGAAGAAGAAGAAGACGTGAAAGAAAAAAAAAGACTTCTCTCTCTCGGGGAAACAAACCCCAGACACACAATTGGCATCCGTATTACCAATCCGCCCACGAGCAAAGGAGGCAGGTCCCCCCATGCTCCTCCCCTCTCTCCCTCGTCAGGACCGGCCCTCTCTCCACCCCCTCAAAAAAACAGGGTCACATGGGTATGTGTGTGCGTGTGTGCGTGCGGAGAGAGAAGGGGGAGAGAGAGGAGAAGGGGACGAGGGAGGCAAAAAGCGGAGGTGGAGTCTGGACAAGGCCCGCCGGCTGGGCTGGGCACCACTGAGCGGCCAGAGGAAGACCAAAGGAGGCCGAGAAGGAGAGACAAGAGTGGGCACTGGACACACTGGACACCAGCCCGGGCCCTTTGAGCACGCTGTGAGTGACGTGTGATACGCTGTTTGCTCCAACTTCTCGGAGGCTGGGGTATGAGCGAATTTGTGGGGGCATTGGTGTGGAAACCCCTTCTCCAGTCCAATCGGCCTTGTCGCTTATGTGCAGCGGGCAGCGGGATGGACGAAAGAAGGACAAAGTAGTACGTACCGTTGCAAGGCAAGAGCATTAGCCGGGGAGGCAAGCAGAGCTGCGCCAGTGCACCACCCAACTTGACCCGAGCCACAGCCGGAGAGGGAGGACCACCACCACCACCAAAGCTTCATTTGCGACTCACCCATTCTCCTCTTTCCAACCCAAAACCCACGCCTTCTCCTCCTCTCCTCCCCCCCTCACCATCTGTCAAAACCCGTCATCTACCCCAACTGAATTCAACAGGACTCACCCCCTTGCAAATTTCCCTTTCCCTACCAAAAAACCTCGCACTCCATCCCTCACCATGATGCCAGCTTCGAGACAGCTCGGCCTTCGCGCCACCCGCCTCGCCACCCGCACCGCCGCCAGCCCCTTCACCACCTCGACGCGACGCATGGCTGCCGCCGCTGCTCCCGCTCCCATCGCCGCCGCTGCTCCTCTTCCCCCGAGGAAGCCTATGGGTGCTTTCCGTGGAAGGTGAGAACATACCATATCCTATCCCCGAAGCGAGTTGCTGTCGCCGGTAACCGGAAGCTAACCGAATGCATTCGTCTACACAGTCTGTTTGGTTTCCTCTTTGGCACCGCCCTGTCTGGCGCCGCCGTCTACAGCTACCTCATTGGAGAGTACAAGACGTCCAACGACCTCCTCAACGAGGACATTTACGTGCGTCCACGCCGTCCCCTCTGGACCTCTATCCACACATGACGTGATACAGTAACACTGACTTGATCAATCCCCTTCAGACCCTGCAAGCCTCCGTCACTCGCCTCACTACCTACGTCCAGAACCTCGAGCAGCGTCTGCAGGACAGGAAGAAATAAGGGTGCACCTTCTGCCAAAACCAACAAAAACAATACCACACACACACACACACACACAAACCACAGAGACAGAGGGGAGATCAGTTCGGGGAATATCGGAACCGCAAGGGAGGCAGAGGAGCACCGCAGAGCAAAGCAAAATCACTCGCTATGATATTTTGCACTCGCCGTTTCCACTTTGACGACAGGGGACATGTGTTGAGTTGGCCAAGCAGACATTGAGCTTCTACTCTGGACCCGTCAAGCTCTTGCGACTCCTCTTCCCCGGGGACGTGGGGGTGGGCGAAACACCCAATCGCTCGTCGCAGACATTTCCTTTCCTTACCAGTTTCCTTACCAGTTTTCTTCTCTTATTCTCAAGTACTTCTCTTCGTCTTTTTTTTTTTTTTGTCTTTGTTGCTCATCTGTATCATATCGAAAAGCAGACCAACAACGAGGGGGGGGGGGACACAGTACAGAACAGACAGATAGCCAATGGATTGAACAAACAAAAAAAGTCAAAACTAAACAGTCTACCCTTCTCGTCCTTGATCCGGGATATGATATTACATGTACTACGCCGATGACGACGCTCGAGCCTCGCCGTGTCCGGCCTTCTTACTACCACGGCTCTCGCTACACCAGTACTCGGGAGGCCAGCTGTAATCGATTCTGACGGCATAGACACGATTCATCTTGCACCTGTACAGTAGTATGCAGCTAATTGCGAGGGCACACCAGGGAACAAATCCATTTTCGATCGAGTCCAAGACGTTATTGCCATTGAGGTGTTAAATCACCCTACTTGGTGTTTACAATGGGTGCCGAATGGCTCGAGCCCTCCGATTTCGCCGCCCGTCGGTCGGTGCTAGCGGAGGAGGCCCACGTCTGACGAGCAACGACCGTCGCCGAACATGGACATGTCCCCAAGCACAACTACTAATCTTATATGGACATCCCATGTCATACTATGAACATTTTGGTATGAACAGCCATCTATGTCCTAGATACAACGAGAAAATCACAACTGAAATCAAGACGAGACCTCCAGCAAATCAATTTGCAAAATACTGACATTACCATGCCAAACTACATGTACTAATCAATTCCCACGTCTCCCCGTCCAAGTCATGACACGATAGGCTAAACACGCCCCGTCCATGCCTGGCACGAAAAAAGACATTTCATGGGAAATCCCAGCGCCCATATGATATCAAGGAGAAAAAAAGACAGGGTAAAACAATTCATCAAAATACGGCTATGCGCGTATCCGTCTTCACGCTAGTACACGTTGCTCATCCTCGCGATCCAATAACCAGTTTCCATTTCCAGTACTTTACAGCTCATCGTGCTTCTCCTTGTCCTCCTTGGACTCCTCCGAGGCAGCGGGGGCAGCCTCGTCGGCGGCGGGCGAGGCGCTGGCCTTGTGCTTGCCGTTCTCCTCGACAAACTTGAGGAGGTCCTCGACGGTGCGGGAGCCCTTGTAGGTGATAGGGGCATCCTTGCCGCCGGCGGGGTACAGCTTGATGGTGGGGAAGCCCTGGATCTCGTCGGGGACATCGTTCTGGGTAGCGTCAACCTTGGCGATGACGACCTTGTCCTTGGCGTCCGAGGCGGCAAACTGCGAGGCGAGGTCCTCGTACTTGGGGGCCAGGGCCTTGCAGTGTCCGCACCAGGGGGCGTAGAACTCAATGAGAACGTCCTTGGTGTCGTCGAGGACGATGTCGGCGTAGTTCTTGGCCACCACGACGGTGACGGCACCCTCCTGAGTCTCGGGGATGGGCTCAGACTTGACGCTGGGCTCGAGCTTGCCGGAGACGAAGCTGTCGGCAAACTTGGTGATGGCCTCGAGGGTGATCTCGGAGTCCTGGTCGAAGGGGAACTTCTGGTTGTTCTCCGTGTTCTGGATGGCAAAGGCAGGGAACTTCTCGGCCTTGAGGTTCAGGTTGGCGGCATGGGCGCCGAAGGCCTTGGCGTCAATGGTGCCAAAGTTGATCTTGCCCTTGTACTTCTCAGCGACGGGGCGGATCGTCTTGCCCAGGGCCTCGCGCTCCTCCTCGGTCTCGGCGAAGATGTAGGCAAGGGGGATACCGGCCGACATGTAGCCAGCGTAGGTTTCGGGGCCAACGGCGCCAATGAGGGGGGTGGCGGACGTCTTGGCGAAGCTAGTGATGGCATCCTCCTCGAACTTGGCGGTGAAGGTGTCCTTGCCGTCGTCAAAGTCCTTGTACAGGACAATGGCGGGAGCCTTGACGCCCTCGGCCTCGGCGACGGCGGCGTCGCTGACGCTGCCGAAGATGTAGTCGTTGCGGAGCGAGCTGGCGACCTTGGAGAAGGCCTCAGTCGAGGCCTTGTCGTCCTCGGAGACGTAGGCAACAAGGACAACCTTGTCGGCCGTCTTGAAGTCCTCGAGAGTGTCCTTGGTTAGGGTGGACACGGCGGGCATGGACTGCTTGACCATGTACGAGGTGATGCTGTATACAATTGTTCATTAGCCACAATTCTCTTTTCTCGTCTCTTCTTGTTCTGTCTGAGCTCCTGGCAAACTTACGCAGGGGCCTTGCGCTGGCCGGTGTAGGGGCTGACGTCGTCGAGGCCGCGGAAGACCTTGAGGGTGGGGTAGCCCTCGACACCCTGGGTCTTGCAGAGGTCGGCCTCCTCAGTGCAGTCGATCTTGGCGAGCTTGATGTCCTTCTCCTTGAGCGAGGTAGCGGCAACCTCGTACTCGGGGGCGAGGGCCTTGCAGTGGCCGCACCAGGGAGCAAAGACTGCGGGGCAAAACAGGTCAGCAGCTGCGGCAAGCTAGCAGGGCACAAGAGATGTATGTCGTATGTGTGCTGCTGTGGACTTACACTCGGCGAGAACAATGTCGTTGGCCTTGACGAAGTCGTCAAAGGTGTCCTTGGTCAGCTGGTGGACGTCAGACGAGCCCTCGGCGTTGGCCATAGAGGCAAGGACGGCCATCAGGCCATAGGCGAGGCGCTTGTGAAGCATTGTGACTGTGGTGGGTTTTCTGATCCTGTCACAGAGATGCGAAGCTCTGAATGGAAAATCAGGATTGTGAAGGGGGGAGGGAAGGGAGGAGGAGGAGGATGGAAGAAGAAGAAAAGGTGAGGGAGGAGGAGAGAGAGGTTGGGATAAAGTAGGTGGTAGCTTGGCCCGGCGGAGAGGACACTGTCGGAGAGGACACAGTTCAATGGAGAGGCTGCTTTGTCAAAGTAGCCACCTGTACTGTATTACTCCGGCAGTACTCCGTACCTTTGCGCGCTCGCGCCCTTGGCATCAGCGGGACAGCTCGCAAGGCTGTTGGCTGCTCACTTGCTCAGTCAGACAAAATGCGGGCGGGCAGTGGAGGCGCGCGGTGGAGGCACGCGGCAGGCTGAAGGTGAGCCAGAGGGGTTCAGCGGGCAATGGCGGCCTCTACCAGGTAAAGGGTGCTGTAAATAGTGGAGTCGCCCTGGGGCAGTGGTCAATGGATGGAGGAGGCGTTCCATCTGTCACAGGTACATACTCGTAAGTACATACTAGATGAAGTGCTCCGTACATGCAATAATGATATGTACAGATACAGCCGCTGTAGGCACGCTCTAATCAGGTGTTACGTCGCTTGATGGCTGGGGCGAGCCGTTGCGTTGCGGTGGGCCAAAGAGAACAAGTGTCACCTTTGGCAGCCGGCCGCCCATGGTATTTCCATGTTGAAATGGACTAGTAGGGAGCGGGTTGGCGGGCTGTCAATATCTGTCCATATCTGCGGGAGCAAGAGGCTACCTATGCGTTTGGTCCTGCATAGCGGAGGAGCAGGTCCCCTGAACCCCATACAGGTCCATTCAATGGATGCTATGGCGCGTGTAATAAGCACTGAGCACGCATGAATACGGCGTCGTCGCCATGTACGTATGCATCCCGCACTTTTGTTTTCTGTTTGCCTCCCCGTATCGTATCACGATTCACACCAGTGACGCCACCACGAGCACGAGCGCACGTTTTGTCCAGTCATACTAGCACCGAGTAATGATCGGTGCTAGACGGGTACTCGTACGTACACTCGTACTGGTACAGAGCGTTTTATGACTCTGTACAGGTACAAGCAACGTGCTGGCTTGATTACAAAGGGGTCGAATTTTCGTGTATACACAGCATAGCTATGATTTCCAATCAATCTACATTCTTCCGTCTCCCTCCTCGGACGGCAATGGGAATAGATATCCGAACCGGCTCCTAGACTCCATGCAGGCTCGGACATATAACCCCCGTCTTGCTTCTCCCATTCCTCGGCCCGATCGTCGTGAACAAAAAGTGGTCTTCTGCCACCGTTGATCCGCTCACGGTGCAAATCGAGCCACCTGCCCAGACGAGAAGGGCGATCAGGTTGCTCTTCCATACAGTAGCAGTTCTGCTGAACATGCTGCTACGAGTAGGTGGTAGCGACGGTGATGGCTACCGAAAGCACTCAATTTCTGCATATACAGTGAACAGTGCCATCAAGACATGTAGTCGTTGAGATATTATCACTACTACTGGTAGTATTGGCGGTCTAGTACCGCCGTCCATGTCGGACAAGATGAAGCAACATGACGCCATAAAGAGCAAAAAACGGGTATTGTATCGCTTCTGGTTGTGAGTCCCAAGCCAGACAGTGTTTGCATCTTGTTTCCCTTTCCTCCCTTAAAGCAATTGAAATTGAATCCTTCTCGCACCCCTGGTTTCCCTTGTCCCCTTTATTTCCCCTTCCTCATCTGAGCATTGGCAAAATTTCGCAGCGCCTTGACAAAGACCTGGTAGCCAAACGACTCGTTGTCCTTGAGGCAGAAGATCTCCGTCAGGCGAATCTGCCAGGGCGGGTAGCCTGAGAGCTCGACGTTGGGCCCAAACAGGATGAGCAGGTCCGGCTCGGACATTATCCCCTCGGACAGCTCATTGTCAACCAGCTCCATCGTAATGTCCTTGGGCGAGAGCTTGCCCTTTTGCGACATCTCGGCCAGCGTCCTCGTCAGGTCCACAACTGACTCGCGTCCGTCCTGCGCCGAGATGAGGTGCAGCTTCAGGTGGCCGAGGGTGCTGTTAACATCCGTCGACGAGTAACCCTCACGGTGGGGGGACGACACGGACAGAGTCGGGTGCTCGCCGCCGTAGTAGAAAGCGAGCTTCTGGATCGTGGCCTCATAGATGCGGGGCATGTGCTTCTTGAGGATCCCTGTAAACGAATGGTGGTCCCTTTGTCAGCCTCTGTTTACTTTCTTCTTCTATCCGATACACCACCAGCAGTTTGACTCACCCGTCTTCTCGTATATCGACAGCATGGGAATCTGTGCACAGGCACACCAGGTGGCCAGCTCAGCCGTCTCGTCAACCAGCCGGTCCAGGTCAGCCGTCACCCTCGAGTTCTCCGACTTGAGAATGGCGCTGAGGTGCTTGGGCTTCTTGTTCAGACCCGTGACGTCCCGCTGGATGTACTGCGGCGTGGCGTGGTGGTAGTACAGCACCGACGATACCTGGTAGCAGACAATGTTCCACGACTGGCGAATCCTAATATAGAGCGAGAAGATGGCGTGCATAATGGCCAGGATCAGCAGGTGCACCTGGGTCAGGGCAAACTTGCGGATGCCAAGACGTGACGCTCGCTCACCCGTCTTCTTGGTGGCCAGCGGCGTCACGGCCGGTTCGTTGGGCTTCGGGAGCGTGTTCTGCCACGGCACACATCGTCAGTATGCATGGACTGGCTGTCATGGCCCGCCTGGGTTTGCCGGGGGTGATGGATAGTAGTCTCTCACCTTCATGATGCGACGCTTAGTCGCATCATCAAGAAGCTTGTGGCCCTGAACCTCATCGGCCTTGTAATCATTCCAATCCTTGACAGACATGGGCATGGTGGGCAAGGTTGCAGCCTCGAAAGGCTGGCTCACAGACTGCTAGAGTCAAGGAGTCGGTCGTTCGGTCGGTCGGTGAATTCGACAAGGGCGGGCACACGTCCGTCACGCGCGTGGAGGGAGGTTGAGGAGATGGAAAACCCGCTTCTGGACTGGAGGAGGGGAGGGATAGATAGATATTAGGCGGACAGTTGATGACAGCTGACGACGCCCTCTGGAAACGCTGTGGCGGCTTTGGAGGCTGTGATGAGCTGTCCTGGTATCCGTAGATGCGCAGCAGTCTTTTTGGGTCGACAGTGACGAAGCTGTGCCCCACTGAAGAAGTCGTAATGAGCCTAGGTACGGGGTACTACTAATAACGGAGGATTCTTAGCGCTCGCTGGTCGGAGGCTCGCTGAGGCTTGGAGCTTACAGATGATAGTGGCTGGTAGCACTGGATGGACGCCTCTTTCAACGCTGCCAGCTGCGCCACACTTATACTACAGAACTGATCGCCTCCCTTCCATTGTACCTTCCCCAGAAGTGGGGCTTGTGATATGTGGCTGGTGTTACTGCTGTTACCTGGCTCGTCGCAAGTTCGTCCTATGGATTGCTCCGTCGTCACACTCGTGTCCCGCCTCGCGAACAACATCTCCATTCTCGAAACTCCCCAGAGCCCGACTTTTCCATACGACGCGCAGGGGAACGACTCTCGGGAGTCGGGGCTCTCAACACACATGTAGTCCACTTATACCGTGGTTTGTGTCGCTTGAAAACTCCCACGTCCCCCTCCCTCCCCTCCTCCTAAACCATGGAGCGCACAGCCTCGGGCCCCAAGTCCCTCTTCCCCAAGGGCCCCAGCTTTACCTTGGACAATTTTTCCAACAAGGACTTCATTGTCCGTGACTTTGTCGACAGTCTTGCCGAGAGCGCCGTACCTATCAATCGCCGGTCAGGCCCAGCACAAGCCGCATTCGACCCGAAACCTCTTATCCGCACCTTTGAGAGTGAGCTCCCAGCCTCCGCCCTGGACGCCCAGCAGCCTAGCTAGCTTCCTTCCTGCCTATTGTATGCTGACAGCTATGTAGATGCACTCTCCCAGCTCGGGCAGCTGGGCGAGGAGCTGCAGGAGAAAGAGACAGATCTCCTGACGCAGGTGCGACGCGCCGAGATCCAACACGACCAGACCCTTGAGACGCTAGGCAATAAACTAGACCAGTCTATGAGCTCTTTTGAAGCTCTCGACGGCTCCCTGAGTACGGGAACCATAAGCGAATACGAACTGGGAAGCAAGTCGGATGGCGGGGGCAACGTTGCCGTCCAGATTGGCGAGAAACTCGAGGACCTGGACCGGAAACGGAGGAGGGCGCAGGACACCATCTTCCTGATACAGTGCTGGAATGAGGTCAGCGAGTCTGGTCAGCTCACATCTCTGCAAGACATCCAGCGTCAGGGAGGCTCCGAGAACAAGATCCGATGCGCCGTCATTGCGCGGCAGCTGACGAGAATCAGCCAGCGGTTAGATCCAGCCGCTTGGGGTCACGTCAATGGGCTGCGGAACGGGAATAAGCTCAGCATGGATGGTGGGGCTACACCAACGTCCAAGGCACACAACTCTCGCGAGGCTATCGAGAAGTTCTCGGAAACGCTGGAGCAGGATCTCCTGCAGCAGTTCAACAACAGCTACCGGCGCCAGAACTTTGACGATATGATGGAGTGTGCCAAGGTGTTGCACGACTTCAACGGAGGTGCCAGCGTCATCGCAGTCTTTGTCAACCAACACCAGTTCTTTATCGATCGTGATCAGCTCATCGGCGACGACGTGGCCTCTGACCAAGAGACGTGGGATCAGTTGGCCGACCCCGATGCCGACCCGCCAGGCGTTGACCCGGCCCTGCAGTCGCTGGTTGACGAAGTCAAGATTGTCATGCAGGAGGAGTCCTTCATCATCAAGCGGGCCTTCCCCTACTACGAGACCGTCCTGGTCAAGTTCATCCAGCGCGTATTCCAGCAGTCTATACAGCAGCGGCTCGAAAAGGTCTTGGACAAGGCCGACACTATTTCCTCTCTCGCATTTCTCAGATCCCTGCACTCGTCGAGAGCCTATATCAGCTCCCTCATTGAGGACCTCAAAGCGCACGGCCTGACGGAGCACCCGGAACCGTGTTCGGCCCAGATTTCCCAGACGCTGGACCAACAGGTCGAAGAGCTTTTCGTCCCCTACCTCGTGGGCAATTCGTACATTGAGCGCGAGAGGCGGAGCCTCGAGGAAATTTACAACTCGCTGCTCTTCAAGTTTACCATGTATCACTCGCGCAAGAAGAGAGGCCCGACAGGATTCATGGCGTCACTGGCGCAGCAGGGGACGCAGATTATGTCATCGGCCAAGGATGCCTACATTGAGAGGCTGGACTCTTCGGATCTCACGCCTACGCAAAAGGCCATGATGCTGCGGGTTGCCGGGCTCAAGGATGAAGACAAGAAGAATGAGATTGAACTAAGTGAAGAAGACGGCATGCTGAGCATAGCCAACGCAAAGCGCATGCTAAAGTGGCTGGCCGAGAGCGTGCAGCGGACTCTGGAGCTGGGGTCGCAGACAGACACCCCCAAGGACGTCAATGTGCTGCTCAACCTGCTCCTGACGAGCATGGGCCAGGTCTACGTCGAGACGGCCCTAGATGCCGCCTACTACACGGCCACGTCGCTTGAGTACTCCAAGACAGAGCCGGACCTGTCGTACCTGCCCGCGACGCGGCCCGCCATATCCATCACGGCCATCATGGATCGTTTCATCTCGACAGTACTGATCCGGCTAGCCGAGTCTAACACAACAGTGCGGCGGAGCATGGAGGCGCAGAAGAAGATCACGGTCGACTCGATCGAGAAGAAGGCCAACAACGTGATGCGCGTGTCAATTGACATCATTACCAACTGGACGTCCAAGCTGCTCTCGTCGCAGAAGAAGCAAGACTTCCGACCCAAGGACGGCGAGCTCGAGTCGCTGCAGACACAGACGTGCCTGAGCATCTGCACATTCCTGGCCCGCGCATCCCGCCAGGCATTCCAGGCCATCGACGGCCAAAATGCCGACAAGTTCTTTAGCGAGCTTGCTCTGGCCATCCTCCGGCTGTTGCTTGAGCACCTCAAGAAGTTCCAGGTCAACGCCACGGGCGGGCTCATGGTGGCCCAGGACACCGCAAAGTACGTCAGCACCATGCGTGAGTGGTCGCTCATACGCGAGGTGGGCACCGCGGTCGAGCTGCTGACCGAGATTGGCTCTCTCTTCATCGTGGGGCCCGAGGCGCTGCGCGAGAAGACGCGTGCGCTGGCGCCTGGCCCTACGGCCACCAAGGCCCACCTGAGCAAGGCCGACTTCAAGGCCTTTGTCCAGCGGAGAGACGACTCGGGGACGGCGGGAATCCAGAGTGTTTTGTCGGGACTGTAAGGGGCGGTGGTGCCTTGGAGTTATATATATGTGTTTGCAGTTTTATGAATGACATGCTGGCCTTTTTGGAAGATAACAGGCGTCAAGAGAGGCGTCAAGGAACGGGTAGTCTCATACCGTGCTAACGTGAAGGTCGTGTGTATGATGTGCATGGTGTACACATCAAAACTCTCTCCGCAGCCCACCAACCTGCCCGGTGTGTTGCTCAATTTTCTCGTCGAGGAAGTCGATGAGGTCCACCATGTTGCCTATCCTGGTGATCTGGCCCCTTTCCTCCCTGGTGAGCAGAGCCTTCTTTTCCGGCCCCATTCCTGGCGAGCACATCTCGTGCACGTGGTGCTGGGCAAGGAGGAAGGGCACGGGGGCACGGGCGGCGTAGTACATGAAGCGCTCGAGCGCCTCCCAGGGGCAGGTGGCGTGGCCAGCGAACATGGCCGGGTTGGCGAGGAGGCCGCGGGCGGACATGAACCCCGACAGGGAGGTGTTTTCCGGTGTTGGCTTGTTGACGTTGTGCTTGTCAGCCGCAGCCGCAGCAGCAGCAGCAGTGTCACGAGGGAGGGTGTCGTCCTTGGAAAGGGTAGGCTGGAAGGGCAGGTAGTCGAGGTCAAACACGTCGCCGGACAACAGGATGGGCAGCCTGGGCGAGTACTTCTCCACGAGTATGTCGAGGGCCTCGGTGCGGATGGGGACAGTGGAGGGTGTGGATCGCGTACGCGGGTGGATGGTGACCCAGTCGACGTTTGGTATCTGGGCGGAGTCGCTGCCGATGACGGTGTCGAGGAAGTCCATGGTCTTGCGCAGGTCGTCGTGCACACGGACCTTGACACTGACACTGCGGCCACGCGAGTCGTCGACGGAGAGGCGGCCATCGACGGCCCAGCCGTCCTGCCGGAGGCCAGCGCGTGCCTCAACGACCATGTCGCGCACCAGCTCGCGCTGGTTCATCAGCGCGGCACCTAGGGTCTCGGCGCAGGCCCACGACTGGGGACACCCGCAGTTCAGATCCACGCCGTTGACGTGCGGAGCTGCCAGGCGGGAGGCGCGGGAGATCTCGAGAGAGCTGTTGGCGCCAAACTGGACGACTGTGGGCGGCTGGGGACCAAGGGTGGACATTGTTAGGTCTGGGCATGAGCGTGTTAGCATCTTGTTCCTCTTTTCAAGAAGCAGGGGTTTGCCGTAGAACGGGGGGGAGGGAATATAAACGCACCCCCATCTCTTGCAAATGCGCTCCTGTTAAACTCCTTTGCTAGGATCATGGGCGTCCAGCACAGATCGGTGCCGTAGTGGTGAACTGTCTGGCGGAAGGCGAGCTGCAGGCAAGTAGGAGGGTTAGCTAATACTTGGTAAGTACAAAGGAGGTCTGGGGAAAATCGACTTACCTTTGAATACCGCACCATGGGTGCACAGGCGTACAGAAACTTGTTCTGCTTCTTGGCCAGGTCGAACAGCTTCAGCGGGCTGACGTCGCATGTCAGCTCTTTCTTGTGTCTTGGTGATACCCTGGACCGGACTGAAGTTTCTACTCACTGGGTTGAATCGCCATCGCCGCACCGGGAGACCAGGCTGAGCTCTTGGTTGCTGGATAGGATTCCCATCTTGGTTGATCGTAGGCGTTTCACTGGGAGACTTGGTGTTTTTCGAGCTGGACGTTGATTAGATTTCAATGTGAAGCCATCAAGACGGGAGCGAAGTGTGATTTTTTTTTCAGTATGGCGGGGGAGGGGCACCCACAGCCCACTTTCCTAAACAGTCAATATACAGGGACATCTACCAAGGCTGGTCACCCATCTCACTTCCATCAACCTTCAACAATGACTGACAAATGAACATTATGGTTAAATGCTAATAAAAGATGAAGTATGCTAATGAAACAGACGCGCGCTCAAATACAAGGTCTAGTTTAATGATGCCTCGATCGTACCCTCCCCCTCTTCCTCTCGCGGCGCGCGAAACAGGCTGTCCACATCCCCCTCAATCTCATCCATCTCCATGGCGGCCAGGATGCGCTCCCTCTCTAGAACAACGAGATGTACCCACTTCTGGTGCGACAGCCCCTTGTGCACGAGAAGGAGCTCCCTCTCAGTCAAATCCTCATCGAGAAGTACCCTGGCGTCGTGCATGCGCTCGCGGCGCTCGGCGAACCGGTTCGCGACCTGGCTGCCGTACTCGCTCAGCTGACGGTCCCTCCATTGTGCCCACGCGGTCTGCCACTCGACCATCTTTCTGCGGAGGGGCTCTATGGCGAGGCGCACCTCTGCGTCACCCCCTGGCCGATCGGCCCAGTACTCGTCCAGCTGGCGCCTGTACGTGTCCACCATGGCCATCTCGGCGCGGCTGCGAGCATCAAACTCGCTCTGGAACTTCCTGTCGAGGCGCTGTAGCCGCGAGCGCACGTGCGTGTCTATATCAGCCGTCTCCGCGTCCTGGCGGGTTTCGAGTCTGCGCCGGGCCTCGCGGCACTCATCGGACAGCATGGAAGCCTCGTTGTCGTGCTGTTGCTCCACCATGACGAGTTGCAGCTCGTGCAGGAGGTCGAGACTGTGCCGGAGCTCCGCGAATTTGAGCTCCAGCTCGTGCCGGCGGATGCTCTCGAGGCGCACGCGCTCCTCGATCTCACGCTGCCGGCGTTCCTCGGCCTCGCGCTGCCGACGCTCCTCCTCCAGCCGCTCCTCCTCCTGGCGCCGCATCTCGGCCGCGAGCGCCTCGCGGCGCTGCAGCTCCTCGATCTGGGCCAGCGCCTGCCGCAGCTCCTCAGCATCCTCCTCCGCTGCGCGGCGCTCTCGCTCCTCGCGCACCTCTTTCAACCGCCGCTCCTTATCTCGCGCACTCGCTCGGTCCTTGACGCGCTTCAGGTCCACGTCCGTGCATCCACATGTAGGCCACTGCGCTCCACACACATAGCAGAACTGGTGCCCGCAGCGGCAAGTCATGTGCCGGCAGTCCTGGCGATGCTCAACCATGGCCTTGCAGCTCATGCACCGCTGCCACCCTTGTTCCTTGGCTAGCTGGATGGTCATCTGGAGCTCCTTGTCCTCGGGGCACGACTTATTCTTGTGCCGAGCACCCCGGCACATGACGCATGTCCACCGGCCACAGACGCAGCGCGCCATCTTATCGCCCGCGGTGATGTGTTCTGGGCTAATCCAGAGGTTGCATGCCGGCCGTGAGCAGTAGACACGCTGGTCGGGCGGGATGGTCCACTCCCGCGACCGCTCCTGGAACTTGCTCTTGAGCTCCGGATCGGGCACGTACCGCAGGATGGTGCGGAACGGGATCGGGTTGAGGCAGCATTTTGGCGGCCACTGCTGCTCGCTCTCCACAGCTGTCGAGATGAGAGCCGCGAAGCACTCGTAGCAGTAGCTGTGGCACTGCAGACGTATCGCCTTGTTCACGGGGAAGTCGTCGAGACACGAAACACATTCACTGTGTTGTGTCCGTCAGCACACTGACACAGGGGCACAGGAACAAAGGTCAAAGAACAAAGAGAAACGGGGAGGGGCTTCATCTTACATGTCCGGTTCCGGTTCAACGGGAGCCTGCACCGCCTGCACCTGGGACTGGGCAGTGGCAAAGCTCTTGCAGTCGCTGGACACATCCCCCTGGTCGGATGGTATGTCCTGGTTGGACACACAGTCAAAGGGGATCCCTTTGGACAACTTCGACTTTGTGCTCGTGCGTCCAGCAAAGAGCTGTCGAAGCTTGAGCATGCCAGCCTTTACTTGCTTCCTTTTGATCAGATGAATATCGGAAGAAGAAGGACTAGGACGGGCGACCGAGGCAGAAGGAACGACAGCAATGGAAGAGGCAACGGTGGAAGCAGAAGCGATGGCAGAAGCGATGGATGAAAGGGGGGTATCGGAAGCACCAGCTGCAATGGCAGCAGATCCCACACTGCCCAACGTGGCTGGTGTGCCAGTCTGCCTCTGTTCTCGGACGGGATCGTTGGTTCCTGTCCGTTCCGAGGGATTTGATGGCAAAGGGCCCTCATGCGAGGCTGTGGCGGGAAGATAATTGTGCTCCATATCGACGTCGGTCGGACCTTGTGTGTTGGCCTTGTCCTGCTGCTCTCGCTTCTGTTGCTCCTCCTCCCTGCGTCTTGCCTCCTCTTGTTCCACCGCTGCTTGGGCGCGGATATTCTCCACTGACGTGATGACGATGTCGCGCAAGATGTGCGAGCTGATGTTTGGCGTCTTGGATAGACTGGCGGGGGGTCCAAAGGAGTACCAGTCGACGTTGTCGAGGTTGAGGTCCATCCCGGCTCGCCTTTGGGCAGCAAAGCGGGGGGATGCCCCTGTGCTTGCCCTTGTGCTTGTCCTTGAACATGTCCTTGTACTTGTCGGCGACTGCTCGTCGTCATCATGGAGCACAGCGACCGTCATGTAGTCGTCTGGGCTGAATGCTCCCGGCATGATGAGGTGCCGTTGTTGCCCTTGTCGTAGCTTGTTTCTCTCGAGAGGCGCCGAGGACGATTCGCTCGCCGACTCGACAAGAAATCTCATGATGGTTGCTTTTCCTTGGTTGGCGCCGACTGCCCAGCCCTACCTCACAACTCACCAGTCCTACATATATATTCGCGGGATAGAGAGAGCGAGAGAGCGACGCAGGAGTCATGGGGGAGCCTAGCTCTTACATCTATGCAGTATGTAGTATGGCTCGTAATATGGCATCACGAGAAATGCCCAAGCCCCTCACCTCCCCACTCTCTGCCCATCGAGACGCCCAGAGACGGGAAAGGGAGGGCACTGTGTCAATAGAAGCCTGGGAAACCGTCACGAATGTCATGTCCCGAGTCGTTGGCTGCTTGTTGGTGGTGTGTGCCTGGATCTATTGGAGGGGGGCGACGCCAAAATGGGGCGGCTGGGCGTTTTTGTCCTTGCGCAGCGCAGCCGGGCGTCACAGGGCGGCGCCACCCCATGGACCCCGGCTGGCCTAAACGAGATCGTATTCCTAGTATATTCACCCCCGTACGGCCATGTCCTACCAGGGCGGGCGCATGGATCTGAAAGCGTCTCGGATGATTATGTGCAACATGTCATTAGTGCATCCTTTTGGGGGAAAGGGAAGGCTATGAAGATGAAATGGGTGAAAAGGGTCGAGTTCAGTGTGGCGCGGCGCGTGTAAGTGGTTCCGTATTCATCCATCGCGGTTGGTCTGTGTAAGCCTTACGGTGTGATGGGCGCAGGACTCCGCCAACCCTGCAGGCGCAACATGCACGTGTGAGCTGGACAAGTGTATTAACTGGTTGAATGGCACAATGTGTGACAAAGAAGATTCGTTATATTATATTCAAACTGAAACATGTACTAAATGGACTTTTTTTGGGTGCTAATTCCAATGGGTACGGTGTATGCGTGCGCGCTTGTTGTGTGTGTGCGTAATGTCATGATTTACAGCCTTGACTTGGAGTCGGAGAACTCGACCTTGTTGGTGCTGAAGAGGGAGAGCGGTCAGTACATGCGTAGTATGGGAGACAAAACCAGAAACAAAACCAGAAGAGAGTGGGAAGCTTTCTAAGGCAACTTACCAAGTACCAACGCCCTCGAGGCCAACCTCGACGACATCGCCGTCCTTGAGCCACACCGGAGGCTTGCGGCCCATGCCGACACCAGAGGGACTGTATTACACATGAGTCAGTCATTCATTCTCATAGTAGGCTATTTCCATTTTGGTACATGATATGACAGGGCAATGTAGGAAAGGGTCAAGGGTGGAGTAAAAGAACTCACGTTCCAGTCCAGATGAGGTCACCGGGCATGAGGGTGACGCCCTGGCTGAGGAAGGCAATGGTCTTGCGGATGTTGAAGATCATGTCGGAGGTGTTGCTGTCCTGAACGGTCTCGCCGTTGAGCTTGGTCCAGATGCGCAGGTTCTGGGGGTCGCCGAGGGTCTTGGGGCTGACGATGCCGGGGCCGTAGGGAGCCCAGCCGTCGAAGCCCTTGCCGAGGGACCACTGGCCGCCGCCGTTCTGGATCTGCCAGTCGCGGTGGCTGACGTCGTCGCCGACCGAGTAGCCGAGGACGTAGTCGAGGGCGTTCTCCTCGGACACGTCGGTGCAGCGACGGCCGATGACGATGATGAGCTCGCACTCGTAATCGAGGCCGGAGAACTGCTGGGCCATGGGCGGCACGGGGATGGGATCCGTGGGGCCCGAGGTGGCCGTCACGGGCTTGTAGAAGAGCACGGGGTACTTGGGCTCGGCCGCGCCGTTCTCCTTGGCGTGCAGGGCGTAGTTGAGGCCCAGGCAGCGCAGGGTGCCGACCTGGGTCGGGGCTAGGGGCGACAGCAGGAGGCGGATGCTGGCCACCTGGTCCGTCACGTGGTGGCGGCCGAGCACGTCGCCGTCAATGATGTGCGCCGTCTTGGCCTTGGAGATGTCAGTCTCGCCGGCGGGGAGGATGGCATCGCCGTGGTACGTCTGCCCGTCGGTGGCGACGAAGCGGACGAGGCGCTGGCGATGGGTTAGCACTTGGCAAGAAACATTGAGGCATGGGAGGATTCAGAGGAAGGACATGATCTCTTACCGAGAAGGTCGACATTGTGTTGTATCTGAAGGGGTATGTTTGTGAGTTGGAGGGGTATGATAGATGAAGGAAGGAGGGGTCCTGGTATATAGATGGAGGGGTAGTGATATACTAGTAGTATAGTGTACTCCGTATAGTGTTTATAGTGTTTAGTATAGTAAGAGAAGGAGACTGCAACTACAACCACAACAGAGACATGCTCAGATATATAACCACGCACGTCCAAGACCATCCCAAGTCCAATTACACCATGAACACAGCATACTCGTAATATCAATCGTCGGCCCAAGACCGACCTACGGATCACGATCCGAGCTGTGGAGAAGGCGCGTCTCTTCAAGGACGAACCGGACCGGGCTGGGCTGGCTGGGCTGGCTGGACGCTGGACTGGTATCGGTGTTATCGGCAACGGGCGCTAGCCTCCACCTCCCTCCACCTCCTCCACCACCAAGAACGAGCACGGATGCACTATGAGATACGCCATGCGGCCTGCAACGGGCTATATTTACAGCACTCCACTCCCCCTATACTGGATTATCCACTGTAACATCGACCTTTGAGTCTTCTCTCAGTGGTCTCAGTGGATACTCCCCCCTATGGATATACCCCGGGCAATCCGCCCGCGACCATGGAATCCATCCCCGAATCCCCCAAATACCCCGAACGCCGCGTTGGCCGTCTCTACCCGCCCAATCCATCATTCCTCCACCAACTTCGTACTTGGATCATCGCTCCGCTCACGGAGCAGCTCTTGCAACTCGGCCCGAACCCAGCAACGTGCACCTCTCTGTCCTGTTCCGTCCTAATCGGGTCTCTTGGGTGTGACATTCGCCATTGTATTGTCCATCTATTTGCTATCTGCTATCGACTATGCGTCTCTCAGGTCTGCAGAGGGAGGTACTGGCCCTCTATCGCCAGTGTCTACGCGAGTGTCGGAAGAAGCCACAGGTAAAAAAAAACACACACCTTTATTGTCCTATCCACCTATCCAACCCATCCACCCCTGAAATCAAGACTCGATGCCGACAACTGTGACAGAGGAAAACAAGATATTGAAGATTGTAAGGAAAAAGGGAAAAAACTGACAGCGGATTGAAACATAGGAAACTCGCCACCACTTTGTCGAATTCGCAAGGTTAGTAGAAAAAAAAAGACATTGACAAGGAAACATACCTGAAAGGAAAAAGGAAAAGGGAAAAAAGGAAAAGGGAGAAAGGAAACTTGAAGAAACATGTGGCTAATCGTCGCCGTAGAGCCGAATTTGCTCGTAACCTGGCCATCGAAAAGCGCGATTTCGGTGCGATAGAATACCTCGTTCGCAAAGGTCGACGTCAGCTAGACGTATACTCGTCCCCAGGCATCAGGGACATTCGATGAGCTCACACTCTGGCCTGGCCATGACCTGCCCTGCTCTGCCTCGCTTTGACCTAGTTGCCACACATCTCCTGGTCAGCATTGATGTGCATCTCCTCGCTGGAATCGACGTCCATACCGTCGTCTTCGGTCGCTGAGTTGCTGGTCGACGAGCTGTCAGTCATGACCAGATCTTCCTTGCCCTTCCAACGCTTCAAGATGTCATTTTCCAAGTGCATATACCTAATCTCTTTATCGACCTCGTCCCTTACCACCAACCAGATCGCCTCAAAGTCCACAGGACCCTCCTCATTAAGAACGATCTCGTGGGGAGTCTGAGTCAGGTATTGCTGGAGCTGCTCGATCTGCAGAAACTCCCGCATCTGGACCCGCTGGACATCGGCCATGGGGCTGGGCATGGGGCTGGACATGGAGCTGGGCCTGGAGTTTAGCTGAAGTTGCTCGATCTGAAGAAGCTGCCGCATCTGGGCCTGCTGCTCATTCTCCTGCTCATGCTGCAGGCCGGGAATGGGGCTGGGCATGGGGCTAGTCATGGCACTGCTGCCGCCGTACTGGCTCGGCTCGGGGGACGACTCGAGGACCTGCTGCTCCGTGTCGCGGATCGAAGGTCGGCCCAGCTGCGTCTCACGTCCGCAGAACTTGTCAATGTCAGCGGAGAACATCTCGATGTGGAGCTGGCAGATGGCCATCTCACGGTCAGTAGCGTCGGCGGAGTTGATGTAGGCCATGGCCGCGTCGTAGCCGTACCTGGTGTCGACAAAGGGGGGTGGGCTGTTGGTTCGGCCAGTCCGTTTCTTGGCCCTGGCATTGTTGCCGGAGCGGAAAAGGTTGGACACGGATGAGAAGCTCATCCTGGGCAAAGAATGGCCAAGGCCAAGTGTAGTAGTAGCGTGTCTTGTGTGTTAGCGAATCGGCGAGTGTCTTTGGTTGTATACTTACCAGTGTTGTTGATGATGGCCAAGTGGATGGATGGTGGCCAATGGTTCAATGTATGATAGTCAGGAGTTGACAGAGCTGCTTGGGTTAGTAGAGGGTACTGTGCATGAGTCGAGTAAGTGTTGTATGATATAGATCAAGAGAAGAAGATGGGAATAGACGTGTTGGCTCGTCCTGTTATATAGACATTTTGCATGGAACAACTTGCGTGGAACAAGGCCAACAGCCCCAGGAACAATGCCCTTTGTCGGCATGGCAGTGCCCACGTTCCGTATCGTCAAGAACCACTCTCAGCGAATGAATTTACCCCAGTCCGGGGATTTGACGAAACGTTATTGTGCGCTTTCAGCCTTGTCGGTTCTTTATCTTGGAGCCTCAACGTTGCATTGTCGATTGTCACCTTGTCAGCCTCCTTTGTTCGTTGGGGGATGAGTGGATAATGCCGTCTCGTTGACGGGTTCATCCCAGCCAGTGGTTTTGGCAGGTCAAAGGATGGCCCGAGACAGCTTTGTGCGTTTCAGTGCTGTTAGCCCTTTATCTAAGCATATTGTTCTATTGTTCTATTCTTCCGGAAGCCTTCTTCGCCCTTTGTTCCCCGCGGACTAACAATAGCTACAAAGAGGACAGACCACTCAGCCTCACATCCCCATGTAATGTTCTTTGTCTACATCTTTCAGGCTTCATTTTCTAGACAATACCATGGCATCACCGTGTTCCTGTATCATGGGGACAAGATGGACTCCAAGGTCTATATATACCTGTGGCATGTCTGCCCATCTATCTGTCGTTCCCATCTCATCTCATCTAACATCGTCAAGCCAAGCAGATCAGATCACCAACATCACACCTTCACACCTTCACACCATCAACTCATACCAAGATTGGCCAATTGCCACCGCCAGAGACTGAGCCTTCTGAGCCTCTCGGTATCTACAGTAACGTATAGCCCCCCCAACCCCCCCTCTCGGTCCTTTTCTTATAGCAAGGAAAGGACTGGTTGATCGCTAACATCTAGGCTAGAAGCATACTACATCTTGCCAACCCAAATTGTCAACTCCTTCAGCATGTGCTACGTACGCTACATCTACGACTGTGGCCATCAGAAGAAGCACAGGGTGGACTGCCTGTACCATGGCCGTGTCAGGAGCTTCATCATGATGGTCCTGCACAACGAGACCTGCCGACACACCTTCGTGAGTTCCAAGCGCAGGCCATGCACCATGTGTGATCCTGACCATATCAGCGACCGAGGACGGGACAGTCGACCATCCTTCACAGATGACAGAACCAGCCGCAGCAGAAGAAGCCCCAGCCTCGATCTGCCTAGGCGGGCCAGGAGCGCCAACCCTCCTGTCCGAAGCCGGAGCACAAACCCGCCTCAGACCCCGAGGGCTAGGCACGGCGAACCCAGGAGGGGAAGCAGCTCCCAGGAACAGACACATGCCCGACCGAGGACCAGCGATGGAACGACCACGACCCGTGTCTATCACCGTCATCGCCGTGGCAGGTCTGACAACAGCCGTCCTCCCCTGTCCCGACCCCAGATCCGACCCCAGCCTCCCCGTCCTTCCACAGCCAGATCTCGCCATGAGCAGAGAGCGGCTGACCATGCCGCCTCGAGGGCCAGGAAGCAGATGAACAGGGCAGCCAATGACATCGACAGCGAGGACGACTACGACGAAGGCTACGAGGACGACGACGAGTCATCCGACTGGCCGGCCGTCCCACCTGTTGCCAACCATCGCATCCTTCGCCGATCCACCGGTCACGTCTCCAGGGAGCCCAAGGCTCAGGGCAGTAGGGCCATGACCAGAACGGCAACTGCGCCGACCGGCAACAATAACGAGCACTCAGACGTAAGCTTCTGGCTCCCTGTTCCGTCTGCCAACAATAAGACCCTGCGCCGATCCGGCGCGCTGAAGATTCAGAACACGGAGTCCAAGACCCTAGATAAGGGCAAGGGCAAAGCCGGTCCGACGATCCAAGACATTCGCGAAGCCACGGCCAAGGAGTGGGCTGCCGCCAACCTGAACCGGAACAGCATCAGCGGCCCGGGTATCATGGGTTATGTGCCCGCTCACACCGGCTATCAGATTGACTATTCTTTCCGGCCACCCAGCTCGGTCTACTCGCCAACGATTCCGACACTACCTAACCCGACGACCAACTACAGCGCTGCAGCTCCAGAGGACTTCTTCTCTGACTGGTCGATGCCACCACGTTTGGAGAAGCAGACCGGCCACAAGGTAAAGGTCATCAAAACCCTCCCCCCCACCCCTCGCCCGCCGCGGACCATCAACCGACCCACTAACCAACTAGACGCGACTGTTGCCATACCCGCGAGACCTAAGACTCGGGACGGACAAGATCGAGCCAAGGACAGGCCGTCCCAGCCACGGAACAACGGCCAACGTCAGCACCACCGCAGTCACTCCGAGACAGCCGGCTCCTCAAAGGTACGTGACCAACGCCCTACTCATTTCGCTGACAACAACTACGGTCGCAGTGACCGAGACGTGCGACCACTTTCGCCGCAGCGACTCGTCCACCCAGATGGTTGGTGGGATCAAGTTGTCGGCAAGGTTGGCCCTGAACCTACTCCATCCTGCGATGGAAGTCAACTTTGGCTCAACCCACGGCAGGCGCCATGCCCACCCATTGATAACGCGGCAAGCTCTGATATCGAGACAACAGTGAGCTACTTCATGCCCAAGCTGGTGACGAAGCCTCGGCCTCGCGCTCCAACCACTAGCTCACGCAATGTCAACCCGAACGCGGCCAAGGCTGAATGGGGCAACAACGCCCCGGGTCGGAGCGTTAGGAAGAGGAGCGATGCTTCTGTTGCCCCCGCCCAGGTCAAAGGGCTGGGTCTGTTGAATAAGGGTAAGGGTCTTCTCGAGAAGCTTCACCTCCGACCCGAGGAGACAGATTCGGACATGTCCTTCTTCTGCAAAGATGCGAGGGAGGTCGAGAGACGATGAATTTGAAAGCTGACATTAGATCTTGGAAGCACGCTTGCACGGTTCGGGCTTTGAGATTCGGGAGCTGGAGTTGGATATTGTTTCTATTGTTTTGTTTTGCTTTTGCTGTTTCTTTTCTTTACTCGTCATATTGTCTTCCTGCCTTGTCGTTTTTTTCTTCTTCTTTTTCCCCGTCTTTTGGCTTTTGGTATTGATGCTTGGATAATGCTCAGGGAAAGAAAAATCGATGAAAAACAGAAAAAAGAGTGTTGAAAGGGAAGAGGGAGAAGAAAATGATGCCGAGGCGCATCAGCTCGAAGAAGAGGCAATAGTATAGACATAAAAACCCTTCAGAAAAAAAGAATAAAAAGCAACTTTAAAACGAAGAAAACCGAATCGCCTATTGTCGTCGTGATTCGAGTCGTTGGTCGTGAGTCAACGGTCAGAACAATACAGCGGTCGAGTGTAACAAGTCATGAACAAGCTCCGTCACCTCGGAGCTTTGGTTGATTTTGGCGTTCATTGCGACTTGAACATTTCCTGTGACTTGACCTTTTGTAGCTCGGTCTTGACCTTGGCGTCGACGCGAGCCTGGAGCTCAGGGCGGTAACCGAGTGCAAAGAGGACCTTGAGCCAAACGTACATGGGGGACAGGAAGAGAGTACGGACGAGATTCTCGAGGAGGGCGGGAGAGCGACCACCCTGGGAGGAGGAGAAGCTGTTGCCAACGAGCTGGATGAGCCAGCACACAATGTGGGCGGCAGTGGCGGAAACCAGGGTGTTGTCCGGGTCAAGGACGCGGAGGTAGTTACCGCCAACGGCAGCAGTGATGCAGATGCCAGAGAGGGTGAACCCGGCCACCGGCTCTAATAGCAGGTACAGGACCGAGTAGAAGATAGCGGCAATGGTGCCAAGGTTGAGGTCCAGGTACGGCACGGACAGCCAGTCGGGCAGCTCGATGAGCGGGCCAGAGTAAGACGCCTAGAGAGGGACATGGTGAGTATTCTATTCATAGGTAGACACAGCATAAATCATAAAAACCAGAGGTAGAGAGTAGTCCGGATGGGCAGGAAAGGAATGTGATATGAAAAGTAATATGGTCCAACGTTTCACTTACCAGGCAGAAAGCCGAAAAGAGAATCATAGGCACACAGACCAGGTGAATGGCGACATTGGCACGGCTTTGGTGGTATGTGCCATACTAATGACAGGAACAGGCATGGCGGTCAGCTAAGGGATTGTCGACGGGGAAGGTGTAGTGGCGGGGCAAGGGTGGTGAGGGCTCACAAAGACGAGGTGGTGCTCAAGATCGAGAGACATGATGAGGTGTGTGGTGGGGGAATGAGGTAAAAGTGGCCGCGGCCGGGTGGGATGGGTGAAATGAAGTTGAGGTCCCAGGGGTAAACTGCGGCTGAGGGAAAGGCTGGAGGAGAAGGGGATAAAGAAGGCGTGTGAGAGAGTGTGTGATTTTCAGGAGAGGGTATCCCTGGTCGGTTGTCAGCACACAGTATTATGAAAGCACCTGGCGTAGGTTCAAGAGAGAAGAAAAGAGTGAGGGCGTGTGAAGATGAGAAAGACATGGGTTGGGGGTTGGGAGTGGAGGAGAGAGAGAAGTGCAGCGAAGCTCGTGGTGAGGTCCCGCGGTCCCACGCCGTGTGCCTTATATTCGCAGCCAATGAGGGCCGGACAAGAGTAACGTGGGGCCTTGGGCTGCAGGCTGTTCAGTGTCATACAACGCTTCAGCTGCTCGTAGACGTGCTTTGTCGCGTTCCGACGTCCATTATACTTTTCGGATGCTGCATAATAGCCGTTAGCTAGCATATCAGATAGAAATAATGACCTGGGGGAGCAGGGCAGCAGGGTTCATCGGGAGCAGCTTGTACCTATACTCCGTACGAGTACGAAGTATTACGCGGAGGCTGCAGGTGGCGGCAACCAATTGATCCTGGGCAGAAATAATCCATTTTCCAAAGAATAAACCGCGCACGCGTCGGGGCTCTTCTTGCAGTCTTACCCCAACAGCATTTTCAGCCTCGATGACTCCAACTCGGCAGTCTCCAATTAAGAGTGACGGAAGTTCGCTGCACATGGATCCGAAATGCCCGAGTTGGGTGATTGATGGCGAGACGCTGTATTGCTGGTGGTGGTGCCAAGTCCAACTTTGTTGTCGCGACTGGAACAAAGAATGACGACGAAGAAGATGGAGCCAAATGGGCATACGTTCATGAGGAAAGCGCCCTCTCCGGGGTTTCCATTAGCTATAGTCTCGACGGTGTTTCCTTCCTTAGCTCCCTCCTTTTTGATGCCATCTTGCTCTTTCCCTTTGTCCCGCTCTTGTTGAGCGTGCGGACGGCATCTGAATAATCCGAGCATGCGCTCACATGACGATTCACCTTGCTCCATTGTCTGCACATGAAATTCATCTAGGCCATACCCGAAAAGTGATTCAATGAACACCCAGATTTTGATATATAACAACAGCGTGGCAGCATGATGTTGTCGTCTAAGTGCCAAAGTGCCAAGTGCTTTCTTTACGGCGTACGGAGTGTTATACCAGGACTGGTGGCCAGCATGGCACGAGCGCACAGACCACCCAATCGGCCTTGGGGAGCCGCGCTGCGTGTGCGTGCGCCCATGAATTCTGTGTATTGATATTTCGTGACTCTCCGCCAGGCCAATCCATCCACCACTGTCCACCAAACAACCAACTCTCCCTCCGCCCGCCTCCCCCCTCCAGCTTCACCCCCCTCCAACCTATCTCCATCATCGTCAACGAAGCTCAGGTTGGGGGGCTCAGCAGTGCCCGAGCGACCCCCGTCAATTCCTTTGGTTGCGCGTCGCCTGGTCTTGCTCGTCTATCGGCCGCCTTTCCGATCCAATCTCCTCCAGTCTCCAACGACGACGACGCAGCACGACTGACAGCCGTCGCTTTACTCGAGAATTTATCTCCTTCATCCTGCGACTTTGTGTGATCGTCTATTCGCCGGACAACGCCCCTCCTTCGTTGACGCCTCATCCGACGACCGCGCGCGCGCGCATCATCGAGCGACTCTTTTTGTCCGTCCGCCTGGCGCGCATCGTACGACACACGAATTGAACATCTCCTCTTCCTTCCCCCCGACTACCGCACATCAAATCAGCCGCCCACCATGTTCTTCCTCTACAATATGGAGCGCAGGGTCACCCTTCACCCGTCCTATTTTGGCCGCAACATGCACGACCTGGTGACCAGCAAGCTGCTCAAGGACGTCGAGGGCACTTGCTCGGGCAACTACTACATCATCTCCATCATGGACACGTTCGACATCTCCGAGGGTCGCATCCTGCCGGGCACGGGGCTCGCAGAGTTTACAGTCGGCTACCGTGCCGTGGTATGGAGGCCGTTCAAAGGCGAGACGGTAAGGCAGCAACTGACTGGTGCAACCGGTTGAATCCATGCGTGGTGTGTCGTGGACTCTGTTCTCTGACGTGGGCATTTAAACAACAAAACAGGTCGACGGCGTCGTCACATCCATCAACCCCCAGGGTTTCTTTTGCCAGGTCGGACCTCTGAAGCTCTTCGTGTCAGCTCACGTATGTCTCTTGTTCTACCCTCGCCAAGAGTAGGGGACCAGCTCTGTTACTGACACTCTCTTTCCTTTTTCCTCTCCGGTGCAGTTGATCCCCAACGATATCCAGTGGGATCCCAATGCCACTCCCCCCCAGTACACCAACAATGAGGACACCGTCATTGAGCCCGGCACCCACGTCCGTGTCAAGATTCTGGGCACCAGGAGCGAGGTCGGCGAGATGTGGGCCATTGGCAGCATCAAGGAGGACTACCTAGGGTATGCCCTCTTGATACTCGTCTGTTTAACCGGGACGCGTGGACATGCTAACACAGCTGGCAATCTAGATGTCTCCAGGATTAAGAATACTAATCTAATGGCGGGGGTATATGCTGGGACATGGCATACGATGACGATGGAAGCTTCCCGAGGCGAAGGGTGAAGTACACAAAACAAAGGAAAGAAAAAAAAGAATCAGAAGAAGATGACGGGAAAAGAGAGTCTATCATGACCACAAAAAGAGGACCGCCCTACTTGACATGGGGATGGTCGGCAACAGCGCTTCTTGGAACAGCTGCGGTGTACCACCTTGATCTGCTGTTCCATTGCGAGGCTTCCACCGAGAGCGAGGCGCAGCTGCTTTTCCCATCTCGCCCTCGCTCATGGAAGCAAATTTTTTATACCTCTGACGGCTGCCATTCATCTAGACTTGCTAGATCTAATCATTTATATTGGTGCCCCAGATTGGATACCAGTAGACTGTATGACCATGTCATTGTGCCTCGTGAAATCTGTCGGATACTATACAGCTACCCCATGCATGCACATGCATAGAAATTGGATGGCTTCCCCTGTCATGCCAATACGGTAATAGTAGATGCCAATGTAGTTGAGTAAGAGTATATGTACCTGTCGGTTGCGATAACGGAGACATACCCGGATCCTGCACAGCAATGTGCTGCCCCACGGCCTCCTCTTCCCCGCGTTTGTTCAGACCCTCTATTGCTCGGTATCGGTATAGCATAATACGAAGGGCATCTTGTCTGATTTCTTATCCGTATTACTCTTCTATGTGCGCCCCCTCTCTACCCTTTCATATACCCGGTCCTTTGTACAGGCATATCCTGTCCATCTGCCTTTATTTCCCCGCCTTTCCCCTTCCTCTCTCCCAGCATCATGCGTCCTGCGCCGAGCCTCACTACTAGCCTAACCAGAGGTCTGCTACCTGTAAGCCGGAGAAGCACTGCAGTAAAAGCACCGACTCTTCATCATCTCCAGCGACGTACGATAATGCAGGCTTCCAATCGGGTCAAGACGGCCCTGTCCGAGGGCCGCAAGTCGCTGGGAATGTGGCAGATGGTCCCAGGGGCCAATGTCTCGAGGTTGCTGGCTAGGTCAGGCGTCGACTGGGTGTGTGTCGACTGCGAGCATGGGAACATAGATGGTATTATTACTTCCAACAGACCCGACTTAGTCTTTCATTACCATGCCGTCCTTTTCTACTTCATTCCCTTTAGAGGGTTGATTTATGATACATGACCAATTGCTAACGACCATGGCTCTAGACGGCGCCATGCACGATGCTGTGCCAGCCATTGCGGCGCTGGGTGTATCTCCCATCGTCAGAATCCCTGACATGCAAGGGTGGATGGTGAAGCGTGAGTTCATACCTGCATGCTCTTCTTCATATTCAAGGCGAACGCGAAGCTAACACGAGGAATCCAGGCGCACTTGATAGCGGTGCTCACGGTGTATGTACACCAGACAGACAATGAGGAAGAAGAAAGAGACTGTACTAACCCCGTATAGATCATCGTCCCTCTCCTCCGCACAGTCCAAGATGCCCAGCAGCTCGTCCAGTCCGCCAAGTTCCCGCCCCTCGGCCGCCGGGGCTTCGGCTCCCCCATCGCCATGGAGCGCTTCAACCCCGTGCCCTCCTTCACAGAGTACCTCCAGCAGGCCAACGACTCAGTCCTGACCATTGTGCAGATTGAGACGCAGGAGGCGCTTAACTCGGTGGAAGAGATTGCCGTTGTGGATGGCATCGACGTCTTGTTTATTGGGCCATTCGACCTGGGTAAGCAAAATTTCACTACTAGTATACATGGACAACAACAATAAGTACAACATGAGATGGATTATACATGGGGTACAGGCTGACGGCTTCGCAGGCAACAACATTGGCTACCCAATTCTCGACGGCGTCGTGCCCCAGCAAGTCAGCGACGCACTAGTCAGAATCCGAGAAGCCGCGCACAAGGCGGGCAAGAAGAGCGGTATCTACGCCACGGGCGCCGAGCAAGGCAAGAAGTTCGCCGAGGAAGGGTTCGACTTTGTCAGCGTGGCGACGGACTACACGACCCTCGAGTTCAGTCTCAAGGAAGCGTTTAGCGTAGCGGGAGGCGTGACTGCGCCCGCCAAGGGCAAGTCGTACTAGATGCTGGGCTGGGCATGAGGAGGACGAGGAAGAAGAAGAAGAACAAGAACAGAGAGAGGCTATAGCTTCTCAACATGGTCCATCTTGGCTTCCACCTCCTCGGGCGTGAAGCGGTGCATCAGCTTGACGGCCTTGCTGGCTGTCGTGACGTCTTCGGCGGGCGCATTGGCCTTGGCAATGTGAATCTATGCCAGTTAGAAACGCGAAGTACTGCTACTAGTACGAATGTCCAACAGTTGTGTAAACTTACCACCGGTACATCAAAGTCGTAGAGGTCCCTCCACGGCGACCCCTTGGCATCGACATTCTCCTCGCGAAAGACAAACGGCCGACGGTCCCACACGCGCGAGAGCTGCTCCCTGCCCTGATCGCACAGGCCGCACCCTGGACGGGAGAAGAGGGTGATGCGGCTGGCTTGAAGAAGACGTCTTGTCGCAAACATGTTTGGGTAGAGGGTGCGAGTAGGTTTAGCTCAATCAAGTACAGCGGTACGAGTAGATAGAATGTCCTCGTACGAGTATTGGACAGAAGCTTGTTGGCGTGGAAGTACGACAGCTGCCCCCAAGAATTAGGGGAGCTGGGGGCCGCGATAAGCTATCTGCCAGACTAGGAAAGCGGTGAGCCTCCCAGCACCGTTTGTGGGCATCGGTAGCGCAACTGTCGTCACCGATCTTCTAGAACATCCCACCCCACCAAGAGTTGCATCTTCCATCATTTTCCGTGCCTCGTTTTTTTTACATATACGACACAGCATCTGGGGGACCAAGCAACCGACGATTCCAATTCTTCAAAATCACCCTTGCACCTATATTCCCGGGGACCGAGATACCTACACCATGGCGCAAAAGTGTGTCCACCAGGGCTGTGGCAAGGAATTCACCGACGCCAATGCCGAGTGCCAGTACCACCCTGGGCCACCTGTCTTTCACGAGGGACAGAAGGGTAAGGCCTTCAATATATTTCTACTTAATCGATTCATGCTGCACGTACTGACTTAATGACTAGGCTGGAAATGTTGCAGTACCCGCGTCCTGACGTTTGACGAATTCATGGAGATCCCGCCCTGCACGACGGGCGTGCACTCTACGACGGACAAGCCGCCGCAGCTCGAAGAGAAGAAGCCGGCCGAGGACGACGCGACGCTGAGCCGCAAGATAGACTCTCTCAACAAGTCAGCGGCCGCGGCTTCCATATCTGAGCCGGGTCGTGCGCCCATCAAACCCACGGCCGCGACGCAGCAGCAGACGACGCCCGCGCCCGCGCCGCCGCCCGAGTCCGACGACGACGACGACACCCTCGAGATACCCGACGGAACCACGTGCCGCCGCAAGAAGTGCGGTGCCCGCTACACAAAGGGCCAGCCGCGCGGGGGAGTCGACGACAAGTGCACGCACCACCCCGGCGTGCCTATCTTCCACGAGGGCAGCAAGGGTTACTCGTGCTGCAAGAGGCGCGTGCTCGAATTTGACCAGTTCATGCTGATAGAGGGCTGCAAGACGCGCGAGAGGCACTTGTTCATCGGGAGCGGCAAGAAGGACAAGAAGCTCGAGGCTGGGGGGGAGGAGAAGCTCACATCCGTTAGGTAAGTACTGACACATAGCTGTCCGGTGCAGCATGTGGTTTAGTACTAGGTTACATGTGCACAAGCTTACACTACGGCTATGGAAACAGGCACGACTACTACCAGACTCCCTCGGCCGTCATTGCTAGCATCTTCCTCAAGAAGATTGTCAAGGACACGGCCAAAGTGGACTTCCAGGACCAGTCGGTGGACCTGGACCTCGTGACGAGCGATGCCCCGCCCAAGCGGTACGCCGCCAACTTCCCCCTCTACGGGGCCATTGACACGGACAAGTCGTCGTTCAAGGTGCTCGGGTCCAAGCTCGAGCTCAACCTCGTCAAGGCGGACGGGGCGTCGTGGCCGGTGCTGCGCAGCGACGAGGCGCTCACGGGTGAGATTTTGCAGATTGGCAAGGCGGGGAGGGCATAGGCATGTTGCATGCGCAGTTTCAAAGGGGAAAGGAAGGAATAAGGCAAAAAAGTGCATGATTGGAATATTAGTACGAGCACAGAGTAACGAGGCGATGATGACGATGATGACGACAAAGATGACTATGGGCGGTTGGGGTGGCAGCATATATGGCAGGCGGTCAAATAGACGGGGCGCTTATTTTAGTACTACACGCCTACACGACAGTAGTAGTTTAACATGGATTTATTGATGCTCTCCTTCTATAGTTCCGTGATGTTGAAGCCGCATCGCGCTTGCCGTTCGACCTCGGTGTACTATGGGGATTCGGCTCTTGGCACTGCATGCAGGTTACGATTCCTATCAGAAGGAAACTGTGGAATCTTCTTACTCTAGGAACGTATATGTAGACACTTGCTCTCGAATGGAAATGGCGAAACTGAAGCCCCTCTAAATATAGATGGGATCTTGGGGGTTGGGCTGTCCGATGACATGACCGATGTGACCAAGGCCAGTCTTGATAAGCTTATTCCCTGAGCGCAGATCGCACACATGGCCGACAAGCCCCTGGGTCTTTGGTGGGTTGGCACAAATCATCTGATAAGAGACACGTGTGGGATGGTTAGACGGGTAGGCGAGTTCGCGGTTTGCAGCGGGCGGAGGATTATGAGTTAGTAAAAAGAACTTTGGACAGGACTGACTGTACAGAGTAATAAGGACAGACAAAGAAACGAAACAAAATGAGGTCTCATAGCACGACGCGATAAGGCAGTACAAAGGGCGTAATATGCCATTCGTACTGAATGAAGCCACCTACTAGAAGCAGGCAATATACTCCGTACAGGGACGAAGTATTATGGAATCACGTTCAAGAGGCCCATTATCAACTCTCACTCTGGTGCTATTATTGCCGTATCATGTCCCTCTTCAGCCTTCCTCTCAGCAAATACAGCTACGTAAACATGCAAGAGCATGCAACGGTCTGACTGGCTACTGGCCACAGTTCACCCGCGGGTGCCTCCCACGCCGAGACTTGCCGCCAAGATAAGGTGGCGTTGGCTCAGTAGGTACATTCATACCTGTACATGATAATAGCACGGGCTCAACGATAATGCCACTCAACCACGGCTATCCATTATTGCTAGTACCGCTGGGCCCTTCTACTCTTGGTCATACGCCGTATACACTGATTGCTTATCACGGGCTTGCACCGAGCGCCGGGTCATCCAGGACCGACCTGGAACTCAGGAACCGCACTCTGGTCCCGGAGAAGAAAAAACCAGTGACAAGGTTGTTCCTGCATTTTTGCTGGCTCCGTAAATTAACGATTCTCGTACTCCCGTAAGTAGAAGGCCGGAAAGGCGTACCGCGGGAACAATTTCTTAAAAGAGAGGCTCTCTCCCCCCAATCCACTTCCATCCCCAGCTCCTTTACCCGCATCACGTCACGCCGTATTATTGCCACTAGCACACCCCTCGCGTTCACGACGCACGACTATTGTGATTGATTATTTTGGTGCACTTGCTTCCTACTTCCCTTACATCATTTCCAATTCCAGCCCCAGCTTATATCTTTCATCCTTCTTCACAACATGTCCACCGAGGTGTCTCACGGCCGCGGCGGCGCCGGCAACATCGAGCCCGACAACACCGAGTACGTCGACGGGTCCATTGTCCGCGTGGGACAGGAGGGTAGCCACGGAGATGGCGCATACAGCGCTGGCAGGGGAGGTGCGTTCAATAAATCTTCGTCTTAGAGGACGTTTGTCTCTGTTCTGTACTGCAGTTGCAGTACTGCTTGAAATCAATTCCGGTCTTCAGCCGGGCCTGCTGACACCCACCCACCAGGCGTCGGCAACATTGGCGATGCCGGCACCAAGCCCTCGGAGCGCCGTGACAGCGACATGATCCCCGACGAGGCCCGCAAGTCTCTCGAGCCCAGCGAGGGGCACCACCTGGGCCGCGGCGGCGTCGGCAACGAGCTGGCCCCCTCCGAGGGACGCTCGTCCGAGGGCGCCGGCAAGGCTCCCACGCCCGAGTCCAAGCCCAAGGTTCCCGTGGGCCTGGCTGACAAGCTGAAGGCCAAGCTGTTTGGCAAGAAGTGAGGGCAGACGAGATGTGATGCCGACCCCAAAAGAAATGCAGAGAGAGAAAGAGGGCGAAGGGAGGGGCTGAGGGAATGCTGTCGTCGCGTGCTACATGGTCCCTTTCGACTAATACCAATGATATCCTTGTTGCTTATGCTTGAAGCAAAAAAATGCCATTTCTCTATTTCGTCTGGAATGCGTTGCAGATGCTGTTGGGTACTTGATATGTTGACCACATCCCGACCTCTTACATTGGAGGGGATCTCTGTTTTATCTACCTGTGGTATTAATATGGATCAATTAGTGCGCGCCAACCGCGAGAGACTCGTCTTGATTATCGCAAGACAGGACCGCCATGTGCTGGTTTCCCAGAGCGGGGTCGAGAGACATGTGGCATTTGGAATTCGGAGGTGGTTTCTGGGCGTGAGCGGAATGAGAAAGCTGCCTTGCTTTCAACGCTTTGCTTTGTGTATCATCAAGTTATCGACAAAGAGCAAGCGTAGCATTCAGCGCTCGCATACACGACAGACGTTCACTGCAGGGACAAAGGGACGTGTATTAGTAAATATGTGTGTGGGTGAATGAATAAGTGTGTGTGGTAGTATTGCAGGACTAGGCCGGTCCGAGAGAGAGAGAGAGAGAGAATATTCGTGTAAGTAAATCACGACACGAACCTACAGGAGCTGATCATGTCTTCTTGCATGCGCGCGGCGATCCGCCATTGCGGGACACATGCCAGGCAGACAGACATGGTGTCGAGAGCTGAAGCGAGCAAACCACCAGCAGAGAGGCCGAAGGCTGAAGGTGGTCCAGCGGCGGGCGCGGCGCGTGAGTCGAAGGCGGGGGGCGAGGGAACCACTCAACTGACAATAAGTCGGCCGGTCGGTCGTCCTGCCTTGTCGGCGGATGACCTTACTCTCCAGCTGGCGGTGTTCGCCCCTCCTTGTTCCCTTGTTGCTCTTTACTTTAGTAGCAGCCATCCCCTCCCACCCCCTCATTTGGGGGTATACCTTGAATTCTCTCATTCTCTTCATACGTCCGTGTCGTATCTTTCCTGTTCTCATGTCCTTGCTCAAGTCATGGGAATAAGCAGAGGGGACACAGGCCGAGTTCCCAGTTGAAACAAGGGCAGGACCGACCAATCACGGTGCTCACGTGTTTTGTTTGTCAGTCGACACGCGCACCAGGCAAGTCCGATCCTCACCTAATCAGTGCAGCTCTCTCATTATCTTATCGTTATCGTCGATAAGCCTGGTCGGATCCCAGGTCACCCGACTGCTGCCTACAGGCGCTACAGGTACTCCTGCAGGCCCATATTCGCTGGAAATACAGCACAGCTTAGGTACGACCTACAACCTGCAGCCTAAACGCCGCCCGCGGACAGCGAGCCAAGCTCCCCAGCTGCAGCGCGGCAGGGTCCCCTCCGCTAAGCCCACTTCCCTTTTCCGGGGTCCGCCCGCCCTCGTGATTATTACGCCATGAACTTTCAGGCCCCGAGGCCTTCCCTCCAGGGCTTCAGGCATTGGTCCGGTCGTTCCGTCCTCTCACTCTCACGTCGCTCCTTCACCACCTCGTCATTTGAGGCCGACGACGAGCAATCCTCCACCGACGACGGCAGCCAGTACGGCGACAACGACCGCTACTACCACGGCCATAATTACGCGTATCCCTCCGAGGCCTACGGCCACAGCTACAGCTACGACATGAGCTCCTCCCGTAGCAGCAGCACCGCGCCCGCCGCCGCCGGGCGACATCGCCAGTCCACCGTCGCCCTTTATCCTGGCTATGATGGCCGTCCTACTAGCCGCAAGGAGCTGGCTGGATGGTTTATGTATGCTTTTGCTGCAGAGACATATGTAATCTGTGGAATTGGTATGTTCTTTTCCTGGTGTTTCTTTGATTCTCTTCCCTTGTCCCTCGTCGTCTCTTTGATGATGCCTGCTTGGCTGCTTACACCGCTGCTACCCAACTACCAGGCTCCTTCATTCCTATCCTCCTCGAGAGCCTCGCCCGCGAGAATGGCGTCCTCTACTCCAATCCCGATGTGCCCTGTGGATCAAGCGATAGCCACGACCAGGGCGAGGGCGGCCAGTGCGTCGTCTGGGTCCTCGGTGTCGCCGTCAACACAGCCAGCTTCGCCATGTATACCTTCTCCGTCAGCGTCCTCCTCCAGGCCCTCCTCGTCGTGAGCATTAGTTGCGCTGCCGACCACGGCAACTACCGCAAGAAGCTTCTCCTCACTTTTGCATGGATCGGCAGCTTCTCCGTCATGGCCTACATTTTTGTTACCAAGGAGACCTACCTGCTGGGCGCCTTCCTCACTATCATATCCAACACGTCCTTTGGCGCCTCCTTCGTCCTTCTCAACTCCTTCCTTCCGCTTCTTGTGCGCAACCACCCCGACGTCATTGCTGCGCGCTGCCCCCCACCGCAGCAGCAGCGGACGCCTGACCTGACCGACTCGATTCTCGAGTCCAGGCCGCTGGAGGAGTCGACGGGAAGCCTCGCCGCCGCCAATCAGGACAACAACGACGATGACGACGATATTGACAGGGTCGTGGACTCGAGGTCTCCGCTCCTGGCTGCCGCTTCCACCGAGGCCGACGAATCGCTGTCCGCATCGGTCGCGCGCCTGGATGCCAAGGCGTCGCCCACAGAGGTCACGTCCAAGGAGCTGGAGTTGTCGACGTCCATGTCGTCCAAGGGAATCGGTATCGGCTATAGTGCCGCCCTGTTCCTGCAATGCATTGCCATTGGCATCCTCATTCTCATGAAGAACACAACCTTCTCGCAGCGCGTCGTCCTGCTGACCGTCGGCATTTGGTGGACCGTCTTCACCATTCCCGCCGCTATGTGGCTCCGCCCCAGGCCGGGCCCTCCCCTGACGGACGAGCACAAGGGCCGCCTCTCGGGCCTGGCGTACCTAGTCTTCGCGTGGAAGTCCTTGTGGCGCACCATCAAGCTTGCCCGCCGCCTTGTCGATATCATGCTCTTCCTCGCCAGCTGGTTCCTGCTGTCCGATGCCGTTGCCACTACGTCGTCGACGGCCATCCTCTTCGCCAAGACAACGCTGCACATGAAGCCCTGGGCTCTGGGCATGATCAATGTTATCACCACATTGTGCGGCGTCATCGGTGCCTTCGGCTGGTCCTGGTTCTCTCGTACCTTTGGCCTGCAGCCCCACCACACCATCCTCGTCTGCATCGCCCTCTTTGAGCTCATTCCCCTTTATGGGTTGATGGGCTACCTCCCCTTTGTCAAGCAATGGGGCGTCCTGGGTCTCCAGCAGCCCTGGGAGATGTACCCCCTCGCGGGCATCTTCGGGCTCGTCATGGGCGGTCTCGGCGGCTACTGCCGCTCCCTGTACGGCGAGCTGATCCCCCCTGGTTCCGAGGCCGCATTCTACGCCCTGTACGCCATCACCGACAAGGGGTCAAGCGTTTTCGGCCCCACCATTGTCGCCGCCATCATCGACAAGAGCGGCAGCATCAGGCCGGCATTTTGGTTCCTCGCCGCCCTCGTTGGCCTGCCTGCTCCACTGGTCTGGTTCATCAATGTCGAGCGCGGCAGGCGCGAGGGTGAGAGGCTTGCCGCCAAGATCGAGTGCCTTGATGGGTCGGAGTATGAGGCCATTGATTCCGACGCCGACGCTGGCTACACGGACCACGCCGAGGGCACTCACACTAGAGATTGATTAGTTGCATTTCACTTTCAGGCATAGCACAGGCGTTTGTCTCTTTCTTTTTGCGCCTTCATCTTTTTTTTTTTGGGGGGGGGGCTTCTCTTTTCTAGTCTTAAGGATTTAATTCGGGGATACCACTGCGATTGAATACGCCACATACAGGTACAAAATGTAACATATAATACACGATTAACTACTAGTAGCGCCTGCAGCAGAGTACAGAGTACCCATGTGTTATGCCGTTTCAGTGCATCTCTACAACAGATTAATGCTCGTATGCAACCACGATCAGATGGTTGGGGCAACGTTGCTGACTCACGTGCACACTGCTCGCTCGGTGAAGACGGGGGCTCCTTTGACCATGTCGCGACTTCCCCGCGCCATGGACGCGATTTCTCCTCCATTTAATGAGATTTGTGGGTCCTCTCTTTTTTTCTCTGGCGTTCCCAGTCGTCTTCTCTCCTCGGTTCCCTGCCTGCCAGCCTGCCATTCAATTGATCCGCGACGCCCTCATCCACGTCAACCGTCCTCCCATCTGGCCCTAGCTGGTTGCCTGCCGCATCAACCCCTGCTTTGCGCATCGCCTCCTTGTACCCGACCATCTTACTTCTCTTTATTTCGCCATCTATATTTTTCTCCTCTGTTCTATTTCCAGCGACTTGTTTCTACATTAATACCACACCGATCTCGCAATTATCATTTGCCTAACGTTGACAGCCTCTCGGATAGCCTTGTCAGCGCTGGTAGCTGCGCCTTCAGGTTCTCACACGCGCGCGTGCGCACGGCAACGGCCACTGCCACAACAGCTCATTGGAGCCCGAAACTCTACGGTCAACACCTTGCTACGCTTACGAATCCCGCCTCACTCTCCCCGTACGACCTAGACGGAGCAGGCCCGAGCAGATCGAAGCTCGTACGATACAGATACTCGGACGATATAGATACTAGGCCGAAACAACGCCTCCGCTATGTCTAAAAAGAGGTCACGCCCGTCGGAGCCGGACGAGAACAGGGCGGAATGCCCCTTCTCGATACGGCAGAGACCGCCGACAGCTCAGGAAAAGGCGCGATATCTCGAGAAGAAGGCTAGGCGCGAGCTCTCAGAGGAGGACCGCAAGGCTGAGTGGCACTGGGAGCCCAGCCCGTTCAACGCGACGGGGTTCGCCAAGACGTCCGAGTCTCTCGATGTTAAGTTTGCTGTTGATCCGCTCTCGCGGTGGGCTGACATGACGAAGTACAACAGCTTCGTGTGTAAGTACTGAGAATCCAAGCACGGACTGCTGCCGGATACTGAGACTGACCGCCCATTTGTGTTGCAGTGGGCAAAGAAAAGTTCCACACTGACGACTTTGTTTTTGTCGCCAACGAGGAGAGCGTCAAGCGCCAGCGAACAAACGACGGTAGCGCCAGCGGCGTCACAGCGAGGAAGAAGAATGGAGACTGGGTGGCCCGCATCCTCGAGATCAGGGCGCTCGACGAGCAGCACGTGTACGCCCGCGTCTTCTGGATGTACTGGCCCGACGAGCTGCCCGCGGGCACCTCCGTCGGTCGCAAGACGATCAAGGGCGGGCGCCAGCCGTATCACGGCCAGCACGAGCTTATTGCGTCCAATCACATGGATGTCATCAACGCTGTCAGCGTCACCATGGCCGCCCAGGTCAACCACTGGGTTGAGACGGACGAGGAGGATAACCAGTCGACGCTGTACTGGCGGCAAGCGTTCAACTGCAGCACGGGTCGGCTGTCGGTAAGATTCATACCCCTACCTTGGTATCAGAATCGGGTCAGAGAAACTAACACTGCAATGTAGCCTGCCAAGGAAGTCTGCAAGTGCGCAACCCCCGCAAACCCCGACAAGGTGCTTGTGTGGTGCTCCAACCCCTCTTGCAGCCAGTGGATGCACCAAGACTGCCTGCAGCATGACGTGCTGATGCGCATCTACGAGCGGCTGGGCAAGACGCAGCCCCAGACGTTTGACGACGACGTCGACACCACGATGACTACGATCGGGCCCATCGGCGTCGCCCTTGGAGATACCAAGGCTATACTAGGGGACGTCGAAAAGAAGGAGGAGGGCGAGAACAAGGACATCAAACCAGCCGAGGCGGGAGTCCTCGGGTTCGTCTCTCCGTCCGTACTAAGCAGCGAGGTGCCGCCGCTGCATCACAACCACAACCGTCTAGCGAATGGGACCACCAGCAACGGAGTCCTGTCTCCCGCACAAAAGGCGGAGCTGCCACTGTTTGTGGGAACTAGGCCCCTCTCGGAGCCTGGATCTGGGTCGGCGTCACCGTTCAGGAAGGCCGTGTTCAGCAGCAGCAGTGGTGCTACTAGCAAGAAGGCTAAGCCGTACAAGGGACTTTTTGAGGCCGAGATACGGCTGGCGGATGGACCGACGGCATGGGTGATTCGGGATTTGCGGGAGAATGTCTCGGGGGGGCATAAGATGTGGCTCGAGAAGGTGTTTTGTCTGTTTTGCAGCCAGAAGATTGACTAAAGGCACAACGCGGGGCTCTCTGTCGTTCCCTCCCTCCTCTTCTCCTCTTGTTTTATCTTGCCAGATCTTTTTGTCTTATCGGTTGGCGTTGATATATCATGGCGTTGACGGGATACCAAAGCGTTGGGGGTGCTGTTGATCAAGTACATACTTAGTGTGGTAGACTTCTTTGGTATACTGTCTGATTTTGGGATGCGAGCAAATGTTTTGATGGGGTGTCCTGTATACATCTATACATGTATAGAAGACTGGGGATGGGAATAGATATTGGCATTGTTGTAATACGTATTGCTATCTTGAACGTTGGAACCGTCGCACGTCCACGCACTCGTACTCCTGGTAGAGAGAGGCCAGGCCGTATTAGTAGTTAGTAGTAGTACTGCCATCTGGCGGTGGTAGCCGTGGGGCGAGCTCATGTGGGGTCACTGGCCTCCCACTGGGGCAACCGTCTGACCCCGCCGCATTGGATAACCTCTGGCTGGACGGCACTCCTTGACTCTTCCACATTCTCCGCCTTGCAGCTCAATTCCAGCGCAACCTCGATTCGACATTTACCACCTCTTCTACACGGAGCTGCATTAAGCAACAGCAATAGTAGCAGAAGCAGCAGCAACCAACACACATCATGGCTGCCGTCGACCCATTTGACTCGGCGCTGTACGTCCCACTTGTCTCCCTCTCTCGCCCTACCTTGGCCTCACCGTGTTGAAGACTGACCGATGGATGATGCATGCAGGGACCTCCTCCGGCGCCTCAACCCCAAGCACACAACCGACCATCTCAACTCCATCATGTCTCTGGCCCCCGACCTGACCGAGGACCTGCTGGCGTCGGTGGACCAGCCCCTGACGGTGAAGCGGTGCCGCGACACGGGCCGCGAGTACCTTCTGTGCGACTACAACCGCGACGGCGACAGCTACCGCTCGCCGTGGTCGAACCGGTTCGACCCGCCTCTTGAGGAGGGCGGGGGCAGCGGTGCGGGCGGGGTGTCTGGCGCTGCGGGAGCCGGCGGCGGCGGTGCCAACAGTGAGGGGGCGGGCGAAGGGGCCATCCCGAGCGAGAGGGTGCGCAGGATGGAGATCAAGGCCAATGAGGCGTTTGACGTGTACAGGGAGCTGTACTACGAGGGAGGGGTGAGCAGCGTGTACTTTTGGAACCTTGATGATGGGTTTGCTGGCGTTGTGCTGGTCAAGAAGTGTAAGTTCTTTTTTGACTGCTCGCTACGCTCGTTTTTCTACTCCTCTTATGCTCTACTCGGATGAGCTGCCTTACTCCATGAGCGAGCGAAGAGAGCACCGCTCTCTGCAGGTGGCTCCCGGCAGGGCTTCCGAAGGGAAAAGAAAGAAGGCTGACAATGTGTGTAGCATCTCCGTCGGGCGGTTCGAGCGAAGGGGTGTGGGACTCGATCCACGTGTTCGAGGCAATTGAGCGGGGACGCACGACGCACTACAAGCTGACGTCGACGGTGATCCTGTCGCTGTCGTCCGGGTCGCAGGGGGAGATGGACCTGAGCGGTAACATGACGAGGCAGGTGGAGCAGGACCTCCCCGTGGACAGCGACGACAGCCACATTGCCAACGTGGGCCGGCTGGTGGAGGACATGGAGCTTAAGATGCGCAACCTGCTGCAGGAGGTGTACTTTGGCAAGGCCAAGGACGTGGTGGGTGACCTGCGCAGCGTGGGCAGCTTGAGTGAGGGCGCACGCGACAGGGAGACGCAGCGCGAGCTGATTGGGAGCATGAAGAGGTGAGGCCGGCCCAGGCCTTTTGCTCATCATATCTGCACTGCACTCTTGTACGTGGGGGAGACTACGGCGTCGACTGTCTGTCTGTCTGTCTGGTCTGACCTCTTACTGCGGAGTAATCATATCGTCCGTTGTATCGTCACTATTTCTGCCTGAGCTCGAATGAATCTATACAGCATTGCCCTTCGAATATGCATTGCCTCCAGTGGTCGTGCCTGCCTTTCCGGGAGCTGTTGCTGCTGGTCTCGCTTTGCTCGTCACATGTTGATCTGCATCATGCTTGCTTGTAGGATAATGCATATGCTTCTGGCCTGGCGGCTGACTGGGGGGGAAGCATGCATGCATTGCTTTGATATGTACTTCGTATACGACATAAAAGATCCTTTGCCAAGGTCGGGGTCGCGTCTTTGGGCCGCTGCTCAAAATCGGTCAACACCGGGAAAGCTATTGGTGAGAGAGCTTAATCAACTCAATCAACATCCAAACTCATGTATGCGTGTGTATGAGTGTGTATGTGTGTGTGCGAGTGAGTGCATCATGCAGCCCACGGATATAGGAGCTCTTGTTTCACATCTGTTTCCGAATGGGCGGACGACATGGCTGCAAGTGGTGTGGTATGCCCGCTCATGCAGCAGGATGAGAGAGTGCGGGTGAGTGAGCAGGCGAGCAGGCAAGCAGGTTGGATGATGATAATATTACTGAACATTAATACATGGCATTCCTTGATTTTCTGTGAGATGTCATGGAGACCTGCGTGGTCTTGATCCGGGGGCGGGCCAGTCAGCCAGCCCGCCAGCCAGCCAAGCCAAGCCAACAGGTCGTTGCCATTGGCGTGCTTGCGAACCGGTTCGGCTCCCTTCCCCTTTGTCCTTGCATGGCGTCGATCAGGTCATATGTTGTATCCGTAAAAAGGCACAAAGGCTCACATATGAGTTCGTACGTACAGCATGCCGACAATACGAGTTAGTACCTGCAGCTGCTGACCAACACCAAGACCAACAGGCTAACAGGCTAACAGGCAAGGCAAGTCGAACGGCTATCGCCAGTTTGTCTGTGAGCTATCAACCGGAATCGATGGCGGTCGAGCTCTTTGTCGGACAGGGGTTTTGCATACTCCGTATACTCCGTGTCATTATTACAAAGTACGAAGTATTGCAGAAGACGAAGAAGAAGAAGAAGCCGAGAACGAAGGCGAAGGCGAAGACCAGAGCCATAATACTGTCCTGATTGATATGCACACACCGCCCCTGGACGCGGCCAAGGATGGAACTGACGTAGGTACGGTAGGTCGTATTGCTCCGTAAGTACGGAGTATTACAGAGTATTTTTCCTTTCTTTTTTTCCCTCTGCCTCTGCACTACATCTGACGCGGGACCCACGGTTCGCTCCGCCATCCGTCATTGTGGATTCGATGGTGTGGACAGTGGACACAAGGGGACCAGCAGGACGAAATTGGACTCTTCCCAATCCGCCAGCCCACCACGATGAAACTGGCCGTCTCTCTTTTCGGGCAGGGCAGGGGAGGACGGACTCGCTCGACCGACCGGCCACGAGTCTACGACAGGTAGGTAAGCTCAGGTGTCGGGACGCTGCCGAATCTGCAACCGCCGCCGCCGTCTTGTGGCCCTTGGTTGGGGTCAGTCAGCTCCGCTCTTCCATCCTTGGACGCCCACCCCCTCCCCCTCCCCCTCCCCTATTATCATTCACCACCGTACTTAGACTCGACTCTCGTTGATGGCAGACAAAGAAGAAGTGGCTTGCTCGGAAGGAGGGAGGGGGCGAGGGGGGCACCACATGCGGGCGCGCGGTCGCGCACACACACGATGACGATCCCGCTTCGGTCGGTGGTGGCGGACGGGCCACTATTGGGGGCCGACGGGTACTGGCGCCATTCCATCTCGGCATGATCAGAGAGCCATGTACAAAGTACGGAGCCCTGGCGTCGACGTTGGCTTGCGAGATGGCGGCGGGGTGGCAGATGTCGCGATGGTTGCGAGCTTACGGGCTGGTTGGTGTTTTAGTACTGCTACTAGGTCTTACTTGTGTGATGTGCTTTTCCGAGGGCATCGTCATTCACTGCGGGAAACACTTTGACGCTGAGCAGTGGAGGGGATTTGACATGATACAGGTACAGACTTTTTTTTGCCTCTGATGGACCTCTGATGGACCTGTGATGGACCTCTGATGGGAACATATGGCCAGGGGCGGACAAGAATGAGTGGAAAGGTCTCTCCACTCGCGCCCCTCCCCCTGGCCTTTTTCTCTACAGTCAAGACTTAAGAGTATGAAAATGTACTCGCTCGCAAGTACAGTAATATGCCCTCGTACTCGTACAGCTTCAGGCTTCAGCTTTGTATCGGCTGGTATCGGCTAGTCTCATCATCATACTCACGGAGTATTACGAAGTACTAGTAGTAGTCTCGCATTTCTATCTCGCATGCTGTCCCGACTCGACGGCAGGCAGACGATATGCAATGCACCCTCATCCCGAACCCAGCATCACATCCTGCGTGCGTCTGCATACTTACAGGTCATTGTCATCTATCATTTGTTACTCTACTCTGCTCAAGTCGTTAGTAGGTGCAGACGTATAACTGATGGTAATATCATAATACGAGCAAGTCAACAAGTCTAGGTAGTCAGTCGTACTTGCCCAGCCCAAGCCTCAGTGTCATGACCGCCGTAATACCCCTGCTGCCCCCCTTTGAGCCTTTTGCCCCTCCAAGGCTCCAACCCGACAAAAAGTGACAAGGGGACAAGGGCATCCATGGTCCGCATCCATGGTCCAAGCCTTTCGAGAGACAAATCTCCACTTCTCCCCGTCACACCCCGTCATTTGATTTCCTTGGGTCTGTGAGTCTGTGAGTCTGTGACTAGCAGCGAAATAGAGGAGCTCCCAAAGTAGTCGCATCGCATCTCGGGCGCCAGATTTGTTTGACCATACTAATTAATTTATCAGTCTTTTTTAGTACCGCTTCCCACCTTCTTTCCGCCTTCTTTCCCACCCCCCATTTCACTGCTGTCCATCCGTTCCCCGCCCCCTTTTTTACCCGTCCACTGCTGCTCTCCTCTGGCTTGCTATTGCTACTCCTACGTCTTTTTGTCTCTTCTCTCTCCCACTCGAGATACTGACGACACACACACACACACACACACACACAAACACACACAAACACACACGGCCTTTATTTTCTGCGACCTCGGCATCAGCATCAGCGTCACAGCCTGCCGGTTTTTGCATTTCTCGCTGCCTTTGATTCTCTTCTCTCTTCCGCAGTACAAGAAGATACTACCACCCGAGCGAGACCTCTTCCATACCACCGACACCAACAGCTCGACTCGAACATACACGAGAGAACCTGGCCTTCCCTGAGGAGCAAACAACACACTTATTTCTCCCCTCTGTTCGCCATCACAGTCGTCTGCAGTCATGGCTGACGAGAAGCCCTCGGTCCTCATCGTCGGAGGACTGGGCTACATCGGCCGCTTCCTCGCCCTCCACATCCACAAGAACAACCTCGCCTCCGAAGTCCGTATAGTCGACAAGGGCCTTCCCCAGCTTGCCTGGCTGGGCCCCGAATTCTCCGAGGCCTGCTCCCAGGACAAGTTTGTCCAGGCCGACGCCAGCAGAGCAGGTATGTCTTTGTTCCCCTCCCTGCCTTACCTTGCCTTGCCGCCCCCTCTAGGCTTCTGGCATATGTCACTGCTACTGTGACTGTGGCCCCCACTTTTCCCGTCTGCCTCGTGAGACAAAAGCAAAGACGGCAAGAACAAGAATAGGAACAAGAACAAAGGCTAATCTAAGACAAAATGTGACAGAGGCCCTCCCCAAAATCTTCAACCGCTCCAACGGCAAAGAGTGGGACTACGTCTTCAACTGCGGCGGCGAGACGCGCTACTCGCAAGAGGACGAAATCTACAAGCTGCGCTCCCTCAACCTGGCTCTGGCCATCGGGCAGGAATCGGCCAAGCGTGGGGTCAAGGCATTTGTCGAGCTCAGCACTGGGCAAGTCTACAAGCCCGACTCATCGCCGAGCAAGGAAGGTGACAAGCTCAAGCCGTGGAGCAAGATTGCCAAGTACAAGCTGCAGGCCGAGGAGCAGCTGTCCAAGATCGAGGGGTATGTCTTTGCTTTGCTTTACTCTGCTTTTCTTCCTTGTCCTCTTTTACCCTTAGCTTTTCTTATTTGCACACATTGTGCATGCATGATGCTAACACTGCCGACCGACCAGACTGAACCTCGTCATCGCCCGTCTCGCGCAAGTATATGGCCCCTACAACGGCTACCTGGGCACCGCTCTCTGCATGGCCCGCGTGTACCAGTACATGGAGGAGGAGATGAAGTTCCTGTGGACGCGCGACCTGTGCTCGTACACGGTGCACGTCGAGGATGGGGTGCGCGCGCTCTGGCAGCTGGCGGACTGGTACGTTGCGGGCAAGAAGGGTTGGGAGGGCGGCGCCGCGCCGCCCGTGGTCAACGTGGTCGACGACGGCCGCACCACGCAGGGCACCATTGCCGATCTCATCACCGAAATCATGGGTGTCAAGACCAACTTCCAGGGTCAGCTGCTCAGCTCGCTCGCCCGCCTCAACCTCGACGGCATCGTCGACGACGCAAACGACGAGACCCTCGGTCCCTGGGCCGAGATGCTCGCTGACGCCAACATCACTCGCCCAGGACCCATCTCGCCCTTTATCGAGAAGGAGCTCCTCAAGAACGACGACCTCTGCATCGACGGCAGCAGGCTCAAGAAGCTGCTCCCCGAGTTCAAGTTTGAGAAGCCAAAGGTCACAAAGGTCGAGGTGCAGGACGTGCTCGACAGTTACAAGAGGATGAACTGGTGGCCGTAGGCGGTAGATTTGGTATCTTTTTCTTATTATCTTGGTTACCGTTTTCTTTGGGTCGGGTTCTTGTTATGCATGTATGAATAGCTGGGAGTGTATATCGGACCATGGCATTGCGAGCAGATGTAGTAATATAATAGTATAAACAGGTGCGAAGGCGTACACTACTATAGTAGTACTGGTCACATTGTTATCGTCATCAGGTCTGTTCTTGGACACGCCGTGACGCCCTCACATGCAGGGCCGCGGCTGGCAACGCATCGCCAGTTAGCAATCATTCCCTCGTATATAACACCGAGGCACAGCACCGAGGTATATCGGCTATATTAGACCCTACTAGTACGATCAATTAGCACAAAACGCTATAATTACGAAGCCGCATTCGTACAGAATGATACATGATACCGGTGCTCGGCCCAGTCCCGATACTGCGGAGAGTTCACGTAGGCTGTGGCTCGGGCTGCCAGGGCCCGAGCATGTGAAAAGCCAAAATGCGCCTCCAAGTGCACCTCCAGTCCACATTTAGCGCCGCATTCGCATTCTGCCTCCACATCTCCCCTGGTCCCCCGCAAATAAATGAAACGGCCGTGGCTAATGTATCCAAGCGTTGCATTGCCATGTGTATGTGGCGGTTCGTGTGAAGACATTGCTAGGATGTGCTTTGATACATGCCCATGATCCAATGGCGGGGGTGCATAAGTGATAGTAGTTGCAGTCTTCAAGGTAACCATGGACCAGGATATGGTGCATGTGGAAGGATTTGGTAACACGCTTGGGCTCGATGTCAACTTATCGGATGTGCTCAGAGGTTATCGACAGTCTTCCTCCGCGGGCTTGGGACTACATGACCTTTACCGGAGTAGACGGCAACAGACAGAGATACCCTGCCAAGCATCCAAGACGCTTGAGAGCGCTTGTAAACTTTGATGTTATTGTACACGGGGACCGTTGGGAGTTCAAAGATCCCCGTGGGGATGGCTGGTCGCTCCGCGTAACTGGTGTGTACTACTAGTAGTAGTATTCCGGAGTGCTTAGTATCCTTTTCCAAGTCTAAGCGCCGCAAATTGTATCGCCTAGGACGATGTGGGAATACGAGTGGCTGTATCTGTATTCGAGCTCGACAAGGATAGAAGGCTTGCCCACTCGAGGGCTTGAGCATGTCCATACGGGTGATGATATAGAGTACTCGTGGTATGGGCCTGCCCAACCTACCAATGGACATGTTTCCAAGGGCGATTGGCCTTGCGCCGTAGTGTCACCCAACGGTCCGGGATCCCGCCAAGGTAGAGATGGAGGGCCAGAATCGCATTGTCAGATACACGCATCGTTAAAGTATCAAACTTCGCGCCGATCAATTGTTTGCTCACGCGAGTTGCGGCCCCACCCGACCGGTACATCTGCCGCCGAGCGCAACTTACTGCTAAGGTGCTGATACTACTAGTACTAGTAGTACGGAGTAATCCGTATAGAGTATTGGTATGAGTCGCCGGCCTCGCACATGATACCTCGGGCAATGTTGATCCCCAGCGACATGGTGGTGCATCGCAATACTGACCATGTTCAATGGCTGGGAAAGTGGGGTAGAAAGCTGTAGAGGACTGGAGAGTTGGAGGGGTACACCGTATCGTCATATCCCCTTGGTGGCTTGCATGTACATACATACAACCATGCATGTGTTTAGCGGCCCAAAAATGGCTCCGTCGGCAGAGAGAGAGGCGCGCACGCACACACACACACATGTGCTTGTGGATGCAACGGGACGGGATGATGAGCTCTTTCCGTGCTTGCGTGCCTTCCTTTTGGTTAAAAGGTTCCTGCTGATCTTTCCATTTGTTCTGTCCTTCCCTTCCATTTGCGCAATAGTCGTACATTGTTACTTTTGGTTGTCACTCTGTCCCAGCTCGAGTACCTCCGCAGACCTGCACGAGTTCAAAAGGGGAGTCGCAGCACGCATTCCATTCCACTTCTCGAGCTCCCTCTCTCTTTCTCTTCCCCACCTCCATCCACCCCACCTAACCTCACCTCATCCAACGTCAACCCACCAGGTGCCCTCCATCATACCATCATCCCACCAACCACCGGACGCAACCCACCACCTACATCACCGCTACTCAGACAAACGATACTCCGGAACGCGCAACCATGGCTGTCCCCAACGATTTCACCCTCAAGAACTTTTCGGGCAAATACTACCTGGTACGTTGTTCTTCTTCTTTTCGCTCTGACTGTGCGATGTGAGACATGCGACAAGCTGGCAGGTGGCAGGTGGCAGGTAGCTAACCAACTGCAGAACAAATCTCTGTCTGACGCTGCCGAGCCCGTCCTCGCCCTCCAGGGCATCGGCTACCTCACCCGCAAGGCCATTGGCCTGGCCTCGCTGACCCTCGATATCAACGTGTACGAGGCGCCGCCGTCGCCGCCCAACGACGGCTCGACAGACGTCGTCACTCACGTCGACATTGTCCAGACTGCCTCGGGTCTGAGCAGCACCCAGGAGAACCGCTGCCTCGACGGCGACTACCGCGAGCACAGCGACTGGATCTTCGGCAAGGTCCGCGGCAAGACCACCTGGGAGAAGCTCGCCGACATTGACGACGAGTGGCTCAGCCAGGGCTGGGAGGAGGGCACCACCGACCTCATCAAGAGCTACGTCGAGAGCGTCGATAATGGCTGGATTGCCACCCAGGTCTGGGGCTTTCAGGTCATTGACGGAAAGAGGAGATACACGCGCAACATTCTTGTTACAAAGGGTGACAAGAGGGTCACCATCAAGATGGTCTACGACCGCGAGGCCTAGACTCGTCTCTCTTTGTTCTTTTTCCGCTCCCCCCTTCTCCCTCACGCTCCCTCCCCCTCACGCACATGCATGCAATACCCATGGATCAATCCTGTAGACTTGGTTCTATAAATCAGTCACCTTGCCACTCTCACCATAGATATACATATACACCAGTGCTGAAATCGAATTGCAAACAACGGTCCTGTTCCTGCTCCTGTTCTTGATGGCCGTGGTCACGTTTTCTTGGGTCGTGTGCATGTTCCTGGCAGTGTTTGCCCGTCGCCAGCTTCCAAAAGCTTCCAAAGAACAGTCGGCGTATACAGCTTGTCGGCTTGTGTGAGAGAATGCGCTCTGACAGCGAACAGCAAAAAAAACACCCAGGCAAAACAAAACACCGAGCTCAGTCCAATGTCGGACCCGTCGATGTTCACGCAGTGACTGACAGCTGCCCACTAAACCCCACGACTGCCACGACTGCCACGAGATGCCATGCGCTGCCACGCGCTGCCATGCGCTGAAAGTGAGATCGGCTCTCCTTTCGTCCCCCATCTTTCAGATTCGGGCTTACATCCTCGTCCGATCATTCTTTTCTTTTCTTGCACCCCATGCATGGTCTGAATTCTTTCATCCTGGCTATTATTGAGGTATTCGGCTCCAACCCAAGCTTCAATCCTTCTTTATCATCGTGAAGTTTGTCCTCGCGTCCCTCGACCTTCATCTACTCCTTCCTTGCGTTATTCTCATCCCCAAATCCAGATCTGACTTTTTTCGTCTCTTCTTTTCTTGTTGTTGTTGTTGTTGCTGTTATTTCTTTTTCTACTCGACGCCATCTTTTGTTTCTTTCCTGATTTGTCTTTCTCCCTCGTGCCTTCCCTGCATCATTCACTCAGATACGTACACATCTTCCTTCTTTAGCCCACCATGACATCCAGCTCCTCCTCTTTCAGACATACTCGGAGCGAGGCGAAGCCACTTGAGACAGTCACCGTCGTTCCTCTTCTCCAGCATCAAACCTCAACCGAGGCCAGGGCCGGTAGCAACATTGAGATGAACGACATGGGAGACTCTGAGCCAAGCACGCCCATTGAGGCCGACAGGCTGCTTCTTCCCCCCACAGACCGCGGGAGGTCCGCTTGGCTCGTCGTTGCCAGCGGCTTCATACAGTCTTGGGTCGGATTTGGTAGGAGAACCCCCTTTGAGTGCTTCCCCTTGGGAGCACCCCTTTTGACCGATGGTGATGGTGGCTAATCTCTGGACGTACCAGGCCTTCTCAACTCCTGGGGGATTTTCCAGGCCAAATACCAGACCCTGCCCTGGGGCCAGACCACCAACCTCTCCGACATTACCTGGATTGGGAGTCTTCAGGTATGATGCCCATACGGCTTTTGCCACTGGACAATACTGACACTCCTTTGGTGCAGCCCGGTATTCTCTTTGCTCTCGGAAGCTTCGCTGGCCTGCTCTCGGACAAGGTCAGCGCCGGCATCCTCATCAAAATTGGCACCATCCTTTTCGCCCTTTCGTTCATCTTTCTCGCCGAGTACGGAGACTCGTTTGGTGTCTTTCTCGGCCTCCAGGGCATCCTCTTCTCGGTAGCCAACACTCTTCTGTAAGACATCCCGGTCCCCTTTCCGAGAGACATTCCACGCCTCTAACTAATACTGCATCCCCAGGTACTACCCCGTCGTCAGCGTCGCCGCCGACTGGTTTGATACTAAGCGGGGTCTGGCCCTTGGAATCATCTCGTCTGGCTCCTCGATTGGCGGGATATTCTGGCCTATTGTTGTCAACAAGTTGGACGAGACATGGGGCATGAGCCGGACTCTCCTGGGCGTCGCCCTCATTCCGCTGATACCCCTCACCATCTCCTCATTCATGGTCAAGGAGCGTGATGGAGGTGACAAGGTTACGTTTCGCCGCTTGTCTCAGGGCACTGTCGTGGTGCCCGAGGGTCGTCGCCAGTCCACTTCGGAGGCCACCGTCTCGCTGCTCAAGACAGTCGCACAGCCGAGATTCATTGCCCTGAGTGGTGCCCTCTTCTTCGTCTACGGAGGGTTCCTTCTCCCATTCAACTACGTGCCCATGTTTGCCGAGTTCAATGGCCATGGGGACATGTCGGATATTCTGTTGGCCATCTGTTACTCTGGATCATTTGTCGGCCGCATCAGCACTGGCGCACTTGCCGATCGATTCGGAAGGTTTGTCATTTTTTTTATTCTCCCCCCTTTCCCGTTCTTGAGCATACTCCCCCTTTTTTTACAGCCACTTGGTAATCACATGCTAATTACATATGCAAAGCTTCACCGTCTTGTGCACCATGGCTTTTATCACGGCCACTCTCACCCTCTGCTGGATTGCCATGCGCTCCCTCGCCGGCATGGTGGTCTTTGCTCTGCTGTTTGGCTTTTCTTCCGGCGGTCTCATCCCTCTCGGGTCCGTCTGCGTCGCCGACATGACGCCACCGGCCTACATGGAGCACATTGGTTTCCGCCTCGGCTTTATGATGATGCTCTGTTCCGTTAGTAGTGTTGGGAGCGGCCCCCTCTGCGGATACATTTTGCAGAACGAGGGTCAGTCCTAGAATGGCTACCTCCACGCATTCTTGTTTTCAGGGTCCATGAGCATGTTTGGGAGCCTCATCCTTCTGGCCATTGGTATCATCGCGTACATTCGCGATCACAATGTGAAGCGCGATTCGCTTTCTTAGTTTGCCATGCTACATGTATTACAACGTATACCGCATTTAGTGGGTATGTAATAATATTTGCTGGAGAGTTCTAGGGATGGAGGGAATAGGGTATTTGAGGATGATAGAATTTGGCATTGAAAGAAGTGAAGATGGTGCTGAGGCTTGTGGGTTCCGGAATTGGCATGGACGGGAGTAGGAGGAATTGTTTGTTTTGGGTCTAGAGAAGAGCCAAACAAGTAGTATCCTCCAGCCGCATGTTATTTGGCTCTAAAAGCAATATGATACTAGGATACTAGTAGTGAATTGATAAGAGTTAGGTCTATCCTATTGTTGCTATGTGCATCTGTTCGATTCATTATGCGTGTATGTGTGAAGCCTGGTAGTGTGCGAACGAGGATCCACAAGTGTTATCATGAAGGAATCCGCCTCTTCCAAACCGGGAAATGCGGTATGCTTTTCTGTGAATGCAATACTGCCTGTTTACCAATGTACTGTTCCGTCGCGGACTCCAGTACTTAGTACTAGTCGTCATCCTCGAGGCCAAAGTAGGCGTTACCGCCGCCACCGGCACCTCTAGTGTCGGTCTTGCGGACAAACTGCCACTCAAGCCCGTCGAGCAGATCCAAGACGACGGGAGACTCGTACTCGATATGCCTCTCAAGGCCGCCGGCAAAGATGCTGCGAAGCATCTGAACGCGGAGGTAGTGATGCCACGACTCGATGAGGGCACTGTAGCCGTAGGATGAGGAGACGTTGCGCTTGCGCAGCTTGAAGCGGTACCCGACGACGCCCTCTCCGGACTCGTCGCCAACGCCAGTGCCAGGAGCAGCCTTGGCGAGGGAGTAGTAGGGGCCGACGGAGTGCTCGAGGGAGGTTACGACACTGCGGAGGCCCTCGCGGAGGTCGCGGCGGTCGCGGCGGGACATGGACTTGGCAGCGCCCTTTGTCATGTCACGGATGCGGGTGGCGACGCGGGCGGGGTCGTAAGGCAGCTCATAGGGGTGGCCCTCTGCGGCCTCGTGGGCGCGGGAGGCCTCGAAGAGGTAGGCGATGGCCTCGGCGGCGGCGGTCTGGGTGTCGACGTCGGTGCTGTCGAGCTTGTCTACGAGGGCGTCCATGGTATAGTCGGCCTGGGCCCAGAGGGACTCGACGCGGACGTAGGTGGCTGCGAAGCCCCACGACTCGAGAAGGGCGACCATGACGGAGTCGCGGCCCGTGGCGCCCAGGGTCTCGCCGTTAGCCTGGATGGCGTCAATCAGGAAGTCGAGGTAGTCGAGGATGTGGTCGTCTGCGCTGTCCTCGGCTGCGGTATCACCCTCCGTGCCGCACGTCGACATGGTCAGGGCCTGCAGGGCCTGCACCTTGACCTCAGTGTCGGCGTCGTCGGCAAGGATGCGCCGCAGGGGGGAGCACCAGTGCGAGCCGTCGGCTCCCGGGGCCAGGCACAGGGTCAGTGTGTAGGCCTGCAGGGAGAGGGAGCGTTCGTGGGCGTCGGGAGCGCGGTCGGCGCTCCGCGCAAAGGTGCCGAGCAGCTCGGACACGCCCGCGTCAGCCACGTCGTCGAGCTCGTCACCGTAGCGGCCGCGCAGCAGGCGCACGTAGTGGTCCAACAGCAGGCGCCGGGTCTCTATGTGGGTGGGCTTCCGGTCCTGCAGTTCCGTCACAAGCTTCCTCGGGTCAAAGGCGGCATTGTTGGCATCCTCCTCGGTGAAGGACAGGTCTGGCTGCGCATCGTTGTCGCCGCCCTCGTCATCGTCCTCCGACTCGTATCGTAGCGGGGTGCCAGGCGGGGTGGCCGATGCTTGCGAGGCGGCGTCGTCGTTGTGGAATACCTTTTGGAGGATGTCGGAGCCGCCGGGGGAGGCGGTGCCGGAGGCGCGGCCGGACTTCCGGGCCTTGCGCGAAGTGGTTTTCGCTTCGCCCTTGAGGGCGCGGACTCGCGTGTTGTTCATGGTCGGCGCGCGCGGGGGGTTCGGGTGAGGGGTACTTGAACTTGACTGTACTGCACGGTCAAGTACTAGAGGCGCTTGCGCTGAGCTAATGAGCAGGCCGCAATGCAGTTATAATCGAGTAAAGTCCGGGAAATTTATACGCTAAGTTTGCAATGTTGAATGTCGGTTTATACAAGTTGACTGGAAACCTGGCTCCATGGAGACGTTGGATGGGTAATGTATAACGGACGGAAACGTTGTTCGGCCCGTGATGTTGGTTGGATGTGTCGGCAGGCAGGCAGGCTGGCTGGCTGGCTGAAAGGATGGAGGACAGAACAAAACAATCAAAAAGAGTCAGGTGGCGCAAAACCGGTAAGTACTACTATGAGTACCTGTATGAAAATCTGCCCGTGATTGAAGGAGAAGAAGAAGCAGGGAAAGAGAGAGGGAGAGAGAGTAGATTCAAGGCATTGAGTTACGAGGAGAGTTTTTTAAGGGCGTGCAGCGAGTGGAGCTTGTTGCTTGATTCTGGGGCGTTGGTGACGTAGTTGGATGTGTGTGTGTATGTGTGTGTGACTCTTGAGGCTAGAGTCAACTCTGGGGTTACGCTGTCATCAGCAGTAATAAAGGCCTGGTTCGCGATCCGAGGCAAGGCAAGCAGGCAGACAACTGCACGGCCATACGAGATACGAAGCAATAGCAGGTATTACGAACCAACAGCGATGGATGGACGAGATTTACGGGTAAGGGTTGGTTGTCTGCCTCGTCAGTCATAGCGGCACACACCCATCTATCTGCAGTCATATTCCCTGTCGCCCATCGGTGACTCTCGGATTTCTGGGTCACGCGCATGTCCAAGTCCCCAGTGACGCGGAGGTTATCGTCCAATAGACATGCCGATGATGCGCCACGGGAATTGTCGAGGCCTACGGAGTACGGGTACGGACTATTACGCCGTAGTCCATACTGTATTGCTCGGAATCTGTAGGATTGGGCTTTGCTCGCTAAGATGATGGGTTAGGACCAGACCAGACTGATCAAGAGTGGCAGTGGCAGTAGCATTATGAGAGGCAGTATGAGTACTTTATATACTGTGCATGCACGAAGTGTTACTCACAGTCCCTGGGGGCCGGCCAAATGGAGACTTTGCCCCGCACCCGTGCTCATCATGCCACCATCATACGCTATCATGCTGCTGATAAGATTCCGCCTTTGAACCATGAGTACTAACGAAAGGGGACGCAAGGGGCTCGCAGGGGATCGCAAGGGAAAAGTCATGATCATACACGCACGAGTGAGAGTCCCTTATGTATGAGAGTCTCTGGGAGAGCAGCGGGCACTTGTATCAGTGGCAGTACCTCATCGTCACCGCCTTGCCTGTTTCAGGACATCGAATGAAGGCCCGAGGGGAGGACTACGTACTTCTGTGCTGGCAGTACTAATTTAACGACCCAGCTAGCCTGGCCCGTGAAGCCGCCTCTGACAGACATGGAGTCACTGTGCTGCACGCACCCTTGTGGTGCTCTGGAGCAAGCCCTGAAAGCATGAGCTTGATGAGGAAAAAGACACGAATCAAGGTGTAGGGAGAGCAAAAGAATATATCCTTCTGCATCTTTGCTAGTAGTAGCAGTATTCCTTTGTAACTTATAGACGTGCAGCTAGGTAGATGTCGCACTGATGCTCATCAGTCGTATCGTAATATGGAGTGCTTCGAATGACGTGAACCCAAGTGCCCGGCCAAGTGAGGGGCTGCACTTCTTATCACGCTCGTTATCGTGGCACCTGTTGGCAGCTGGCGGCCCCTCTTTCTGCCTGATTTGGCAGTTACCTTGCTCTCGTTGGCGCAATACAGTGGACACTGAGCGCTCTCCACGGGCTGCGCAGCCTGTAACGCACCCTGTAGTGCCCTCTGCTGGCGAGGCCCGGTTCCACTTTTCTGATCCTCTCCCCTCGTCTCGTCATCGCCCCGGGTGCCCTGCTAATGGGGGGTCTACAGCCTAATACGCTGTATCATAGGCCTGTGGTCTTGCCTGTGGCCTGCCTGCCCGCCTGTGCTGCTGCCTCTCCATTAATAGGTATTACAGCGTATGGAGGGACGTCCCCTCCCCTCCTCCCCGAGACTCTGAGCCTATGCTCCCCGTGCCCCTTCTCACTTCTTGCTCTGCACAACTCCCAACCATTCACTCTCAAGCTTCCCTTCTCTTCTCTACTTCCTCCTTCCACATCCCTTCCATCTGCACATCGTGACCGGCCATCCGTCGAGCCGCTCCAAATCACCACCACGCCCGCTTGTCTGCCGTCCACTTAGACGGTATTACGCACGCCAGGCCCCAAGTCTGCCATCCTTCTACCTTACATCGAACCAAGATACCCCCACCACGGCGGGGTTGACTTCGTTCACCATCCTGCGCCCGGCCAGATAGATACCTTTTTCTATTCGTGGCAAAAGGGCTCCAAGGAGGGAGAGGCCTGGTCATCCATCATGTCGGACTCATCGTCTCCCGACCAGCAAGAGGGTATGTCTGTCCTATGATCTGACCCTATCACCTTCTCCCGTAGCATCCGTCCTGCCTGCTCCTGCTCCTCCTCGGCTCGCTATCCTACCCATACCACATGCTAGACGTTTTCTGACACCGCATATCAAGTCATCGTTCGCCTGAAACCGCTCAGCTATACCGACACCCTGCCCCGTAACCGCCGGATCGTTCTCACCAACAAGTTCCCCGTTGCGCCCATCGGCCGCACCAGCAAGAGGCAGGAGTCATTCGAGGCGACCGAGACAAATGGCTACTTTGACTGCCCCGTCATGTCCAGGCACCATGCCGAGCTAAGGGGCGATATCGAGAAGAAGGTACGTTCTGGATCTTCTGCCCGTTTGCTACGTCTGCTACTCGAGAGGTCCATCCATGTTAACCCTTTTCCACAGCAAGTCACCCTTGAAGATGTCGGCTCCCTTCACGGGACTCTCGTCAACGGCAGTCGCCTCGGTGTTAGGCTTCCTCTTATCGTCAGGTCTGGCGACATTGTCACTTTTGGAATGTCCATCGAGAGAGGCAACGATAAGTTTATTCCCCATGAAGTCCAGGCCGACATCGTTTGGAGGACGTCTCCGTAAGCATGCCCTACAAGATTTTGCACCGTTCCCTCCTTCCCCTCCAAGAGCAAATGATCACATGCTAACTAGGTCCTCATTCGTGTAACAGACCTCAGGATAAGCCCGTCACCTACAGAGTGCCCGACGAATCGGACGTGGAGGATGAGAGCAGTGATGGCGAAAATGAAGATGAAATGTCGTACTCCAAGCAGGTCATGCTGCAGAACAACTTCCACCCTGCCCGCTCCAGCGACTTCACCATCGACTTGGTTTCCAGCCCCGAAGTTGCCGCCGAGTCCCTTTCTGGAAGCTCGCGCGGCTCCGGCCGCCTTGTCGACCTGACATCTGACGAGGTCACGGCTGAGACCGCCGAGACTCCCGACTCAGATGAGCCTCCTGAGGAGGAGCCATCTACAAAGCCAGCCAAGGAGTCTGAGGAGACGCCTGTCCCTGGTGCATTCAGGGACTACGACGATGACCTTGAGTCCATCGCTCAGTCCCCTGGCGGCGAAGATGCTGACGCTGACGACCTCGACGACTCTTTCGTTAGCGATGACTCTGATTTCTCCTCTACGTCTTCCAACCCGGGCTCGGATGCCTCCTTCCCTTACGGGGAAGACGCTTTCCTCCTTAGAGAAGAGTGTCAGATCGACAAGGAGACCAAGTTCCCCGAGTTTGATGACTTTGCAGCCGATGCAGGACAGTCGTCCGAGTCTTACAACCCCTGGGTCTCCAGCCCGATAAGGGCCCCCTCGGACATTGATGGCCAGCCGCCCGCGGATGAGCTGCCTTCCAAGGTCCCCGACACTTATCAGCAAGGCGAGGCCTCTTGTCTCACGGCAAACACAAGGCTCTCTCTTCCCAGCTTCAAGGAGGGTTTCGTGAACTCCATGGCCAAGCCCCAGGCCAGTATGTCCTCCACAGCTGAGGCCCTCGGACCCGTTACTGGCAAGACGAGCTTTTTCAATGCCAGAGAGTACAACAGGAGGACCCTTGGTATTCCCGAGCCATCCTCGCTTACGATCGAGGCTCTCCTGGCCCCGGTAATTGACGGGCAGACCCAAGACCTCGACGAGGGTTGGGGCCGCGGGGTGTCTGAGGCACCCAGGGCTCACCAGGAGCCCCTTGACCGTGCTGCTGACGCCAACACGTTTGATTCGTCTGCCACCTTTGCGACCGATTTCAAAAAGGTGGCCAGCCAAGCCGACTCTCTGGTGGCTGACAAGTCGGCCACAGCCACGGAACACCACAGTTTCGCAGAGGTGTCAGTTGAATCGCAGAGGCCTCAGCAGCCACCTCAACAGCCACCTCAGCAGCCACCTCAGCCTACCAGAACGGAGACGGAGCCCGCCCCGGAGACTGTTGCGCCAGCCACCCTTGCGACCAAGAGAAAGGCGGACAACATTTCCGAGTCGAGCCAAGAGGAGCAAAAGATGTTTGAATCAACCCAGACTTCCATGGATATGAGGCCGGATTCCCCCGAGGTCCCAGTGACTGTTTCCTTCTCTGCGCCTGAGGCCGTCATGACTGTGCAGTCTCCTCTGGAACCTTCTCAGCAGCCTTCCCAGCAGCCTTCTCAGGCCGTGGCCCAAGTTTCCAAGGTGGACGACCTTCCGCGTCCTGCAAAGCGTTTCCGCCGTGCCGCTGAAGTTATTGGTTATGCGGCTATCGGAGGTGTGGCAGTCATGTCTGCCCTCATTGCCACAGCACCGGCCCTTTAAAGGGGTGAGCCACCCAGGCCAGACAGCTAGAACTCCCGTTTCTCTTCTCTTACGAGTACTGCTTTTTTTAAATTCTTCAGCTGTCTCTTCTTCTTCTTTCTCTTCTCCCTTTTTCTTATCTATTCCCTCAACTTTCATTATTTTGTTTCTTTACCGTCGGGGAATGTCCCGCCACGGGCAGAACACGCACGTTTAGGCTCTTCTTTTTATTATTTCCAGGAGTCAGGGAGTAGGAGTAAGGTGGCTCTATGTACGTCGAATTGCTGCATTTTTTTTTTTCGCGCAGGGCAGGTACCGATAGGATGAATAATGGACCACGAGTTATGGAATCACCATGGTAGTCTGGGGAGTGAGAATGGTGTTGTTGCTGTGACACGGATATCTTCTTCTATTACTAGTACTACATGTACTAGTTAGTAGCAGTATTACAAGCTGTTCAGCTTGGATGGCTAGTGTTGGCATGTCACTGGCATAGGTTTACGTTTGAAATACTAACACGAAGTCTATTATGTGCTCTTGTTTGTTTAACTCAAATATCTTATCCGCATGAGCTGTAGATCGTGAATTCGTGCACCCACGACAATGTTTGCCAGATTGTGCACACTGCAAAGTGTTGAACATTATAGAGTAGTGTAGGGTGTCGTCGTGCCGTGCCGTGCGCTTAACGAGGGGATGCCTCTACCGGGGAGATGGGATGCACCCCGCTAGGAATCCCCGGTCGGGCTGCTCTAGAGTCTCCACTGGCCGTCCATCGTGCCGTGCAGTCACAGGGCAGTAAATTGGATCTACCTGGGACCTGAACTTTGAACCTCGCCGAGCTTTCTGAGCTTGTTTGCTTGTGACGCGCGCGCCACGTATTCGTGCACCTCGACGTTATCACTTCTCCTTGACTCCCTCCCCACCCTCCGCTGACCTTTCCTTCCTCGGCGCATCAACGAGGACTTGCTTCAATTCCGTTCTGCCATTGCAATCTGTGGGCTTTGGGGATTGGATATTACGCGAGCATCCGACTACAGGCCCGGGCGGCTCGACGATTTTTGGAACTGCGACGACGACGACGACGATAACGGGACTCTTGCTCTTTGTCATGAGGCTGGAGCGTTGAAGAGATTGCCCATCATGTCTGTTATTCTGTGTACAGGTTCGTACTATCGTGGAGTGATTGGTAATGGTGACAGTGATGGATGCTAACGGGTTATAGCGGGATATGACCACACTATTAGGTATGACACTCCTGCGATGCGATGCGATGTGGACCGATGCGATAGAGATGGCGATGGAATATGGGATCCATATGATGGGGGCCAGAGGCCAAACGGAAGACTGGCAAGAGCGAAGTGAGATGGACGGAAGACTGGGAAATGACAGTGCTGATTGTGACTCGATTGTACAGATTCTGGGAGGCCCTCTCGGGCATATGCTCCCGGACGATCCAGCACCCAGACTCGCAGGTGAATCGGTTGTGCATCTCGCCGGACAAGCGGTTCCTCGCGGCGGCGGGCCACCACACGGTCAAGCTGTACGATATCAAGTCGACGAACCCGAACCCGCTGCTGACGCTCGAGGGTCACACGGGCAACATCACCGGGGTGGCGTTCCACTGCGAGGGCAAGTGGATGGTGACGAGCAGCGAGGACGGGACGGTCAAGATCTGGGAGACGCGGTCCGGCTCGATCCAGCGGAGCTACAGCCACGGCAGCCCGGTCAACGACGTGGTGATCCACCCGAACCAGGGAGAGATTATCAGCTGCGACAGAGCGGGCAGCGTGCGGATCTGGGATCTGGCGGAGAACAACTGCTCGCACGAGCTGATTCCCGAGGAGGACGTGGCGGTGTCGAGCGTCACGGTGGCGAGTGATGGGTCGTTGCTGTGTGCGGCCAATAACGCGGTATGCCTCACTCTCTTTCTCCTTCGGCGCGTTCTAGCTCTACGGCATTTTAATTCTGTTTCTTTGATTTGATCACTGGGTAGTTTGAGGACTAACGTGGCCATACGTGCGTGTGTGCAGGGCAACGTCTTTGTCTGGCATCTCATCCAGTCTTACGATAGGACCCAGCTCCTCCCCGTCACCCACTTTGGCGCCCACAAGGAGTACATCACGCGGATCTTGCTGTCCCCCGACGTCAAGAAGTTGGCCACCTGCAGCGCCGACCACACGGCCAAGATATGGGAGGTTAAGGACGCGGATATTCAGCCGCAGGTACCTGTACTGCCGGCGGCCCCGGCACAGCATCAGAACGGGACGACACAGCAGCCGGGGCAGCAGCCGCAGCAGCAGAATGGAGCGGTGGCACAGCAGCAGCAGAATGGGGATGCGCCACCGCCGCAACAGAACAGTATGCAGCTGCAGGAGCCCAAGCCTTTCCCCCTGGAGGCTACCCTCACGGGACACCAGAGATGGGTGTGGGACTGCGCCTTCAGCGCCGACTCGGCGTACCTGGTGACGGCCTGCTCCGACCACTACGCGCGGCTCTGGGAGGTGGGAAGCCAACAGATTATCCGGCAGTACAATGGGCACCACCGCGGAGCCGTGTGCGTGGCGCTCAATGACTATAGCGAGGCTCGTTAAGGGGTTTGCACAGGAAGGGAGGGGTTCCTTCATTCTAGCTAGCATGGTGTGGGGATGGGGATTGCTCTCCTCTCCTCTCTTTGCCTCTCTCAGATCTACCCTTTGTGTCTTGTTTCCTTCATTCTAGCATGGTGCGGGATGGCGATTCTTCTCTTTCTTCTCTTTCTTCGTCGGTTGTTATCGGTTGGTACAAAGGCGTTTGAGTAGGTATGTCATGGTAATTTTCTTTAAAGCATGATTGCTCCTTTCCCAAGTGCCGTGATTAGGTCATGTGTATGAAGTAGTCTGTGATTATGTGTTTTTATGTCTGTATATCTGCCGAGGACTTAGTATGAACGTTGATCCACTGCGGTTGGTGCTTTGAGCCTTGAAGTCATTGAGTCTTGGAGTATGTACGGATGCGCCCTGGGGATCCGGTCACATGACTTCGAGCATCTGTCCGTGCCATGGCCATGTTATGCCCGTTTGACGTGCGCAGATTTGTCCAAGAGGGAGACAAAGACGTCTACACTTGTGGCATGAAGAGTGAGAAAAAAAGTCAGAAAGAAAGAAGGCAGTGATGATGGTAAAAACAAGACTCGTACGAGTACTCCGTCCATACGAGCATCAATGCAGAATCCCGCGGTATTACGCACCAACTATCGAAGCGGTTGCTCCGTAGAGCGAATGCTGCTGACCAATGCGGCGGCGCGGCGATGATGCCATAGGCCATGGATGGCGGATGGCCGCCCCCGTATCCGCATCCGCTGGCCGAAGCTCCAGTGTCTCGAATGCGCCCCCATGGGCCATGGCATGGCCCGAATCCCGATGTCGGTGCCGCCGCTATGCGTGCGCATGCTTGCCAATACCCATATTGATAGCGTGCCCGGGTCGGGATCAATCAAGCGAGGACGATTAGCAACAGGCTTGTACCTAGGAGTAGGCGGGCGGGCCACGATTAGATTATTGCCGTCGCTTATTATCCTGCGCGGGTCGTCATGCCGGTCGGCCGGCGGGCGGCCCTTTGCCTATTTGCCCATTGTGATTCTGCCATGGCAAAGGCGCGATCAGCTTGGTAAGGTGGGACCCTGGGCTCGGCTTTTGGGCTTCTGGGATCCTGGTTTTGCTCTGTGTCTCGATTTCTAAGCTGCGCCCTCCCGAAGAGCCGTGGCCCCCGCCTTTTGCTCCGTACTCGTCGTATACCTAGTACCTACCTGCGTGCATTCACGATGATACTGTATGTATGCGACATTTACGAGGATGGAGGGGTACGAGTATGAGAGGTATGAGTAGTTGGATGTGATGATGGTGAAGAGCAGCTGTGAATAATGAATACAAGATGAAAGGAGGGTTATGGATACGAATGAGAATACAAGATAATAAAGGAAAGAGAAAGAGAATTCCGGTCTAATAGACATATGTAATAACATTAAACTTCCATGCTTTTATTAGCACTCATACACTCTTACCCTCTCTTTTTTGTCTCTTCCCGTCGACCTGCCCCGCCGAAAACGACGATAGCAGACACACAAAAACTTTGACCCCACGGAGCCTCGGACAGCAGCAAGTAAATCGTCGCTCCCACACAAGTGCGGAGTTCAATTGTCCGTCGTCAACGGGATAGAGAGAGACAGAGAGAGCTCAAAGGCCAAGAGGGAACCGTGGAGTTTCATTCAGCGCTAGCTCAACTCTGGTTTCCCCAAGGGTCCCTGTTTTTTTTCCTTGGTTCCTTCTTTCTTCCCACCTCCAGTCGTATTACTTCTTCCAGTCCATCCTTTTCCTGCGCTTCGACTCTTCCCACCATCACACCCGACACGCACTTCTCGTTGGTTACCTGTATGTACCCTTGGATCTTGTCCATCACGCCACCACCACACGCCTCTTTCGCCATTCAGACCAGCTCTGACCCCTCCGAATCCTACCCGCACGTACAGAGAGAGGCTCGCCGCCGCCCGAGTTCCTTGGGATTGCGACATTGACATTGCGCAACAAAAAAAAACCAGGAACCAGCCAGACCAAGCCAGTCCGAGGACTAGGACTAGGACCGGCCGTACCTATCTCGCTTGCGGAGCACACACGACTCGATATCAGAAGCGGACATTGAAACCGCCGCCGCCGCCGCCGACTCCGCCGCAGCACGATACTTCCGTCGAGATAACAGCCGTTTGCCATGGGTCTTTTGTACGTTCTTGTCTCTCTCTCTCTCTCTCTCTCTCCGGGTCATGCTGATCCCCGACCGGCCGATACTGACCCCTCCTCTCTCCATTGTTTCGGACTGACTGACCATCTTATCTACAGGGCACTTGGAACGGCGCTGGATTGGCCAGACGTCAAGACAAAAGCTGATTTGGTCAGGGCGTGGGGTATCAAGGTCGGTTCTCGCAGATCTACATGACGGCGCATCAGAGCCTTGGCTTTTTCCCCCTTCTTTTCTTTTGGTGCTTCGGCTGCTGCCCACTTCTTCTTTGCGGTTCTGATTCTGACTTCATGGCGTCCGGTAGCAACTCTTGGAGATATGGAACAAGGCAAAGGGCAAAGAGCGCGACGCAATGCTCTGGGGAGATGAGGTGAGTCGCGTGTGATGCGCCCCCAGATCGAAATCGCATGCGACGAGAGCTGTTGCTGACGGATCGGATCGGAAACCATCAGGTCGAATACCTCGTTGTCTCATACGACAAAGACCAGCCCAAGGTTCTCCTGTCGCTGAGGCAAGCTGAGATCCTCGATGCGCTGGCTTCGGATCATGAGCTTGCCGAGAAGGGAGGGTGCACGTCAGAGGAGAATGACAGCAAGCTTAAGCAAAAGCAGTACGTACATCTACATCTATCTTCGCGGGGGCCACCCCATTCCTCGGAGGCGTCCCCAATGGATGTCCCCCGGGACCGCCTAGAGGTTAATAGTACTGACTGACCTCTCCAGAATCAAACCCCTGCCCGTCTTCCACCCGGAGTTCGGCCGGTTCATGCTCGAGGCGACGCCCGGCCGGCCGTGGGGCATCGGCTTCAAGGAGCTCCTCGACGTGGAGCCCGACATGAAGCTGCGCCGCAAGATCGCCAAGGAGCACATGCTCTCGACCGAGTACCCCATCACCCTGACTACGTTCCCGCGCCTCGGCAGCCCCGGCGAGTACACGGTGCCCCACTACCCGGCGTCGGGCCCGCGGCTACGCTCGCAGTTCGTCCCCGACGAGATCGCTAACCCGCACATCCGCTTCCCCACCCTGGCCGCCAACATCCGCGCCCGCCGCGGCCGCAAGGTCCAGGTTAACGTGCCCGTCTTCCACGACGAGGCCACCCCCCAGCCCTGGACCGACCCCACCGTCAACTACGACCTGCACAACTGGCCCGAGGACGAGGACGTCCGGTCGGGCGGCGCCGCCCCGACCGACCACATTCATATGGACGCCATGGCCTTTGGCATGGGCTCCTGCTGCCTCCAGATCACCTTCCAGGCCAAGAACATCACCGAGGGTCGCGAGATGTACGACCAGCTCAGCCCCCTCGGGCCCATCATGCTCGCCCTCACCGCCGCAACCCCCATCTACAAGGGCTTCCTCGCCGACACCGACGTCCGCTGGAACCAGATCAGCCGCTCCGTCGACTGCCGAACCCCAGAGGAACTGGGCGAAAAGGTAGGCCCCTATCTCTCTGCCCTTTCTGTTTTCTTTTGCCTCCCGCGGCCCCTCCCGGCGAGCTGTCCTCGCTGCACTCGCAAGTGTAGAGCGGTGTGCTGTAGTAGTTGAGATATGCTGACTGACATGGTGTAGCCCCTTCAAAACGACCGATGGCGCATCCCCAAGTCTCGCTACGCCTCCAACTCAACCTACATCTCGACAGACCCCCGCCTGCGCCCCGAGTACCTGGACCCGGACCTGGTTATCGACCCGAAGATCAAGCAGCAGCTAACGGACGGCGGCATGGACGACCTGCTGGCGACGCACTTTGCCCACCTCTTCATCCGTGACCCCATCGTCGTGTTCGAGGAGGACCTGCAGGAACTAGACCTGAGCAAGACGGACCACTTTGAGAACATCCAGTCGACCAACTGGCAGCACATGCGGTTCAAGCCCCCGCCCGCGGATAACACCATCGGGTGGCGGGTCGAGTTCCGCTCCATGGAGATCCAGGTGACGGACTTCGAGAACGCCGCCTTCTCCGTCTTCATGGTGCTCATGACGCGCGCCATCCTGTCCTTTGGGCTCAACTTCTACGTTCCCATCAAGCTGGTGGATGAGAACATGGAGCGCGCACATAACCGCGACGCCGTGCTCAACACCAAGTTCTACTTCCGCAAGAACCCCTTCCCCACACGGCCGTCACGGGCCAACACGGCGGCGGCCCACGACGAGAACGGCAACGGCAGCACCACGGCATCCGCGGCACCCAGCCGGCCGCACTCTCCCGCCTCGCCTGGCCCCGTCGAGGACGAGTACGAGGAGATGACGATCAACGAGATAATCAACGGTTCGTCGGGCGCTGACGGGGAGAGCGGGGCCGGCTTCCCCGGCCTCATCCCCATTGTCGAGAGCTACCTCGACAGCGTTAACGTCGACGTCGAGACGCGCTGCCAGCTCGCCACGTACCTCGAGCTGATTGGCAAGCGCGCCAGCGGCGAGCTCGACACGGCAGCTCGCTGGATCCGCAACTACGTCGCCGCCCACCCAGCTTACAATCGCGACAGCGTCGTCGACGAGGCCCTCACGCACGATCTGATCGGGGCGGTCGTGGCGGTCGGCGAGCGGGAGAACGCGGGGCGCAACTTTGCGGGCCTGGGCATCCCCGGGCTCTCGCGGCTGCTAGGGGATTTCAGGGGCGGATGCTCTGACGGCAGCAAGGAAAATGGCAACAGCAACAGCAACAGCAATGGCAATGGCAATGGTGCTATTGCCACGAATGGTGCCGCCTCGCCGACTCTGAAGCGTAAGGGCGACTGGGGGGATGAGGAGGCGGCTGCCAAGGTGGCCAAGTAGGAGGGTCCTCGTAAGGGGGCTCAACTCTATCATCTACTGTATTTCCTTTGTATTCATCTTCACATCTAGTGTGCTGTCTTGGTCATCATCTTCATCTTTCTTATCAGGTTACTTTACATGGGGGCATTGCTTTACCCTGGGAGCGGTTCTTGGTTTTATATATCAATATATGCATCTAGTCTACTTTCTGCTACAACGAAAATGAGGATCTACAGCGTCTCAGAGTCAATCATCTACTACTACCTAAGATTCAACAATGGCAAGCTACTCAATGCAGTGTCCGGGCTGGAGAGGTTCCGGGTAGATAGTATGGACTACCCGGCACAGTAGAGGCATCGATGCCAACTCGTGATACCTCATAGACCATGCGTATCCTGTAGGTACACGGGCCTGTAGATGCAGGGTACGTACTTGCAACGAGAATATCGACATGTGTCTAGGATTGTTTCCTCCATGTTTAGTATGTACGTACAAAGTACTTGGTAGTTGCTCGTATTCTTGTACCCGTGATACCATGGCTGAATATCATCTCATCACAACCCATCATAGACATTCAGCCAACATGATTTCGTATTCAATATACCCCATGCTGGCAATCACCAGCAAGGATATTGACGCTGACACTCAGAGTCAGAGAGATTACTAGTCTGTCATACAGCTACAGTTCCGCAAGCGAACAGTCAGTTCTCACCGTCTGCCTTGTTGGCCACACCACATCACCTCGTAGGCGTAGGCGTTGGTGTTGGCGTTGGTGTTGGTTGGTTCAATGACCACGGGGCATATTCCAGCTGCGGCAACCACCATGCTCCCGCCCGGCTGCCACACACTTGGATGCTGCACCTGTTTGACCTGGGATTACGAATACACGTGTGGCAGAACAGTCTACAGCTCGACATGGGTCACGAAGGCTAGAGGTCCTGCCGCGGGGTTGCCGGCGCGGGGTTGGATGTCATCACGGAGGTCACTCCGGGGTGTGAACCCGATGTGTATGTGTGTGTGTGTGTGTGTGTGTGTTGCTCTCTGCCAGCCCTCTGCCAGTAGACTGTACTCCGTACATGTAAGTAGACCCCAATATCTGCATGAGTATGAGTGTTTGTGTGTATGCTTGATTCTCAGCCCCATAGGCGAGATGACAAAAGGTCAAGAGGCCCTAGCGATGGCTTCTGCAGCAATGACATGTCACAAGCCGTTTCTTTTTCTCGCGAGTCACAGTCACAGCGGTTGAACTTGCCCCCGCATGCATCTTGTCTGTCCTCATGCCCACGGCGGCCCACAGGCCCACAGACCCATTCCTCTCATCTGTTGTATATCTGTGCTTGTCAGAGTACAAGTGTCTGTAAGAGTACAGAGTGAGAGTGAGAGTGAGAGTGAGAGTGAGAGTGAGAGTGAGTCTCGCAACTGAACGTGAGATCCGCGCGCGCGCATCTTACCGTGCCCCAATGCTGCATGCCACGCACACACCACACACCACCACACACACAAGATGCGGCTTGCCCCGTGCACGCCACCCGACAAGCGGGATACAAGGCATGTACGTACAGGACTGGGTACGGAGTACTACTATCAATATGCGTTGTAAGAAAAAAGAAAGAAAAGGGTCAAGGCAGTGGAATGCCCCAATGCCAGGGAGTCGGCCTAGTCTATGCATGTACATACCTTAGTCGTAGACTCGTAGCCTGTACTCTGTAGGGTCTAGTATTTTGTCTATGTACTAGTTATCATTACTAGTACCAAGTATTACTCCGTACGTGCTATGGGCTATTATGTCAAAGACCCGCAAACGGGACGCCGAACCACGAGGTCAAGACTCTCAACCAACAAGGCCAAACGGGTCAAACGGGCCAACGGCAAAAGAAAAGTCTCGGTCGTCATAGAAGGGTCCGAGCAAGAAAAAAACAACAAACAGCCAAGGGTCGGGCAGGGGTGGCCTAGACATGCACATGGCGCGTGGGACAGCTGCCCCTCTGTCTTGGATCGCAAGTCTGAATGAACTACTCCGTACTCTCTGTATGCATATCTGTCTACAAGTGTGAGTACGGAGTATTTGTACCTATTCAACGCTGTTTTTCTGCCAGTCAATGGTCCATGATCTGTTGTGAGAAACGAGAGGCGATATGCAAAGTATTACAGAGTACTCCGTAGAGTAGCTGCACAATGCCAAGAACCGGTAAAAGGGGGTCGCGCGCACGTGGCCCTGGTGGACTGACGAGCATATGCGCTGCACTGCACTGCGCTGCGGCCGCACCCCGTACGGAGTAAATGCGATGCGAGAAGCTGTGCTTGCTCCCGAGGTAGTAGGGATCATGGATGCTCGGGTGGGCGGTACTCGTCTGCGGCCGTCATCATGTAGCAGGACGAGATGGGAAACCAACCAAGCAGCGTGGGATGGTCCGGAGAGTACGAGTATTACGGAGTATGGGGTATTACTGTGGATGGATGGATGGATGGACAGATGGGTCGGGTTGGTTGGGTGGTTGGGTGGGATGGATGAGATGGATGGATGGTGCCAAGTCGAGCGCACGGGCTCCTGCAGGGATCGGCGGCAGAGATCTGATCGCGGGACGAGACGGAGTTGCATCGAGAAGGACGACATGGCCAAGTAGTCAAACAGTCAAACAGTCAAACAGTCAAAAGCCAAGACAGCGTCCGTTGGCGTCGGCGCTTGGACTCGATTCCTCTCTAGTGCTGTACGAGTAATACGAGTACATGGAGGGTATTACTCGTTATGTGTGCTAATACTCGGCGCCAGCTGGGCAGGGCTACCAACAGCATTACTAGCACTAAGTACGGAGTAGTGATAGTTGTAGATGTTCCCTAGTATGAGCATCCCTAGTCGTCAGGGTCAGTCACCTGTGCAGCATTAGCCCGCACACGAGTAAGCTGCGTACGTACAGACAACTATTACTAGTAGTACTCCGTAGTACTACTCCGTAATGCCTTGGGTCAATACCTTGGGTCAATACCTTGTACAATATGTACTCAGTCTAGTGATGCGTCCTGGACCGGACCGTGTGGAGACTAGACGCCTGGATCGACCCAAGAGGCTAGACCGAGACGGCACGGCAGCGGCCAGCCATGTGCTCTGTCTGATCTGGAGGCTTTTTCGCTCATTGTACTCCGTACTACATTAGCAGTACCATGCTCACTCGGTCTGTACGTACTTGCAAACTCTGTTTCTTTTTTTCTCGTCTGACATCTTGCCTGCCTGCCATTGTTTCAATCCTTGAGTGTTTCCTTCTCTGGCACCTCGCATATATACATCGCCATATGACGAAAAAAAAAAAAAGTTCCTGCGGCCATGAATCTCACACATGAACCTCACCCATGAATCTCATCTCATCTCATCTCATCTCATCTGCAACGCTAACCCAGTGGGCAGTCCATACGGAGTACTCGTACTTGTACTAGCAGTAGTAGAGGCAGCAGGTACTACTAGGGAGGAAAGAAATGTCCGCAAGGGAGATAGATCACGGTCCCATCCGCTCACACAGATATGTGGTAATGCCACTGACCACGGTGAACAGAGTCATAATACACGTAGTCCTCAGACTAGCGCACACAACCACTCACTCGATGGGCGTGTCCACAAGTCAAGCCCGGAATCAAGAGTCGGTCGGAATCAAGCGTCGGGGGGAGGGGGGGAGGGGCCAGCCAGCCAGCGTCGGAATCAATCAAAGGCCAGGCCCAGATCCAGATCCAGATCCAGATGCATCGCACACACCCCTGCGCGTGCCAGCGCACTCAAAGCACTAATACTGACATCTTACTCTGTATATGACGATGTATTGATACTTGGCCAGATGCCAGATGCCAGATGACCACCTCCTTCACACCCCATCGGAATGCACATGGCCGTTTTCGACCTCCTCCTCCGTCTCTCTGTCTGCCATCTCAGCTTCTCACCAGGGAGCCGTCTCATCGGTTCGGCTGGGCCGTTAGAGCCAACCGTCGGCCTTGTCCGTGAGACTGAGCCCAGAACTTGCCGTCTCGTCGTTTTTTTTTTGGTTGTCATGTCCGAGGGGGGAAGGGGTATGCCCGAAAAGAGAGTGTGCCAGTCAAACCTAACCTAACCTAACCTAACCCTTGTCTTGGGACCCTGCAACGGCCGGCCAGTCTGGTTTACGGGCTAGTCCGAGTGTCTGCCTGCCTGCCTGCCCGCCTGCCATTGTTTGACGGATGTGATGTGTGTGACGACTGATGCATTCGGCAGTTGACAACGGGCCAGGGTCACCACCACCAAAGGCTTAACTTGCGAATAGACAGAAAGAGGAAGAAGAAGAAAAAAAACCATGACCGGGCACTCCCGTCTAGTACAGACAGCGGTGATTATTCATGCTAGCCAGCTAGCTACGGGGCAGTATTAGCAGTATTAGCAGTGGCAGTAGTATTAGCTGCATGCAACGATCAGAGACCAAAAGTCAAGTGCTATGCTAGTGCTGCGACGTGCCCTATTTTCCCTCGTCTCCATGTGTCTCCATCTCTCCATCTCTCCATGGCCATGTCCGTGCTGCGTCCGTTTCCACAAAACCGTGCACCACCAACACCAGCCACCACCGCAGAAATCCACCGCGCCCATTACGCTGTAATAATATTACACGATAAGCTACTGCAAGTCTCGAGTGGGATTTACGTGTACGGCCACTATACGTGCGAATGTAGGCCGGAGCAAATTTCCCCAGCTGGCTGTCTGTAACTGTAGTGACGATGGAACAAGAACATACATCTATGTATGATAAACACCTTGCACCTCCATGTCGATGACAGATGAATCAAGGCATAGATCTCTCAGTGGCATGGCACATAAAGGCAGCACGAGTAGTCAGTCGATGTGCATATGCTGATCGTGAATTCAAAAGTGTGAGTGGTGAGAACGCAAACGTGAATGTCATGTGTGAATGTGAATGTGGATGTGTGATAATGAAACACCTATAGTATATGGGCGCAGTGCCAACAAAAGACACCCCAGACGCCTGTAATGCTGCAACCGAGAGAATGACAAGAAAAAAAAAAGACAAGCAGGCAAATAGCCACATGTCCATATGTACAACGCCCTTGCATCTTCCTTCCTCCATGTTCCTGTTCCTGTCCCTGTCCGTCCATCCAACCGCCCCCAACTCTTGCCGATAAATTTCGCTTGGTCTTTCGCAAGACCCCTATACAAGTTTCAGACAATGAGTATATCCGACACCCCTTCGGGTCTTATCTAAACAGGGAACCCCTCTTCTCTTTTTTTTTTTCTTCTTTCCTCTCCTTCTTTGTTCGAATAGACTTCGAGTACAACTCGTATGGGAATAGCGATAGTGGTATATTGGTGTAATGTCATGTAACGAGAAATGTCGAATGTGCTGGCGTGTATAGTGTCGATGAGGTATTGAAAAGAGTCAAGACGGCTTCGAGGAATTAAGTGACCAGGTAGTGACGGCAGACAAGACCCAAAATCTTCTACCGGTCATCCGTCTTAGGCCGAATATTCCTCTGCTCGAAATTCCTCTTGCGCTCCAACTTGGCGTAGTGCAAGCCGCACGCGTTGCACAGCGTCCTCGCCCCATCAGGGCCCCTCCTCCACTCAGGTGTGTCGACCCTGTTGCAGCTGTGGCATCGGCCAGGGGGGGCAGCGCGCTAGAGATTCAAAAGTTAGCAAAGAAAGTCTTGAAGCAGCGGTATGTTGGTATGGTGGAAGGTATACATACGCCTCTCCTCTTCTTAGGGTCCGGGCAGGGCTGCTGCTTCCCTGCTTCGTCATACATGGCCATGTCTTGCTCCTCGTAGGCGAGCTTCATCGGCGGCGGGGCTTCCCTCGCCCTCTCGTTGCGAATCGACTGCTGCACCACCTCCTTGATGCGCTCAAGGGCCGTGCGGGCCATGTCCGAGTTGGCCAGCATGTCGTTGACTTCCTGCTCCGTCGGGAGGCGCTCGGGAATGGGGTGCGCGCCGTGCTGCTCCTGCGCTATGCGGGCGTAGGCCTCGGCAAAGTTGAAGAGGGTGCGGGATGACTGGGCGAGCTGTAGAATCTGAAAGTTAGTATGGAATGGCTCATCGTGCCCGCCAAAGGGTGGCGCGGAGAGACTGAAAGGAGAGACTGGACATACCCTCCCAAGAGATTCACCATAGTTCCACGGGGCCGTGTACACCGAGTGCTCATAGGGGGGTCTCGGCGCCGCCCTCTCGGCGTCCTCTGGGTGGCTCACCGAGGATCGCTGCTCGTACGGAGGAGCGTAGCTGTGCTGCGGGGGTCCGCCGTGCCCGCCGTGCCGCGGCGACGGGGGGTACTGCGGGAGGGGCATCTGCCCGTGCGGCAGGGGCGCCGTCGGGTAAGGACTAGGTGCCTGCTGGGCCGACGAGGCCGGAGGCGGCGGTGGCGGCGGCGGGTGGTGCTGGGGGTGCTGCGAATGCTGGGGGTGCGGCTGGTGCTGAGGGTGTTGCGAGTAGGCGCCGTTCACGGGAGGAGGGCCGGGAGCGGCGGCGGCGCGGGGATCCCTCGGCGGCTGCTGCTGCTGCGGCTCGCTCGCATAGTGGTGAGGAGGCGGAGGGGCGTGCGGTGGAGGGTATTCCGGCTTGACCGACGGGCTGGGTCGCCTGTCAGAGGCGGCGGGCAGGCTGTGGCGGCCGTTGAAAGAGGATCGCGGCGAGTCGGTAAAGGGCGGGAGGTGCTCGCGCGGCTGCTGGGGCGGAGGAGGGAAGGACGAGGGCGGCGGGTGGGAGGCCTGGGGAGAAGGGTGCTTGGAGTCGGCATCGCCGTAGGGGCGGAGCGAGGTAGGGAAGGGTGACGAGTAGCTGCTCGGGGGTTGGATGGCCGAGGGCGGCGGAGGCGCGGGCGGGTTAGAGTAGGTGGCCGACTTTGTGTTGGAGATGACCTCGGAGATGGAGGGTAGGGACTGGCGCTTGGAGTGGTCCGAGTCGTCGGGCAGGGGCCGGCGCGGGTCGATAGAGGAGATCATGCTCGGGGCGGGCGGGGGGTAGCCCGACGGGTAGGGATTTGCTGGCGACGGGTAACCGGACGAAGGATGCAGGAGAGTCGCCGTGGCCATGGCGTGGTGGGACCGGGGCGCCGTGTCGTGTTCGGGGTGGTGAGGCGGGTGATGAAGAGACGAAGGTCTGTCGTAGATGTTGTTGGCAGAAGAACCGCTGCGGCCATGTCAGTACGGGGCGTGGTCAGGGTTGAGTGATGATGATGACGATGTATGGAGAAGGTCAAGTAGTAGAGGGGGGAGGGGGGAGAAGGAGAGATGTGCGCGCATGGAGGTGTTTATATGGGAGAGGCGTGGCCAAGCCAGATGCCAGATGCCAGATGCCAGGTGCCAATGACGCGTGGGGTTTAGTGTTTGGCACACGCCTACTCTGTGCAGAGTCCGTCGATGGACGGGTGGCGATAGCACGGGGAAGGATGCAAATGGACCATGGGTCAGAGCCAGGACCAGGAGGGTGGATTTGGAGGGGAGGGGGGTATCAAGGGTGGTGGGTCTGGGGCCCAAGTCCCATGGACCCGAATCATGGACCGTTGGAGTTGCAGCAGGAATGTGGAATGTGGGAGTCGCACCTTTGCCTAGCTCCAGGACCAGCCGTTTCCATAGCGTGTCTGGACGAAAAGAGGGTGGAAGGAGATCCGGGCAATCGTTCAGGGCCGGGGACACATCTGGAGGAGCATGCAGTCCCGCGGCCAAGAGGTAGTAGTAGAAGGTCTAGTATTCAATCGTCGATGGCGAAACGTCGCGAGGCAGGCAGAAGACGTGAATATCTTCGTCTTCGTCGTTGGCGTAGTCGTCGAGGGTGGTACCGTGGTCGGTTCGAGACGCGATTATTATATCGAGCAGTCGTCGTAGATGCAAAAGCCGCTTTTGATCGTCGATGCGATGGTGGGCGTAATACGGCTTGAAGCTCTGGAAAGATCTGGTGCGAGGCAGGGAGGGGGGGTGGGCGTGAGATCGAGGGGCGGGCGAGGGAGGATGAGATGGTAGCGTAGCAATTAAGGTGAAGGAAGTCAAAAAAGGGTAACAAGGTTTGACGAAAAACAAGCAACGCGAGTTGATGGGCGTGTGCACGAGGGCAGACAGAGCAGCGACAATGGCGCGGGAGGAGGGAAGAGAAGAGGGAGAGGAGGAAAAACAAGAAGAGAGGAGAGAAAAAAAGGACCAAGGCAGGAGGAGTAGAGCGAGGTTATTAGACGGTGTGGGCAGCCCAGCCTGATGGATGGTTGAGTGGGATTGCGCTCAGAGCTCACTCACTTCACTCACTCACTCGCTCTGTACAAATGTACAGCGCACTACGTCTTGCTTTTTGGCCGTGAGGTGGGAAGGAGGAAGGGAAAGCGGGTGCTCGACGCGCCAGAACGGAAAAGTTGAGCACCGCCTGGCTGGCTGGACTGGGACTGCCTGCCTTCTCTCTTTTTTTTTCCTTTCTTCCTTCTTTCCTTGAGGGGTGGAGAGAGAGAGAGGGGGGCAGCAGGGGTGGGATGGCAGGGGTGAGAGTGAGGGAGGGGATGAGATGGGCAGCCGAGGAGAAAAGGGTGTGGGACTACAAGAACGAGGAAGATCCATGGGGCCCATGATGGCCAGAGATCAAATGCGCGATCCACCAGTCCTTTTTTTTTTCTTCTGTACGAGAGTATCCGTACTCTGTACTCTGTACGGAGTACGCATATTTTAATCCTCTGTATCCGTACTCGCCCAGTGGGTGTGTATATGTGTGTGTACCCCCCTGACCCTTGGCATCCATCAATCCTGACGCCCCCCCTCGCCGACCCCCCGGTAGGTACGTACAGAGTAGGTGTAGTGGGCCAGGTCGGGCTACCGAGTTACTTACTATGGACCATGTACGGAGTACAGGGGATTGTACTCTTGGTGGAAAAACTACGTAGTTAGCGAGTGTATGTAGCTCGGTAGCGCAGAGCGGGTCGGGGGTCGGGGGGAAAGATCTGACGCGATGGATGGGTTGACGGGCTTGCTGATGGAGACTTTTAGGGGGGACAAGGGCAGTACGACTGCGAGTATGAGTACAGGAGAGTACGGGATGTTTACGTGTTTACGGCGTACTACTTGGTACTCATACTAATGGATTGTAAGTACTGTATTTCAATTCCTCGTGGCTACTCTACAACTACGGCTTAGTCCACCTGGGAGCTAATTGAAGCCATAGTCAACGGTGACAGGTACGCATCGACGACGGTGGACGCTAGAGGGGCCCACGACGTGTTGTTGTTGTTATTCCTCGGTTGATCTAGGTGTCCGATGTGATGTGCTGGTGAGGAAGGTGGTGAGCCAACTCACAATAGCACATAGGTACGAGTACAGATGAGTACAGCGTACTACGAGTAGGTAAGAAAGAAGCTACTACTACGGATACAAGCAAAAAAAAAAAAAGTCGATGACCGCCCGTCTGCCCGCCCGCCCGCTAACGCAGCATATGCAATGCGGCCGCGGGTGCAAGTGCAGGGGTGTTCAGGGAATTTTGTGGCTCTCGAGGAGACCGAGGTGAGTGAGTGAACACTGAGCACTGAACACTGAGGGCATAGGCATGTGGACATGTGGGAATGGCAATACTACTACGGGTACGGAGTAATCGTAGCACTACGGTGCAGTGAATACTCACGGAGCAAGTATGGAGTAGTATTATAGGTAGATAATACTTCGTACTCATACAGCGGTTGACTGGGCAAATGTCGAATGATTCAGGCGGACAACAGGCAGAAAGCGCAATGCAGCCAGCAGCGCAAGAGCAAAGAGGCAGGCAGACAGACCAGACAGACAGGGGGGGCAATCAACTGAAGGAGCCGATCTGACTTTTGTCGGCGGGTCCGCCCAATGCAGAGATGAGATGCGATCCAATGCGGTGCAGGGGTGAGGATACGCCGCCCATGAGCTGGCGGCGAGCGCAAGTGAGAGTGGGCAAGTGGTGAATGAACGAGCGAGTGAGTGTGCTCACAGAGATGCGAGCTGCGAGCCACATGCAGAAGCTGCCAAGGTGCAGGATTTGCACTCATGCTATGATATCTGTATGAGAACTAGCTATTAGCATTCGCATCCCACCAGATCGGTGACTAATTGGCGAGTATGTAGCATAGTACAACTAATAGGATCGACTAAGGACATCAGTACATATGACGATGATGAGTGTGTGTGTGTGTGTGTGTGTGCTCGTACCTAGCGCACAGACGACGATGCCCAACAACTCACGGATGCCCGCCTAAATACTGGTACTTACAGCGGCTGTACGGAGCATTAGATGATGGTGCTTTAGGTACCGTACCTCCCTAATGTAATACCTGCTGCCCGCCCGCCGCCCGCCACTAAATCTCACAAACCCCCACACCTCCATCTTCCCAGACACAGGGAACCAGGCGGGAACCAAACGGCAGAAGCACAGGCAGAAGCAAAGAAGAAAACTCTTTCTTTACCCATCTACCGGTACTCTGTACGGAGTACAGTACTTTTATGTACTGCTTGTGCAATGTATCTCGTATCTCGAATCCCATTAATACTCTATATACCTGGGGTGCGATACAAACCAAAATGACTTGGTACACTCACTCACTCACTCGCAAAAGACATGGGCGATACGATATCCTACACACTTTCCCACATGGCCAAATGGCCAAATGCCCATTACGAGTGTTTCTCCGTACTCCGTACCACCTGTACTACTCTCCTAGAGGCAAATGAGCGGTGGAGATGATGGCCACCAGAAGCGTGTCCGTCTCCCCAGTATTTTTTATACGACATACTCTGTCTGTACTCCGTTCACCTGGGATAGCTCACTCTTGGCGCGTGTACTCCGTACTTACATTGCACTTCATTCAATCCTTGTCTTTGCTAAGAGTAGGCTATCAAGCTACAAGTACAGTAGTGTATCCCAGCGTTCACGATCGCGGCACTTATTCTCGCCTGTCATGATTTGCGCCTCTAGTCGCCCACCGAGAACAGACTAAGACGACACCGTCAACATGTACATCCCACCGCCTCTCGCCTCGCCTCGCCTCGCCTCCCAGCGACTATTACTTACAACGACCAACTCCGTAATACTCCGTAGGCGTATTCCCACTACACAAGCTAGCATTACCCACCTCCGCCCAACGATGGGACCCCCACCTACTTGTCCCCTTTTTTTCCTCTCTCTTTTTGGAGTGAGTGTGCTCACTCACTGTTGGCCCTTAGGTGTCTGTCTCTCTCTTTTCTGCCTCGGCGTGGTGTAAAACTCCACCTGGCCTGAATCACGAGGTGGGACACATTTGGCCATGTTTTTTTTGTTGTCTTTAACCCTCAAACTGCACGCGCACTCCGCATGGAGTATGGAGTCGTAGTTGCATGCTGCTGCTTGGCATGAGTTGAGCCGTCCGTGGCACAGACGATGAAAAGAAAGGACAGTCAGCACCTGTGATAAAACATCAATGACAGAAAGACAGCCCGCCGTGCAGCCAGACATAGCTGTACACAAACGGAAAGAACCCTGCACATCACCGCGCTATTACCTACATTGTACATGCTGCGCGCTTATTAGATCCGGTGGTAGTGGTGGTAGTCATGAGCATAGCGTCATGGTTTGTCTTGCCACACCGATCATTGCTGTCTGTACAGATACTCCAGCATGTCTCCAGTCTCCAATCTGCAAAGGTGGTCTGGGCAGACTGAGTACGGAGTACTTACTCGTAGATGACAATACTGAGTAGAGTCGAATGACCCATCGCTACGGAGTAGAGTACACCGCACAAGCATCCATGCCAACCGCCACCATGCAATATCATCTCTAGATTGGCGCCCTTGGATCACACACTACTGCCAGATGGCATCCCCCCCTTGCAAATGGCCAAGGGCCCCAAGGGCCGACAAGGAATGCCGCATCCTCGCAGAGTCCGGTGTTAGTACACCGCAGTTGTAGGGGGGGGGGGGCCCAGATCGGTCCAAGTCTGGAGATGCCCATAGACCCTCCCATGACCCCCTTTGGGCAGCAAGATCGCTGACGTTTTCAGTGGACTCTCTCTTTCTCGTTCTGGGTCCGCCCTCCCCCCCCTCCCAAGTCATGTTGTTCATGCCACCTGCCGAGATTGGGGCTTGTCCTTGTCCTTCTCGGCCCTGCCATGATGGCCGGGGAGGGGGGGTAGCATGACAAGCATTGCGATACGAGTATTAACATTGCACTCACTCACACCACACTCTGATGGGCTTGCTTTGATGCCTGTAACAACGTATGGAGCATGCCCCCCCCCCTGAAAACACGTCTTGTTCAACAAGGCTCCCCTGTGAATCCGGCTTGTCAAAGGAACCACGCGAGAGTGTGCGTGCGTGCGCCTGCGTGCGCAATTATCTTGTTTGCCATGTGCTCAACGGTCAGCTGGGGTACCATGTCTGCATTGTACGAAGTAGAGTGGTGGTCAGAACAGCGTTCTAGCCAAAGTTAAAAGGTAGAGAGAGAATGGCAAGTGTGACTCTGTAAGGATATAAACAAGAAAGGGGCCATACTCGTACGAGTACATATGTTGAATCTCATTCTGACCGATCGCATAAGTCATGCAGACAAAGGGACATGAGATGAGATGAGATTGAGACGATATCAACCGCCAGATATACCGCCTCCTTGCTCCGAGTTTAGCAACAACTACCGTGATTACAGCAATACGAGCGACCACTTGACTCACCTTCTCGATGATACAACATTGGTAAACACCTTGTTACAGTCATACGCACACCGTATCGTAATACTCCGTACTTACTAGTATAACTACGCTATACGCCGCACAAGCAAGGACACACCCTGTCACCTGCCTGAGCCTCCCCGGTTGCGCCCCCGCTGTCAAATCGAGCACCGCAGCCAGCCCAACTGACGTTAATCTTGGTACGACTGACCCCATTTGGGCAGCCGTCGTTCCCAACCAGGCTCCATCCGGCATCCGCGTCGCCTCCTTCAGGCCATGCCAGACCAGGCCAGGCCAGGCTTCTTCTTCTCCTCTCTCCCGCTCCTCCCCCAACCCTGCTTCTGCTTCGGCTCCGCTGACCACCACCCACCCCCCTGTCTTAAGTATCCCCTCCCGCCCCCCTACCTTGTTCAATTCTTTTGTGGCTGTCATTATTTGTTGAAATGGGGGGGATGGATCCATGTTGCCATGATGTGTGGTGGCTCAGGTTGTACACGACATGGATTGAAGTCTGGTGTGTGGTCACGGAGTGGTGTCTGCAAGAGTACAAGAGTACCCGAACAAGCTACCGAGTAAGGACAGCCTGGGTACGTACAGAGTGACTTTCATTCTTCAGCAAACCTGGTGGCCCGTCCAACCGTTTTCGCGCCCGGGCCAGTAGGCGAGCAGCATTACGGATACAAAGGAGCCAACATGAGCCGTTGCCGCCCTTGATCAAGAGGCCCAGAGCAGTCCCGCGTCGCCACTGTGAAAATGCAAATGACAGGCACGCACGGGCAATGTATTGATTGTGAATATTTTATTCTAGAGGACGCCACCGGTGCTCGTTTCTAGCGCTGTGCATGATTCCATAGAGTACCAAGTGCCCAAAACCATGTGTGCTCTTTCAAGTAGCAGTGTGTTCAGTACTGACTGAGAGACTGACTGCCGTCATTCGAGCATTGGCAGAAATGTCAATCTAACCCACCCCTGTGGCCACTTGTGGGGTCATCGCATGGCTTCAAATTTCGGTACGATGAGACCGATACGCTGCCGATGGAGGGGGGTTTGTGCGCGTCATGCAGGATGCTATCCTGTAGGCTGTATTGGGTTGTCTGTCTGTACGGTAATGGTATGTAGCTGTTCTGCCAAGGGTAAGCAAGGGTCATGATTGACTGATCCAGGTGCACATTGACCCTAACGTTCTCTCTCACTCACTCTCTCGTAGGATTGAGTACGAGTAGCAGTGAATGATGAGTCGAGTATGGGCAATGCCAGCGAATATCAATTAAATACGAGATGACCTAGCAAAAGTACTCTCTACTCATACTCATACTCGTACTTATTAATACTCGGTAAGTACTTATTACTCTATACTCGTACTCCGTATAGTCATCTGGGTAATGTACGTACTCGTACTCATGTTTACCGACTGCCGATGCATCATGTAACTTGACCCAGATTCCGATGTCGATACAGTACAGGGGGATCTTGATCCCGCCAAGCCCCAAGAGGCAATTTACTAGGACCAGAACCAGAACTGGCGCCAACAGGAGCAACGGTGGCCACTTTGACCGGATTGATGATGGAGTACCGCTATTTACCTGTAGATTGTGTTGACAGGAAGCGCCTTGTGTCATGTGTACCTTGCGACTGACTCCACATCAATCAACGTTATACTCATGCTCATCCTCGTACTCAGACCAGTTGCCGGAACAGACTGGAGATCCATCTGGCCATGCTCATCTCCATCCACACAATCCACTAACCGCCCACCCAAAGGATCATAATCCCAGAGCCAGAGTCCCCCGGCACCCGATCCGTTGGACCTGGTCAACTAGTCAACTAGCAATGACAACTGCCAACCTCATCCTCGCCTTGTCTGCCTTGACGCCCCCCCGACAGGACAGAGACTAACAACCAACCTAGCTGGCGTACGCCTCCTCCCCACTTGGGGGGAAAGCCATATTGACAGCCATGGCCCCATGGGCCAGCCACACTTTGAATTACGCATCCGCACACGAGTACAGAGTACTCTACGAGTAGTACCTGGCCAACCCGCCAACCGACTCTACTGGATTGAGCACTCTGTGGTAAATACCGAAATGGCATCTGCGGTGCGGAGTGGATTCCAAACGGTCGTGTGGTGGATCCTCGAGCTCGTTCTAAATAAAGGCGGCTTGGGGGGGACCATTGTAATCCTTACTCCGTACTTACTAGCCTCAATACTCACTCGTACAAGTGCAGAGCCGGTAAGTACTCGCAGACTGTCCAACGCCATTGTTGTTGGGGATACTCATGGCCAGGGTTCATTTCAATTGAGGGGCGTGTGTCTGTGTGTGTATGGTGGTGGTGGTGACCCATATCGTCATTGCTCGTCATGTCATGGGCGCCGCCAGGCTCGTCCCCTGTCAAGAAACCAACTGCCGGTTCTCGCCTGAAAATACAAAGCACTCGTGAGCATTATTCCCCCGGGAAAACATTGTTATGCCATTGATGGGCAAACATGGCGTATGTGCTGTACCTGTACTGTTCATTGATGCTGGCTGCTCTGTGCACGAGAGAGTGCCCGTACAGCGTAATAACAAAGAGCCGGTTCGTCGGCCAGCGCGACAGGGGCTATAGTAGATGCCTAATAATAATTGCGACGTGACATTGCCTGCGCTGGGTCGTGTCAACCAAGTGACCTGTCGATAGACGGCGTCGCATCTCGGGGGAGGGACGGCTGGCTGGATTTGATACGTCATGAGATGATCTGACAGATGGTCCCGGTATCCGTAGTAAGCACATGGATGCGTGCGCCGTATGTGCACGAGTAATACTCTACTCCTGAGGTAGCACACGATATAGCTGCATGTACTGACCGGAGTACCTTTCAGTTGGTTACTTTGTACTCCTCGTACGAGTGAAGGATCTGACGAAAACGTTGGTGGATCGCAGACTTTGATGTCTTGGCCAAATGACTCCGATTCTTCATCTTCTTCGTCTTCTACGGAAGGAACATCTCGTACGACTCCCGTCCAATTACGTCATCTGCCACGCCGCCGCCGCCGCCTCGCAAATGCAGCCAACACGTGCCGCCAACGCGGCGCAAAGTCAATCTGGCGATTGCGATGTGTTCTACGGAGTAGAAGAGCTCCAATCCCCCGAGAATGATTATTACTCGTATTACTCGTATCGTCTCAAGCGCCTCGGCCGATGACATTGCCACGTTGGCCTTGGCCATTTGCCTTCTTGTCTCTGACCTGGCAACTAGCTAACATCCAGTCATCTGGTGCCTCCTCACTGCTCAGCCCGTAGTTTAGCCACGTCATGGACGGCACAGGTTTCATTCATCCATCCATCCCATCTCGGGTGTGGCTCTACGCCCGGTCCGTTCTACGAGACACGAAAAAAAAAAAGACTTATCTGAGATCTCAATCATCCTCAAATGTGCTGTCCCAGTGGGAAGGGGGGGAAGGGGCTGACTGGTGGCGGTGGGGAACACACACACACTCACTCACTCACTCACAGCCCCGAGGTGTCAGATTTAGGACGGCCCGCCTACATTCAATCCCAATCTCATCACTACTAACGGGCGTGCTCATTTTTTTTCCTCATGTCGTAATCCAGCTATGCACGAGCTCCCAGGGAGGAGAGGGGGAGAAAAAAAAAAACAGAGTTATCGCAGGCATATGCACGAAGGTGTACGGGGTAGCTGCCGAGCTGCAGCAAGCAGCAGCACGGGCGCATAGGGGGGGTCGTCACGTTGGTGAACGGACGTCTACCGAGGGCGAGTATCGTCCTAGACATGACATGGCTAAATCGCGCACAACGGGCACCGTTGGTACGAAGTAAAAGAACAGATGTTAAGATGGAGTATTACGCTATACGGAGTAAGTGTGAGTAGACATCATACGACAGAGTGAAAAAGACGATGCGATGCATCACCATGGGCGGGGGTCGTGCGAGATTGCTCATCCGCTCGGTTAACATGATGGGTTATAGCAGAGGAGTATTATACCTGGGACGAGGTCAGACTGAACCTTTTTTTTTTTTCCAACGGAGCACCACATCGTAATAGTGGCCCATCGTAGGGGAGCAGGGTACTCAAACTCAGAGTTGGGAGTTGTGCCAACGGCGTGGGGCCAGATAGAGGGCAGACCGGACAAGGGTCTGTATGGACTGTTGACTGGTTATGTGTCGTGTCGACTGGGTGTGTCGCAGGTTGCATCTTGAGATGTGACAGAGTCTCAACGGATACCTCTCGAGCCGTACTCGTCCCGTACCGTACCTTTACGGATACAGGGCACGTATCGTACTTCCGTCCGTAATACTCCGTCCGTACTTGTCGTACTTGAGAGAGCAACCGCAGCACCACCTACCCCTTCCAGGGCCCGATCGGCGGCAAGGCATAACAGGCTGAGTGAGTACCTTATGTACGAGCGAATTTAAGTACTCAAAGTAGAACTTGAGAGGGAGGGGGGGCAGAGTAAAAGGAAAAAAAGCCTGCCTGCGCCTCGTTCCGATCTTACGTTTCATGACCCCAGGATCGAGGACGAGGGAAATGTGCAGCATACAGAGTACTGTATCGTATCTGTACGCCTCCCTCCTCCTCCAAGCAAGCCTCCTGGCTAGTGCTCCGTAGACAGGTTGATAGGCTGTGAGTAGGCACACGCATGCACTCGGACGTTGTATTCGTATGCGCCCAAGGATCGAGTTGCCTCTCACTTACTTATTGCCAACTACTCCGTACAGCCAACAGCCGAGCACAAGGGTGTGTGACGTATCTGGAAATGGAAATGGACGACGGAAGAATCCGTTTGTTGGTACCCGTCGCACCAGGGTGCCAAGAACTGGATCCTCCGTGCGATACATGGCCTCATACGCCGTACATTGGAGAGGGAACCCACAACGACTAACGTACTCGGACGAAGTAGGCTGGCAGGTTGCCAGTTGGTGCCGACTGCGAAGTTTAGTTGTATGGAGTTTGGGAATACTTGAGACTATTGCCAACGGCCAACCAACAGCAAATCGTGCATGGTGCAGAGGAGCGCCCCGTTTGTTGGAATTGTCGCACGGAAACATCCGATCGCTGCCCGTTGCGGTGGGAGATGTGGCGGCCGCGGTAGTAGATGTACGAGGATACTTGGTCCGTATCTCAGTCCTTACTCCGTACTCCGTACTCGCCTATGATTTACTCCGTCGGGAAATATCATACAAGAGACTATGAGTACGGAGTACATACGGAGTAAGAGTTGAGTATAGGTACCCGTACTCAACGTGACGTTTGACAGTCAGAGAACTCCGTACTTACAGAGATGGACAGCAAGATAATCATCCCACCTAAATGAAACACGGCATGGGGGAGCACAGACAGGTCATCGTGCGGTGCTGCTTGCTGGCTGGCTGGCTGGTTGGCGCTCAGCCTGTGTGGTCACCCACTGGCCCAATGACCGTACCAAGCTGCCAAGCAACACACAAGCTGCACTCCGTGCTGCGCATGCGGTGCAGACGAGGATTTTGGCGAGCCGTGTTCATTTCCAGGGTTGCGTTGCCTTTGGTTGCACGGGGGGGACGTTTCTGATGAGGGAGGTGTCAGATCGGGTCCAAGGGGGGCGGAGGGGAGGGGAGGGGTGTGCATGTATCAGGTTTTACGCATAGAAGCAACCGTATCCGTAGAGGTACAGGATGAGAATCTACTCACATATCCGTACTCCGTACTCTGTGCAGCGTATGTGCGTTGGCGGTCAGGTAGGTTCGGTTCGCCATCTCATGTATGCGTATGGAGTACTTGTACATGATGACGGAGTGCTCGTACTGTACATATACTACTCCGTACGAGTACATACTTAACTCGACGGACTATGCAACCGGCCACCGGCCGTCCGTTTCAGATCGTGCCGACGGAGATGCAGCAATCGGTGATATCGACTAACTAAACTAATACTTACGAGCGCTTGAGCCTACTTGGTAGGATGAGTTGAGTATAAGGTACTTAGGAGTAGTCCGTACTTACTCCGTACGAGCATTGGTCGCAGGTGGTCCCGACAGACTGGAGTGGTTTTTTCTTGGTCAGTCAACGGCGGGGGGTATAATGCCAACTTGATATAGACTAATCCAAATCCACCGTTTACCAAGCTCAGTGCTCTCAAGGTACGGAGTACTCATGGCTCAATGTACTCACTCATCCTCTGTACTCGTACTAATGAGAAGGGTGAGTACAGTGAAAACTCATGTAATATCTGTTCAAATTTTCATTTCCTCCGAGTACTACTTAAGTCAATATGGACTCAACTTACCCCAATGTCCCCATAGTGAAGGATCCACTAGAAGAATTGCCGTCGTCGTATGTCGCTTGTCATGTACAGCCAGCCAGCCATACAGCAAGTATTACAGCAAGTACACTCAGTCCTGGTCCTGGCCCTGGTAAGTACAGACTGGGCACTGCGGATGCAACGATGGCCGGCACGCATACAAGGATCAATGCTGCGTACTTGGCGTGCGCGCCGTACGAGTTATGCCCGAGAAACACGGAGCACAGCCTCCAACGACAGCGTGGAATTATTGATGAATGCTACCACGGCCCGCGGAGTGTGTGTGTGTGCGCGCGTGTGTGTGCGTGTGTGTGCGTGTGTGTGGCATGTATTACGCTGTCCAACGACGTGCGACCCGAACAGGGCAAACGCAACATCGTATCGGTCGACCATGATGATATCGTACGAGTGCGACGTCAACTCTACGGAGTAGTACTCGTACTAACGGGTGCCAAACCACCAACCAACACCAGAACTTCCTTACCAACTTACTACTACCTTTCTCATTATCACTCCGTACGAGTTCTTACGAGTAGTTCTCCATCTAAATCCAAGTGGCTGCTGTTGGCAGGAGGTCCCCCAACTGCCCCAAGACCCTTGAGGAGACGGACCCAGACCCACAGACGTAGTTCATCCAATCGTCAATCTACGAGTCAGCCATGGCTTTTTTTTTTCATCATGTCCAGTTTTTTTCTTCTTGTCTTATGGTTCATTTCCTTCTTTTGGGAAAGCAAGGACCGAGACAAGAAATGATTAGAAACACGTACGTGGACCAACGAGGGGACCATACTCGTGTGTACGAGCACTCATCCTCATACTCGATAGAGCACTCAAAACACTCGACATGCTGCGCAGCTCGTACGTATGTTTGAGACGCGCACCGGTCCTACGACTAGTCAGCTGGCAAAAAGGTCTCATGGCTAGGCTAACATGTACCAGGAAGAGTACGAATGTCTACGAATAGTATTACCACTACGGAGTATTATCATTATGTTTCGTACGAGACGAGTAGCTGGCTGGCTGGCGGCGGTGCGCGGGAGCCAAAATCGCCCCTCCATGGCTCCAGTCGGTACTCGTGGTCGTGCATCGCACGCAATTGCGCTATTACTGCCAGTGCCGTGCCGGGCTCGTGGGACCGCACGACGCAAGTCTCGGAAGAAGGGGTTTCTTTGGGCGCAAGGCAGCAGTAGCAATCCGATGTCTCTACTAAGTCAAGTCTGTAAGTACAGCTATGTCGAAATGTGTATTACGAATACTCCATCGTCGACTTTGTACGAGTACACCGCCGTGCAAGTATTCAGGCTCCGTGGGATGCCATGTGCTCATACGTAACATCAACATGTGACAATTTGTCTTGTAAACTCTATACTTGCTTGCACTGAGCACGCGACTACACGATATCAGTCATCACAGAGTGGGAGAGGCGTGCGCACATGTTGCCGACGCACCTCGGCTAGTGACATGCCTGTGCTACTCGCAAGTACGGTACTCGTACGAGTATCGACTCTGGAATATTGGAATACATAATACCAAAAAACCTAATCAGTGGTATGTGTACTGAGACAGACAAGACAGCAGACTAACAACCTTCTCTACTTGGAAGTTGGGCGGCATACGAGTGTCCAGGAAAGGGGATAGAGGGAAATCATCAGATGGATAAGTGGCCCATGCACCCTTTACGGAGTACGGATTGCAAGTTGAGTATTAGGTAGTTCTAATGAGTGGGCATGTTGGCGTGGTAGTCAGATGGACGTGCATAAGGACTCGAGACAGTCATGATGAACGTATATGGCCCCGTCATGTTGCTGGCTTACATGCAATGCAGTCTTCGCGATCTCACTCATGCTCAAGGGTCAAGGGTTAATGATAACAAGAAGATCCATGTATTACATGTGTGTTTTGAGCGCATACGAGTGATACGGGCATGTACGAAGTACTCGTAGTCAGCCAAGTGCACGGCAAAGAGAAGAATGTATGCACTGCTCGCATGCACCAGGTACAGATTTTTTTCTCATCGAGACTTGTACATGAGGTATGCAAGCAGCAGTCTAGCGGACTGGCTTAACTATGTCTGAATAGTCCTAGCACGGACGCATACGAGGAACACGGTGCGTCAAGTGTTTAGTCGTGCATCTGCAGGACCATGGTGCGTGCGAGCACAAGCACGGTACCTTTTAGTTTCCATTATCCAGAGAAATACAACCTACCTTGAAGTATTCATACAAGTACTACGAGTAGTAACTCATCTCGCCGTAAGTGAGAAGCCTTCAACGGTTTCTGGAAACCTCGACACCAATACGGATACAGACGCCCAGGCGGGATACGTAATTGTGCGCTTGGGGCGATGCACCCCACACGCCTCCGAGTCCCTAGCGTCTCGATAACGTGCAAGGTTCAATATTGAGTGGGATACTCGTACGAGGCTCCAAGGGAGGGCGTTCTGCCACCGCAAGTATTGATAGGTATTACTTATGAGTACGATACTTGGTAGTGATACTTACATGTAATGCCGGCCTGTCCGTCACCGTATGATTCACCGGGTCGAGTTATTTCCGCCGTGACGTGTACTTTTACTCTTCTCCGGTCTCTTTTGTCTCTGAATCGTTCTTTGTTCTCCATCTATTTCTTCTTCCGGTATTAATACGGAGTACTTGATACGAGTTGACGAGTTGCCTGCCAGCGCGCGCCGCCCGAGTAATGACGATGCTGGTGATCGACTTGGCTTGCGTCTAACCTCAATGGTTCCTGACACCTTGTGCGAAGGACTTGTTTTAGGTAATACTTAGCGCTGACGGTTGGCCGTTGCGACTAAAAAGGCGTGTGTAAATCATCACCAGGCACCAACTTTGAGTTTCAGTCCTCAACATTGAGCACACACGTGCCATACACATTAGGTACATGTATGCACTAGCAATATGAACACTACGTGGAATCATCAAATAGTTGCACCAACACGTCAACGAAGAGAACTAACCACTCTACTCCATAACTAGTGATTCTCGTCGCGGCTGGCCCACGAAGAACCAGCAAGGCGGTGCAGAGGGGGCCGCTAAGAGTACCGAGACTAGGCATCCATCTGCTCGTACCCTTAGGCCGGGCAGCTTTCATTTTCATCTTCATTTTCATTGACATTACTGTGCAGATACACATCTGTGTCTACAAATATGAGTAGTACGGAGTAGTATTACGCAGTACTCGTAAGTACGGGGTGCTCCTCGTAATACTTGATCTGTATTGGCACGCCCTGAACGCACGCCCTGAACAGACACCTCTGTTGGCCTCTGGCCTCTGCCTCCATGGGCACACACGTCACATGGTCATATCGTCCTCCCCCCTGCCATATCCACTTGGCGATGCTGCCATGGCCCTTATGTCGGCGCGTCCCAATCCCACGGGCCACAGCTCGTCACTCGGTACTAACGCGCTGCAAGTACCTGCAAGTACGAGTAGGGCGGCGAGTCCGCTACCCGCATGACCAACGACGACGTATCGTATCGGCGGTCGTCGCAATGTCCACCTACTCCGTGGGCCGTACTACTCGCTACTCGCTACTCCATAAGTACTAACCAGCCCCGTTGGTGCGCGCAATCACAGGGGGGCGTGTGTGGGATGAGATGAGATAAAGGGGTCGGAGGGTCAGAGGGGAGAGAGGAGAGATGGAAATCTGACAGGTCATGACAAGAATCTACAGCAACGAGTATGAGACTACGAGTAGTCCGTACCAAGTAAAGGGAAAAAGGCAAGTGGGACACTCGTAATAACGCGAGAGGGATATTCCCCCCTTCAAGGCTCTCTCTCTCTCTTGTTGCGTCTCTCTCTCGGACCCGACTCCTTGTCTCTGCAGATGGGTCGGCCCCTCCGAATATGACATGTGAGATATTCGATCCTGGCGCTTGGAAAAAAAGAGATGGGCAAGTACGGACTACGGAGTACTATTACGGAGCAGGTAATAACACTGGTTGAACTTGGAGAGTGTTACTCGTAACATTCATCGAAGTACGAATATCATCATTGTCATGACAAGTCGAGTCGACACATTCTGTCATTATGAGTGTCCGTATGAGCTCAATGTTACCAGCACGTCGACTTGCGAGGATTATTACGTCGTTCAAACATCTGTGCGCGCAGAAAGGGGACCGCCAGCACGAGTAATGAATGACATGGCGCATATAAGTGGACTCTGCTCTCATACTCCGTAGTCACGAGCACTTGGCACTCCCGTCCTTCTCTACTAACTGAGGCTCTCAAGACAATCAACATGCCAACAGTTGCGGAGACTCGGGAGCTCAAAGACAACAGGAGTCTGCTCCGTGCTCGTACGTGCGTGTACGAAATAATACAGCGTAACAGCATTACATGACTCCGTACGGATCAACTGATTGCGCGTTGGCCCTCAACCAAGCTAGGACCTGTCATCCCTGTCGGGCCGCAAGGTGGTGGGGATGGCCCAAGGCGCCGGTGCATACTACTACCGCTAGCTCTGCTCTACGTGATGACGGGTCAACGGGTCCAATGCAGTTTTACTCGTACCTACCTACTCCGTACCAGCTGCCAGTTTGCCAGTTGAAGTTGCCAGTTGCAGATGGTCTTGTTGGCCCCGCCGTGGGGAGCGAAGAGACGGCTTTCTCCTTGTCAACTCGGAGTATCTACAGGTGAGTATCTGTAGTCTGTAATACTAACTCGTAGTACTATATATGTACGCGTCCTCTGCACGCTGAGCTCGTCCATTGGCCTCCTAGTCAAGTTGCATCGTGTTGGTCTCTGGGAGTGCTCCGTACTCCGTACAGCTACAATATGTACGAGCACAAAGTACTCCGTACTAACATGTAGATGGCTCAAGCTCCCAGCCAGGCACCCATCACTCAGATCATCGATCAGTGCACATACTTGAGATACTCGTACATGGGCATATGTAATCAACCCCCACTGGGTTGGTCTCTCAATCTGCAGTCTGCATGTGGTATTTCGTACAAGTACGGAGTACTCATATCTCTTTGCTTCGGACTCTGATAACACCCTCCAAAGATGAGTAGATACATGTACAAAGCAACAACTCCCCCTCAGAAGCCGCAATGACTACCGTCCAACGCGCCATGTGGATAACTAACCCAAGAGGAACATGATGGACCCTCTTTGCCTACTTCGTACAAGTAATACCTCTTCCCCTCCCAACAACTTTCCAACGGCTTTTCCATCAATGGCGTTTCGTCCACCCGGGGCCAACGGCTGCTACCAGCGAATAGCATCGTGGCATTTCCACTGACCAGCGTGCCCTCTACGGAGTTATACTCGTTTAGAAAAAGAGACCAAAAAAAAAGAGGGGGACATGATGATACTAAGAGCCGCCACAAAGAGGGCCCCAAGGCCGGCCCCAATGTAACCATTCTGGCGGGAACAGCCAACTCTCACCCAATGATGATGATCAATTGTGCTCCGTAATACTCCGTACGTCTACTTTACTCCGTACTAATACTCCATATTAGATCAAATCAATCAGACCTTGCCATCAGACCTTACCTTACTCCGTACGGAGTAATACAAGGTAACATCAAGTGACATGCTGGCCCTGACTAGTGCCAGCCATGAAAACGGGGTTTGCAATTTCGCAGCTGCTACCACGCACTCATGCCCAAAGGGGTAATATAGTCCCCATCTGTGGCCTCATCTGATTTGACTACTGCACCACCCTCCTAGTACGCATACATACGAGTACGCATACTCGCACAACTACTCCGTACTCGTACTTGGTTAGTTGAAGTAATCGTAGTTACTGGTAGTTCCCCGGCTAGTTACATGTAGTTAGCTGTACTTGTACGCAGTAGTTGGCTGTGAGTATCATCGCCAGGCACGCACCTCACCCCCCTCCCCTACAGCTACAGCTACAGCCGCTCTCTAGTCCCGACACCAACCCAAGATGAGACTTTGTCGATGAACAAACATTCAACTGCTGGCTAATTGAATCGATGTGCCCGGCTAACCCCCAACTCCCCCTCGTGATTGGTCCCCCTCTCCGCCCGACCAACCGGTTCCCATGATCTGCGGTCCCCCGTCACCGACTTTGTTGGGTCAGTCAATCAGACAGTCAGTCAGCCTCCTCATACTTACTTGCGCATACTTTGTACATGTACGAATACTTTGTGGTTGTACTCGGTGGCTGTAGTTGTAATTGTAATCTCCAGTCTTACTCTAGACACTTGTCTTTGAATCCCACAACCAACCCAACCCAACCCGCGCTTGGTAGCATGAGATGAGCTGGCGACTACGTGTATTCTACAGTCTGTATGGAGTACTGTAGTCGCGCGTGCTGTCCAAGTCCCACATCCAGTTAGCATCACCACACCTTGACACCGTGGCTTGGGCGCGTAACAGCCAACACGCCAGCTGGACTCGAGCTGAATGAATCGAATGATACAGGTCACAACGGGCAGGGAAGCATAAACAAAAGTATACGGGTACTTCGTACGAGTAATAACACAGCATATTCATACTCATACATATCCACGGAGTCAATTAGTATATACATACTCCGTGCATGTATGTATATGTGTACTCGTACAGAGCCATATGAAATCTCTGTGCTGGCCAAGACCGAGCTGTAAAGTATTCCTTGCAAAGTATTGCCTACTCCGTACCTAGTCGTAGGAATCCCACCAACTACAGCCTCACAAACTAAATGATTAGTTGTCCTTCCCATCCGAGACATGCATCAGACCCTTGCTGTGCCTGCCCAGCACCAGCACCACCACTGCACCAGTGACCTCTGACCACCACCGGACCAGCCCAGCGCACCGGCCACACCAGCAAACCAGGCCAACACCGTCGAACAACATCCCCTCTCCGGTCCGGTGGAAATCTTGCCGATCTTGCTTGTGCTGCGCTGTTCTGCGCGCGCGGCCACACCCCTCCCGGCCCGGCTCGGTTCATGCGAGTAAGTACTCCGTAACCCGAGAAGCAAAATGTGACAGAGATGATGAAAAGAGACAGAGACTAGACACTTAACCCGACATTTTATCCGTACTAGTAACCCGTAAGTATGTCTTCTTGTACGTAGTATGGAGTACAAGTTGTGCTGTGAGCCAATCTGTTGGTTTGCATGTAGATCAGATCGCTGATGGCGGATTTGACGCATTGTCGATTACAGCGTAAAACAAGTCATTGATACTGGCGAGCTGTTAATACATGTACTCCATACATATGGGTATATAACTTTAATGCATGAATAAAAAGGTCTATATTAATTAAATAGAGTAATAGAAAGTAGAAAGGAAAACCTCGTTAAAGATCTGAAGAAAGAAATCATAAGTCGTTGGTGAATCACAGGGTAAACGTCTCAGACAGAGGCAGCGTTCTACTGCTGTTGCCCACATGAACAGTGTACTCCCCCCTCTGGAGATGCCACATCTGCCTTGCCGTGCTCCAGACACTCAGATCTCTCCTCGTCAGGTTGAATCGTGCCTCCTGACTGTCTCCCGGCTGAGAAAAGTGCTTGGAGAAGCCGCGTAGGACCTTCTTGGCCGTGTCCTCGCCGCCCCCCTTATCCGGTCTATCGACATAAACCTGGAGCACGTCCGCACCGTAGACATCCCCATCATTGGACACCGTCGCTTTCACCGTGGCAATCGTATCCCACAGATCCTCCTGTCCGCCCTGGACGACATCGCCCGTCGGCCACTCCTGATTCTTGTTATCCGTGACGCTGACGGAGAGCTTCGACTGTGAAAACGATGTGTAGCTGAGACCGAAGCCAAACTCGTAGCGTGGGGCGATGTTCTCACGGTCAAAGTGGCGATGGTCAATGTAGACGCCCTCGCTGAAATTAGATTGGGGAAACCGCGCGTACTTCCCCTCGGCGCGGCTCGGGCCGAAGAAGCCCCCGGTGCCGCCATAATCGGACTCGTTGCGGCCGACGGTGTAGGGCAGCTTGCCCGAGAAGCCCTCATCGCCGTAGAGCAAGGACACAAGGGCTGGCCCCGTCTCCTCGCCGGGCAGGTGGGCGAAGATGATGGCCGAGACGTTGGGGTGGTCAACCCAGCGGTCGACGAGGCGGGGACCCGCGTTATGCAGCACCACGACGGTGCGGGCGCACTGGTCCGCCACGGCCCGCACCAGGTGGTCGGTGTAGTCGTCGCGGGCGGCTGGGCGATCGTAGCTCTCCGACGCCCAGGCGTTGCCCAAGACGATGCACGCGTCCGAGTTGGCATCGACGACGGGGTCCGGCGAGGTCAGATCGTGCAGCAGGGCGGTCCCATTCTGCATGGCGCGCATCTTGAGCGCCTCGAGTGGCGAGATGAAGAGCGCGGGAGTGGTCGACCCGGACCCCCCGCCGCTGATCATCGTGCCATTCATGCCTGTGACGGACAGCTGCGCAAACGGCCGGCCCGCGAACCCAGATGACACCTCCTCGCCCGACACGGGCTCGGCGCCAAACATCCACTTGTACTTGGGGCCCGTGCCGCCGCGTACGGGTGCGAATACGTCGGGCGACTTGGCCGAGTAGCCATACACGGAGAGCAGTCGCGGGCTCTGCAGCGGCAGCGTGTTCTTGGTGTTCTTGACCAGCACGTGGCCCTCGACAGCGCCGCGGAAGCGCGTCGACCGCTCGTCCCGGTCCCGCGCGTCCACTATCTCGTGCGGCATATCAAGGCTGATGGGCATGCCTCTGCCGGGCGCCTGCAGGTCTTCGGCCGTGTCCTGACCGTGCAGGTACCACGTCGCCAGGATGCGGTGCGCCATGTCGTCGACGCGCCACTCGGGCACGCTGCCGTTGTTGACCGCCTCGACCAGCTTGTCGCCCCAGAAGCCGTCGCCGTTGGGCATCACCATGTCCATGCCCGCCAGGGCCGTCTCGTGGCCTGCGTGCTGTGCGTCCCAGTCCGACACGACAAAGCCCTGGAACCCCAGCTCCGTCTTGAGCAGCCCATTGAGCGTCTTGCTGTTGGCGCATCCATACGAGTTGTTGACCCGCTGATACGAGCACATGATGGCGCCGCTGCCAGCTTTCAGTGCGTCCTGGAAGGGCCTGCAGTTGTTAGAATCCAAGACAAAAGAGATCGAATGCATGTAGTACTAGTGTTGGGTTATATCAATGAAGCTTGAACCTACCACAGGTACAGCTCATGCATGGCCTTGTCGCCAATGTTGGACGACACTGACTCGATGTTGTCGATGGGGTTCCGGTGCATCTCCTGCTCGTTTCCTATAAAGTGCTGTAATTGAAGTGTGAGCAACAACGATCCTGATTGATTTTGTGAAGAGTATCTCCCCTACCTTTGTCGTCGCAATGACACCCTGGTCCTGCATACCGGCTACGCTCTTCGACGCAAATACACCAGACAGATACGGGTCGGCCCCAAAGCCCTCCCAGTTCCTGCCACCGAGAACAACACGACCTAGCGGTCCGACGACGGGTCCAAGGTGGATATTGACGCCCTTTTTCCTGAACTCGGCGCCCATGGCTACGGACCGATTGTACGCAAGGTCCTTGTTCCAGCTAGACGGAGAGCACATGTCAGTATAACAGACCAGTGACGACGAATAGACAATGACACTCACCTAGCCCCGGCATGAATCCCACTGGGATAGCTGCTGACGAAATCCGTGGCCCGCAGCCCGTTGCCCGCGTCGCACAGGCACAGGCCAGGGAAGTTGATGCGATCAATAGCCCTGACGGCGCCGTGGCATCCATTCCCGAGGGTGCCACCCGTAGTCAGCACGACCTTTTCCTCGAGCGTCATGTTAGACACAAAGTCCCTAGCCTTGCTCAGCGCATCAGCCAGGCCATCGCCGTTGCCGTCCATCTGAGCTATCATCCAGCACCAAAGTCAGTATAAATGTGAACATATGCCTTGTAAGAAATAAACAGTCCTATGATTAATAAGGGAGACTCACGCGATGGATACACAGGAGGCGACTGTCCGTAGAAATGAGTATCATCAGAGATAGCATCGCCGCTGATACCCCCTTTCCCTCCCGAACTCTTGCCATTAAGGGCCGCGAGGCCACACAGACCTCCTGCCACAATAAGCAGCGGCACGCCGATGACGAGGGCCAGGCCCTTTTTCGTTTTGAGGATGGGAAATCTGGTTGTTAGACCTGCCCAGCAGCCCGTGCTGGCTTTGGCCTGCTTGTTGGGCTCTGAGCCATCGACTGACTCGGGGCTGTTGTTGTTGTCGTGCTCATCGTATGCCATGTTGGCGGTCTTCAATGTCCCTCCTAGTCTTCCCAATCCTTCTGGGGTGGCTCTTCCAGTTCCTCCGTGTATTTCAAAGGGCTTCGCTTCGTGTATAGACTGCCCTCGATTCTTTTCTTCTTTTTTTTTTCGGGTATGTTTATCCAGGTCTCGCCATCGAAATCGTCAGTCTGTCGAGCGACTGTTTTTCGTTTTCGTTTTCGTTTCTCTTGGGCTCTGCACTCTGTACTCGCATGTCAACAGCAATGCTTAATAGCCATCCATGTCCGTGTACATGTATGTTTGCTTCTCGTATGCACGGCCATGGGGTAATATTACGAGCGAGTGGGAGTACGCGTCAAGCTTACCCCAATTTTACCCCAATTGCGTATGGATTCCGGGGCAACCGCTCAGTCGTAAGTACGACGTAATAGGACGAAGTACGGAGTACCAGGCAATACAGTAATACTCGTGGTGGTCGTAATAACTGAGGAGGAAAGAGGAAAGAGCGCCCGACGGGAGCCTGCTCTACATGTACTCGAGATCCCCCTTGCCTTTTTGCCTTTTCGTTCTCTGTGGCGGTCAAGCGGCTGAATGCACTGTCGGTGACTGGGCAATCAAAGCTGCCCACGACAGTGCTTTAGTCGTACGGAGTAATACTCTACTCCCAATGTGAGGGTGAAGTCTCAGCTGGGCCGGGGTGCGGGCACACCAGAGTGTACATACCTATGGAGGTCACTCCGTAGTGGGTGGATGCCCCAAAGTCCCGACCCACCGCCGCCCACGGGGAGCGCCCACGGGGGAGGGGCAGCCTAAGCGGTGCTTAACTGACAGCTAAAATGTCCAATGTTTACACTCTGAAATGCGGGAAGCGGGAAAGGAAGCCACTGACTGCCATGGGTCCACGCCACGGGCACGCCCGACTTCAAGTCAAAAACACCGGGGGCAATACGAGTAATACTTGCTCTAATGCTCTAATCCTCGTACCAGTGTCTCGGCTAAACATTGGTTCTCGTCGCATGTGGCTACTGATATGACGCAAGGCAAGGAAAACGAGGCCTCAAGCCCGTCGGGTCGTGTTTTTGGCTTCTTGAGTTTGATTGTGATTGATAGCCGGCTTGACGCCCTTGCATCATTAGCTTCAAATTCTCCCTTTGTGGTTGTGGCGCATGCGACACTGCCGGAAACACTGCCCGAACCACGAACACATTGAACCCTACAGTACACACTGCTCTGGTCATCTTGCTACACACCAGGTACGTTGAAGCATTGGCCTCGGGCAGCCCTGGGAGAGGCGGTCCTCGCTACGTTGGCAGGCAGCCCATGTACGGACGGGGTAAGACAGTAGCCCATATGAATCAAAGTGGTACATGTATATATACACAAGTCTTATCGCCAAACTTTCCCTGTTGGAGGCTGCTTCGTGTCGCTCGCAATGGAGTAGAATAAGAATAGTAGGAGTAGTATTCAGTGTCATGTCAAAGAGTAGTACATCATAGTCGTGTGAGCATAAACAACCAGACAACCAGAGCAAAGCAACAAGACAAACAACCCATCAAAGACAAAATGGAGAACCATCACAACCACAAAGCAAGAAGCATAGCCAAGTAAAACAAAGCGCTAGGTATCATTCATAAAGTGACGCGCTATACTCAAGTCTCAACCTCGACATTTTCCAACACCTCATCTTTTCCCATGAAACCCACCCATCAACCTCTGTGCGTTGTCTCCCCGACAGATCCAAGCTGCCAGGTTCTGTTTCTGCCTCCTCCCTCCTCTTATTTCTTCCCCCCCCCCTCTCCCCCGCGTCCAGCGTCCAAGACAAGTTCCTGCAGGGAGAGGAGGGATACAAAGATCCCTCAAATCACACAAGTATATACAGTATATATGAAAAAGACTTCCCTACCCCAAGACCAGATGGGGTGGTGTCAAAAAAACCAAACAGTAACATAAACAAACCAAAGAAGAAAAAACGCTCCATATCACATTCCATATCACATCGGGGTTGGGCAAGGCTCGACGGGTATTTGACAACTCGGGTCGCTGCCACGGCCGCCCCCGTGCTCAGAGTCATCGAACAAAGCCTCATTATAGGCTGTGGAGATGCACGTTGTTGGTCAGTGACGTGAAGGCTACCCCCTTGAGGGAGTGAAGAAGAAGATGTAAGGGAAAAAAAGGTAGGAGAGAATAGAAGGATGAGAGTGGAAACCTAGTTCCTCTTCTCACGCTATGCAGTTATCCCTTGGGTAACATTGTATAATGAAAAAAAAAGGATGAATGACCGTAACAAAGGACAGGATCGTAGTGAGGTCGAAAAAGGAAAAAAAGGTTGTCAAGTAATAACAAATCGAGAAGAAACTGGGTATGAGAGTGTACTGGTATAGGAAAGAAAAATGACGTGGCAGAGAGAGCGTGACCTCATCCCCCATCCCGTGGTAAACAGGTGGTGTGTGTATATGTGTATGACGTCGAGACGGGGACGAGGCCACGGCGTGATAATAAGCTGAGATTCCCTTACAGAATCAGCTGTTTCAGGTTACGCTGGATAATCATGTCCTGTACTGATCCCATGGTAATCTTCAGCAGGTTGGTATCGGTAGCGTTGGTGAAGTGGCCGTAGATCTCCTTCTCGATGTTGCGGTTGAGGGCGCGGAACTTGTCGAGGAAGTACTTGCTGGCCGCCTTGTAGTCGTCCTTGGGGCCGTGGTAGTCGGTGAAGCCGTAGTCGGTGATGGGGCTCTTGGGCAGCTTCTCGCGGAACAGGTCCATCTTGTTGAGGAACAGGATCAGTGCCGACTGCGCGAACCAGTGCGAGTTGGCAATCGACTCCCACAGCATCAGGGCCTCGTTCATTTGGTTCTATAGGAATGTTTGTTAGCTTTGGATTCTCCGGCGGGGGGCACTATATCGGCCATTGAGGAGCAGAGAGCATACCCCGTCCTTGTCTTCCACCAGACATTGGTCGTAACCTGAGATGGCGACGAGGAACAGCAGGCAGTTGACGTTCTCGAAGCAGTGGATCCACTTCTTGCGTTCCGACCTCTGACCACCGACGTCAAACATGCGGTACGACAGCTGGCCCAGGTCGAATCGCGACTCGGTGATACCCGTAGTCCGTAGTCGTGATCGGAGGAGATCCTGGTCGTTGGGCACATAGTCGGTGGCCCAGAGACGGTCGATGTCTTCCACGAAGCTACAGAACTTGTTAACAAACATGCACGCAAATGGTCGGAACCATTCAATATTGGGCGGGTTACATACTATGCCAGGTTGTCGTGCAGGGCGTACTCGTTACCCTTGGTAATGGCCGTCTTGATTCCACGATCCTCCCAGAGAGCCTTGATGGGCTCGAGGTACTCTCCAGGCATGCGGTCTTCTACGCTGATTTCGCGTTCAAGGAGGAGCAGGGACATGTGTTTCTGCAGGGATCTGCGGGTTAGCCTTTGTTCTATGGTTGCCGCGTTTGGCAAGCACGGTCGGACCCCTCGCCCTCGGCCCCCGCCGACAGCGGGATGGAGGGTGCGTAAGGTGGCCAGGCATAGGAGCGTAGATGTCTCACCTCGTTCCCGGGCTTCTCAAATTCGATGCCCAGCTCGGCCATGGCGTCGTATATCGTCTTGAACGACTGGACAATGTTGCTGAAGATGACAGGTTTCCACTCGAGCTTCTCGCCGTTACTGAAGCCCTGGGCGTAGATGAGCTTCATCTGTTTAAGGATGGTGGACTTGCCAGACTCGCCAGCGCCTGCGTGGCATGTCAGTATTCGTAGTTACATGTACATCATAGTAGTGAGGTCTGCCGCCGAAGCCCACGATCTAACACGGTGGGCATAGGTGCGGCAGTAGCCCAAAGAGAAGGACGTACCCAGCAGGAGAAGCTTGACCTCCTTGGCCATCTTCTTCTCATCCTGGCGGAGCTGCTTGTCGATGTCGCGGGAGCGGCTCAGGCCGCCATCCCCCTTGTTGCGGGACCCAAAGCACATGGCAGGCATATGGATATCTGTCTCGCGTATAGACGGCGGAATGGACTGAATGTATTTGCGCCGGCGAAGGGAACACAGCGCAGCGGGGGCGGGAGTGTCGGGGTCGCACGAGCAGGAGCGACGGGTATCGGAATCGAGGATTGAGACAAAGAACGGACGGTGGCTTGGTACCCGTGGATAGGATAGGACGGGACGGAAGCACACGTGTGCGTGCGGTCAGACCCCCTTGCGTCGGGATGAGGGTGCGTCAGACTCGGGAAGCGAGGGCTGCTGGTTGGCTGATGTAACAGCAAGGTGCTCGCATGCAGAGAGAGAGGATAAGAGAGTCGCTGGTGGCCGGCCTGGTAGGTCAGATGAGGGAGCACGTCGTGTAGTAGATTGTCCGATTCGAGTCCAGTCAATGGAAAGCTTGTCGGAAAGGATCCAACCACAGTATAGACGGGGGGAGGCAGGATGGATGATGGATGAGGAGGATGAGGGGGGGCAGAGGGTAGGAGAAAAAAGATTGTCAAGGACAAAAGAAGAAAGAAGTGGAAGGAAGGGAAAAAGAAACAAGGCAAGAGGCAAGGGTGTATGGGTGTATGGGTATGTATGGGTATGGTGTGGTATAGTAGAAGCAAGACTATTATGCGGCCTTGCAAGCCTCCCTGGGTGGTCTCTTGTCTTTGGGAGGATTGTATGGATACCAGAGGAGTGTTTTCCGTAGGGCCCCTCGGGGACAGAAACCCGGTCACTTGTCACTTTTTTTGCTCTCTCTCTTTTTTAGTACGGCTCCAGTACTCCGTACGCTGTATTACTCCTCGTCGGGTACTTACGAGTATACCTTGTGCCGCGTACTCGTAGTAGTTCCGTACTACCATTGACTCGGGGCGGGTGCGCGTGGAGACTCGGGCCAAGACCAAGGTTGCAAGGGCGCGAGGGCGGGAACAGAACAGAGCCAAAATGCCCAGAAAGGTCTGGCTCGCTTGGTGGGAAGCGGCGGGAGCGGCGAGCGGCGACTGCGGATTCAGTCTACGGTACGGGTATTACGATAATTATTACTCCGGTAAGCTTTGGAGAAAAGAGTGGAGGCGAGGCAAGAGGGCTATTGGGCTACTCTGCAAAGGGGATCGATGGGGGAACAGAGTATCCGTAATAGTATGGGTTACAGCAATACGACGGTACGAGTAATGGCGGCATTGATGCATACAACGGAGTAAGAGGAGTAAGAGATGGATTACGACTCGGTAATGGGAGACAAGGATGTTGACGGGGGATGGAGCTCTGCGGCGGTACTAGACTGCTAGTCGACTAGCCCGGGAGCTTCTACAGACGCCAATCCATTCATCAATGGCATCGCCTATTTATGTACTCGTCTGCAGCACGTACGAGCACGGAGTAGTATTACTTATGAGATGATAGTTGGATGCGACATCGTGGGCCGCCTGCTACTAGTAGTTTCCAATCTGCAGCTTCGAATCTGCAGCGGACGGTTGGGAGAGCACATATTAGTTGGCAGAGTGTTCGAATAGGAGTGGTACTCCGTATGAAATGGTACTTGGATTTGTGCCTCGAAGACCAACCAACGCAGCCAAGTACTAATATGAGCACTCCTACTCCGTACTCCGTATACTAGCTAGTAATAATAATTCGTAGTCGAGAATAATTAGTACTACTACTCGTAGTAGTACGTCAACTCAACTCGGTACACTACTCGGCACCTAAGTACGAGTCTACTGCGCTAACAGAATCCAGTCCCGGGTCTCAGACTTCAGTTTGTGTCCGGACCGCCACCGGGGCCGCCACCAGATGATGATAATACCTGATTGACCCCATTGACCCCATTGACTCCATTGACTCCGTGCTGGACCTTGGAAGTCTCCGTAGAAAGTGCCCGGCGAGATGGATTGAGAACTCGAGAGCCAAAGCACAGAGCAACACAGAGCTCGAGTCCCCTGTGACCTGTGGACCCTGCACTGTTTCTCTCCCCCAACGGATCCCGATTAGAGGACCGCTGTGGGGCGCAGGCCTCTGAGCTTCGGGGCTTGGGGCCAAAGGGGGGGGGAGGGGGGTATCCATCAATTCGTGGACCCCGGGCCTTCTTGACCTCGATGGAGTCAATTGGGCATTGGCTATTAGCATGCGAGTATTCTGACTCTGGATTACTCTGTGCACAGGCAGTGTGTATGTACGACAGTGAGAAAATGTTCAATTTAATTGGTAATGATGGCTGGGTACGGAGTAGTCGTAGAAGCACAGCTTCATCTCGGACATGACACGGGCAGACAGCCATACTCCGTATTAATACGCTTTGGATGTTGTAGATAATACGAAGTACGTCGTATCTCATAGCAGCCAGCCACGAGTCCATGACCCATAGACACGTTTCGCACTGCCCTACAAGTCAGACTGCTACCTTCCCGTCTGACAACCATCATGCTGGGTCATTCCATGCTGGGTCCTTTCCATGATGCACTGCAACTTTGCAAGCGTAATACTTCGTACGAGTACTGTAAGTACTTACATGTACCGTCTGTACCGGCCCTCAAACCGTCCAGGGGGGCCAGCACAGGCAGTCTGTGCACCTCTTCCCTTGGGACCTCTTCCTGGGACCTCGTGGCCCGTGGAACCCGCACCCCGATTGATGTCAGACCTCAAAGAGTGCACGCACCGTCGTCGGCGCCGGAGTGTTGCTACTCAACATCGTATAGTACTCCGTGGAAAACCACACTCATTGACACATTGACACGCAAACTTGACGCTAACGACCTTGGTGACACCCGGGGCCGGATCCGGATCCTAGAAGAGGGAACCGCGATTCCCCACCGGCAACCGGGGCCAAACTTCAAAAGGGGGGGGAGGGAATATTCCTGAAACCATTCGCATGCATAGCTTGTACTGTTAATACGAGCCGTGGAGCGTGGTATTGTACCTACGGATAAACATGGTTGCTTGTACAGTACTACCAGTCCAACACGCTGTACTCCGTACTTGCGAGTAGACTCTGTCAATGTCAAATTGTCAATCAATCTGTACATACTCCGTACAGTCTATAGATGCCTGGCTGTCGAAATACAGGTTTTCATGCAGGCTAGACGGACAGTCGGAAAACACGCCACCACAGCGACCACGCATTGGGATTGCAATCTTGGCATTGAAGACGTCTGATTGCGATAACCAAACACTGATTGACTGCTCCGTACGATGCCCTTCCCGCAGTTGCTAGCCGTTCTCCCCTTGCACGTTTTAATAACCCACACCACATGCTCATTGCTGGCATATGCCGTCATGTGCTGTCATTGCCTGTCAACCTGTCAATTGGCCATCCGAGAACCCCGACAGAAACTGAATCACCTTGACAGGTAATTTGTCACGACCAACAAAAGGGATTTGGGTCATGGATTTGGGTCATGGATATATGTCTCGTTGCCATGTGGTGGCGTTGATTTGGCAGGTTGGTTGGCTGGCAGTTGGCCGTTGGCAGGCACACCCAAGTCTGAGCACGTTGCTCCTGCCATCAATGTCAAAAGCTCCATGTCCCCCTCAACAACACTCGTGGCGAGTATTTTAGCTCTTTCTTTTTGCACGCCAACGCTAGGCTCGCCCCTCTCCATCTACGTACTTCGTACTTACGGAGTATTACCACCTTCTCTGCTTTAGTACGGAGTACATGTAGTAGCCTTCTCTACTCGCACGCTCTAATACTGACTTTGCTCTTCGCCCGGGCTCAAGATACCGCTCCGCAAGGCGCCATCGACCATCCATCTTGCTGTCGCACTTGTGTTCACACTACGAGGGACGGAGCGTCTTGTTAGTCGTGGTTTAGTCTGTCGGCTGTTTCCAGAGGCGGCGTTGATCGACCACCCTCTTACTTGCACAAGTGCTTCCCCCCCTTCGCTGGTTGGAGCGCGGGAGCGGTCCGACAACTCCCATTTCGCACCTTCTTTTTGGCGTCCTGCGTGCCCAGGCCACTGGCCACTTCTACAGGCTACGGCCGCGATGCAATGGGTTACGCGGGTATCCACATACAAGGGTAAGGGTATGGTAGCAGGCAGGCAAGCAGGTAGGTGCGAAACTATGGGCACGAGTACTGTACTTTAAGCTCGTACTATTACTTCGTAATACAGACTTGCTCTCCTCGCCTCGCCAATGGTGCTGCTGCTAACTGGCAACGGCCGGGAGACAGGTCATAGGGGGCGCCAAGAGGTCCAAGGGTCAGCGGCATGCCAAGAAGCAGACGTCTTGCGGGTGGGAAATGTCCCGATGCACGGCCCCTGGTCCCTTGGAGTCAATAATACCAGGTACAGGTATGGCCCCATGAGCCATGTGAGGCTATGGCAGACGCGGCATTGTGCAGCGCAGACGGGGGGGCCAGTTCGTTTCTTCTCATCGTCGGCTGACATCAAAACTGACGCCAGTCCCTTCCTGCATACATGGCCACGTTCGGCGGGCGGGTCACTCGTTCGCAGCAATCGTGGGTCGTCATGCCGTGCCATGCCATGGCATCAACAAAAACCCAACCAAGAGTCGTGACCCAACCCTCGGCGGCGGATTCAGGGGGGGCAAACAAGAGACGGGACCAGGTGCCACAACTGTCAACTGCCATCCGTCAATTTATTTTGCAAAGCGGGCGGGTGCCACAACAACCGACCCACTGGGAGACGAGGAGCACCAACATGAACCATGGGCCATGGCCCATGGGCAACTCGTGGCACTTCTGCACGGTCCCGGCTGGGCGAAAAGAAAAAGTGACAAGAACAAAAAGAAGTTGCAGGCGAAAAAAACGGGCATCCCTCGAGGCTCGACCCGACCCTCTTTTGCCCAGCGTCTTGGCTGCAGGCTGCAGAAAAAAAGAAAATACCCCGTACGCTCGTTCTCGCCTACGAACAAATCCACATGCACGAGCAATTCCGGAGTCTACGGAGAGTCGCCTCAACTCCTCAACTCCTCCATCTGGTCTGACCTCAATCCCTCGGCAGTACCAAGCCAGCACGCACCTTGTGCCAGCCAGCCAGCTTTGGGGGCCCACTGCCCGGTTGCCCTCCGAACTTGACGACGAGACCCCGCCAGCCACCCCTGTCGTTGGAAACGAAAGCTCATGTTTCAGTCAGGGCAGGGGTGCGGCCCATACAGATGAAAAGAAAAAAAAAGCAAGGGGTGGGGATGGTATATTCTTCTATCCATAACTTTGTTGTACGACATGCGTCGTACGAGGGACGATTACGGGGTATTGCGCCTACTTACTTCGTACTCAGTATGACTACTGCTAAGTACTAGTATGGAGCATTACTCCGTAGGCATATTACTACTCCGTACGAGTACGCTTCCTCTGTACAGTCGTCTTCGGGCATCGGGAAACTCGTTTAGCATCGCTCACATTGAACCCAGGGGGCGCCAATTCCAGATCCATGAGAGATTTGTGCAGTCGTACTCGTAAGCAAGCAGGGCACATGACGATATGATCTGCTCCATATACGTCGTATGCCCTCCAACTTTGGGAGTTGGAAACAATGGTTCCCTCTTGACAAGTAAGCGTAGGCCCGAATTCGGACGATGGAACAGAAGAGTTTGAAACGAAACCTTGCTAATGTTCTGTACTCCGTACATACGCCGTACTCCGTACTTCGTATCAGTACTGCGAATAATACTGTACGCGACAAACATCCCCATCCAGAACCAGCCACACATGCAACCAACAAGACGGTGGTAATTGGTTCCTACCTGTCAGGGCTCCATCTGCGCCTCTTCTCCCCAGTGACAGTAGCTTCCACGGAAAGAAGTTTTTCTTTCTTGGCTTGTCCTGGGGCTCTGAGCAAACTGCCTAGCTAGGGTCTTTCGGGTCCGGCTACACCCGGTTCCCGGGGCAGGATGGCCGCAGAGATAGGAATTTAGGATTACCACCCATATTAAAGTGCCAATACTTGACAGCTTGACGGCCCAGCTTGACAGGTCCGATATTGACGGTTGCATCCATAAGATGTGCAGCATGGCCATACGGAGTAATGGTTATGGACTCATAGGGCAGGCGTTAATTGCCATGGGAATAATGTCAGATAACGGCCAATCTGCACAATGCTTAAGATCATAATAAGATGTGCATCGTCAGGGGGTTGGTTGACCCAAGATTGAAGAGCCAGATAAAGTCAGTCCGTCTGGGTTCGGGTCCCTGTACGTCGCATTTATCGTACGTATCTGCGAGCCCGGAGTAAGAGTATGGCGGACCAAGTGATAATCCGTCAGTCATACTACTCCGAGCAATAACCCGGGGAAACTAATCCGGCGTGCATACCCAAGTTCAGTGCTTGCATCGGTAGTTCCTCCGTTGGCGAGCATGCAGGCAGGCAGTTGCAGTGGTGAAATTGTTCATACACCCAGCTGGCAGGGATGTGTTTCGCACTTTGTACGTGTACGGATAACTGCACCGGTGAACTGGCGGGGAGCATCAACTCATGCAAGTGAGATGGCTACCTAGTACTACTAATACGGTCAGCGGCGGCAGTAAGAAACCTGCCTCGGTGCCTGCTATTAGATGGTCGGTGCAGAGGAAGGAGCACGGGCAATTGACAAGGAAGGGACTCTCATCAGAGTTGGAAGGAGCAGGACCGTTACGTATCGGGTACGGAGTAGATAGACGCTGTTTAATCGATAGCTTATCGATTGACTACGGATTGTTATGATTTTTTTAACTATTTTTTAGTGGTATTTTTTACTCTCGGTTTTTACGCCCCCATCCCGCATTGAGCCGTGTTGCTGCATGTGGTGCAGAGCTTGGCCTGTATGTCCCGCTATCTACGGGCTCTTAGTGGTGGTGGTCCTTCGGCAAGAGGGTTGGTTGAAAATTTGTCTCTTGTTCAATCAACATCCTACTGCCAACGACTTCATCATCCCGCAAGACATCTCCTGACAGTATCATTGCCCGCAAAGCGATTCCTTTGCAACCAACACTCCATCAAAATGTCTGGCGAAATTGTGCACGAGACCATCAAGGGTAAGCAGAAGAGAGAGAGAGATTCCCCATGGTTGGAGGAGGAGAAGTGGTGGTAGTTTTTTTATTTACCCCGCCATGATGCCCCTCCAACGAAACACCACTTTTGTGTGCCCCGCGAGATGGCTGGCAATTGCCCCGTCAGACTTGATCATGTCTAGATGGGGAAATCAGGACACGATGGGGGAGAAAGCAAGCTGACCAAGGTGACCTGTAGATGGCTGGTTCCGTGAGATCTCCGACATGTGGCCCGGCCAGGCCATGACGCTCAAGGTCGAGAAGGTGCTGCACCACGAGAAGTCCAAGTACCAGGACGTGCTCATCTTCAAGTCCACCGACTACGGCACGGTTCTCGTGCTGGACAACGTCATCCAGGCCACGGAGCGCGACGAGTTCTCATACCAGGAGATGATCACGCACCTGGCCATGAACTCGCACCCCAACCCCAAGCGTGTGCTCGTCATTGGCGGCGGCGACGGTGGCGTCCTGCGCGAGGTGGTCAAGCACGACTGCGTCGAGGAGGCCATCCTGTGCGACATTGACGAGGCCGTCATCCGCCTGTCCAAGCAGCACCTGCCCCACATGGCCGTCGGCTTCGAGCACCCCAAGTCCACCGTCCACGTCGGCGACGGCTTCAAGTTCCTCGACGACTACAAGAACAGCTTCGACGTCATCATCACCGACTCTTCCGACCCCGAGGGCCCTGCCGAGTCCCTCTTCCAGAAGCCCTACTTCCAGCTCCTCCACGACGCCCTCCGCGAGGGCGGCGTCATCACCACACAAGGTTGTACGTCTCTATTTATTTTACTGGAGAGTCTGAGGGGGGTTTCCCGGGCGGGCAGCACCATGTTTGGCTCTTGCTCCAGTACCTCTTGCCAGGAGTACCAGAGCGCCGTGCATGTCTGTCTGCCTGGCAAGGAAAAAGAAAAAAAGGGGAAAGGATAAACGAACAAGAGAATCCTCCGATGTAGACAGGCTCAGCCACCCTTCCTTCCCCCTTGCCGGTATTCTCACTCCCTTCTTCTTTTTGTTCGTCCAACGGCGTCTCTTCACGATGAAAAGGACGAGGAAAATAAGGCGAGAACGTGAAAGAGAGACGTCGACGGACTTAAATGAAGAAGAGGAAGGGCAGAATGCCCCGGCTGGTTGGTTGCGGTTGGCCTGCTTGCTATCGGAGAATCTTTTGTTTCGTCCTTCCTGGCCCTTTGCGGTCGGGATACCATCCCCCTTTTCGATTCCTTGCCATATAGGGACCACCCGAAGCGAGTGCTACTCTCTATAGTCAATTGCCTCGCGGTAGTTCCGCGTTGCAACAGCCAGGCGGTCGAGCATACGAGCAGATCCAGAGCTCTCTCTTTAGTGAGGGCGATGACGAATCTCTCGCTGCTCACTCTCAATACTGCTTTGATTTCGTTTCTAGCTTCTGTCTTTACCTTGCCGCATCGTTTACAGATACGCGACCTCGTTTTACCCACCCACCCACACGCACGCACGCACCCACATTTTTTGTGTTCCTATACGGAGCGACCCCTTCACACTTGTCATCGAACCGCCTGGCGCACCCTGGCCCAACCCCTCTCATTCCACCGTGTTCGCCCCCTTCCAGATATACATTAACTTCCATACTGACTGATTATTATAGCTGAGAACCAGTGGCTCCACCTCCCCCTCATTGCTCGCCTCAAGAAGGACTGCAACGAGGTCTTCCCCGTCGCCGAGTACGCCTACACGACCATCCCCACCTACCCCTCTGGCCAGATTGGCTTCATGGTCTGCTGCAAGGACGCCAACCGCAACGTCCGTGTGCCCGTCCGCTCCTGGACCGCCGAGGAGGAGGCTGAGAAGTGCCGCTACTACAACGCCGAGATCCACAAGGCCAGCTTCATCCTGCCCAACTTCGCCAAGAAGGCCCTCGAGTAAAGCGATCCCCTGGATGAGAAGGAAGATCTAGATGGACTGTCTGTTGGAAACACACGAGGCGCAAAAAGAAAAGAAAAGAGGATTATATAAAAGGAAAGAGCCTTGTGGCTTACGTTTCACGAATCAAAATGATTACGGAACTCGAATGATGCATCGCCATGTGATGAGTGTATATGCCAGGCGAAGTGCCTCATCGGAGTATATACATCCGTATGTCGACGACAAGTAGTACTAATTGTAATTATATATACGAGCCTGCTAAAAGGCCATCACACTAACGACAATGACTGACTACCACCCATCATTCCGGCTTCGGCAGCGTAGGATCGTCAAATTGGACATGCCCAGCACTGACATCCGGGTAGACGTCGAACCTGCGCTGGCTGTATAGGGCAATGTTCTTGCGGGGCTCGTGGATGGGGTCCGGGGTGACGTCGGCGCTGACGATGGACTCGTCCTCGCCGGCCTCGACGAGGACCTTGGCCATGGGGTCGATGAGCAGGCTGTGTCCGTAGGCGTGGTACTCGGCGGCCAGGTCCCGTGCGGGGCTGCACATGGCGACGTAGATCTGGTTGTCGATGGCCCTGGCGCGGGCGAGCAGCTCCCAGTGGAGGGGGCCGGTGGTCAGGTTGAAGGCGCCCGGGTAGATGAGGGCGAAGGCGCCGCGGCGGGCGGCGACGGTGGCCAGCTCGGGGAAGCGGACGTCGTAGCAGATGGCGACGGCGATGCGGCCGTAGCCCTCGAGGTCGACGACGGTGACCTGGTTGCCCGGGCTGAGCACGTCGGACTCGCGGAAAGTGATCTTGCCGGGGATATCGATGTCGAAGAGGTGCACCTTGCGGTGGGTGGCCAGCAGCTCGCCCGCGGGGCCGAAGATGAGGGACGTGTTGTGGTACTTGCCCGTCGCGGGGCTGTACTCGGGGATGGAGCCGCCGACGAGGAAGACGGAGTTGTCGCGCGCCATGCGGCTCAGGGCGTCGTACGAGGGCGACTCGCGCTTCGAGCCGTCGGCGGGGACCAGCACCTCGGCGTACTCAGGGAAGTAATTTGTTCCTGTACGCACACATAGTGTCTCTGGTTAGAACCGTATATCGACATTTGAGGGGACGGACACGAGGATAGAGACGGTACCGTATGGCGAGTTGAAGCACTCGGGCAGCACGAGAAGCTTGGAACCACCCGCCGCGGCCTTGGCCACCTCCTCGGCAGCGTGGGCGAGGTTGGCGGCCTTGTCCTTGCCAGCGGCGAGCTGGATCAGGGCCAGCTTGATGGGCTTCTGGAGCACGGGCGCGCCCGGCGTCCAGGACGGGCCTGAGGATGACGACATTTTGCGCAGCGCGGGGGCTAGTGATGGAGCGACGGCGGCGGTGGTCCGAGTCGTGGTGTGTCGAGAGGAGGAAAGGAAGAGTCGCGGGGAGGTTGGGAGGAAATATCGCAGTGTGCGCATGGCTGATTGTGCCTTGGCGAGGGTTTATCAGCTAGAGCACCCGCACTGCAGTATTATTAGTATGGGATGGGTCGTGGTTGGTGGTGGCCGATGGCGGAGGTGGGGGGGTTTGGATGGCGTTTTGGCGTTGGCGTGACGTGACGGCGTGGGGTCGGACGGCGGAGTCCGAATGCCGATGGGTGCCAAGCATCTCATGCATTGTCGGTATATATATCTTATAAAGGTACCACTATAAGGGTTCTAAACAATATCATTTTACTAGTACTTACCAGAGATCGTTTCCGGGGACAAGGCGAGCAAAGCGAGGACAGCTCCCGACAGGACCGCCCGCCGGAGGCAAACCGCTTACAGTGGTGTAGGTGGGTGTGCATCCCAATTGGCCAAGGCATGAGCTTGGGGAGATTGTTCCCGAGAGATGCTTTATTGGGACCGATTGGGACACATGACGGCTTGTTTCTGTGTAGATATTTGAAGCCTGTTGGTGGAATGGCCTTTGGAGGGGCGGGATAGCTCGGGCGATTGCCTGGGTGGCTATCAGTTGGCTGCCTGATGGCGCCCTCTGGAACTGTGCATACCAGTATGCTGTCATGGAACTTGGCACTACATCATTGCACGCGCAGCCACACACACACTTCCTTCCACTTGTCTTCAACCTTTTTCTTCTCTCTTTCACCATCTCCGCATCGATAGACGACACATAATCATCTAACAGCGAACATCGATATCTCTCTCTAATAATAGATCCCACGATGACTCGTGTCTCCGTTTACTCGGGTGCCCTCGTGGGCTTTGCGGCCGGTATGTCCCTCCCTCCCGCCAGCCAAGCTGGGGTCATGTCGTCATAGCCGTTTTTTGCCCGAACCTCCAAAGATGGCACCGCAACCGCCGCCACTGCTGACAACTTGATGCCCCTGCAGCGACCGCCATGATCATCGCATCTATCACGACGCCCCGCTGGGTGACGTACTCGGTCACCACGCGTTACGAGAGGCTCGAGAAGACCCTCGGCCTGCACCAGAGCTGCTCGACGCTCGACGAGCCGCACTGCCGCCCGTTCCCGTCGCGGGAACTGTGCCGCGACGATGAAGAGCGTTATTTCTGCTCCGTGTGGAAGTCTGCTGGGTTCCTGTCCAACCTGGCTGCAGTGCTCTGCCTGGCTACTCTGGTCGCCTTTGTCGTCATCATGCGGGGGGGCAAGTACAAGCGGGAGAAGGGCTGGCCGTTTGTCACGGCCATGATTGGGCTTGTCTCGTTTCTCGAGTTTGCAATCATCTCCATGGTTGTGAGTATCCTCCGTCTCTTTTACGTCGGTTTAAATGATGTGGATGGTCGTTTACTGCCCCCTGCTTCACTTGGCACCGAGAAATGACCTGCTGACCGGTCCGATATCTAGTCCTTCATCTTTGAAAAAGACGACCAGTTTATAGTTCCTGGATGGAAGCTTGACACATCCTGGATCCTGGGCACCGTCAGCGCTTCCGTGTCTCTCCTCACAGCTGCTGGTCTCTTGACCGCGGCGCTCATGTTGCCGCCCGAGGACGGCTACAACTTCCTCGAAGACCCCGTTCAGTCGTAGGTCACTCGCCGAGGAAATCTTCTTTTCTATTCAACCGTGTTCTTTTGGGTGTAATAATGTCATTTTATTTTACTATTATCTAGCATGTTTGCCCAGAGCAAGTCTCGGTCTAAGTACTACATATATCAGTGTATACAGTGGCAGCGATTTTGTACTTTGTACAAACACAATCATCACCATGCGCCACGAAACAGCAAAACGACAAACAATTCATTTAATCGTCTACATGATAACCACATGTCTTCCATTCTCTCTTTCTTTGATACCATATTTTCTTTTCCATCCCTCTAGCGTCATCTTGTCCTTACTTTGCAGCAGGGATATTACGAGTATTACCTCTCGTATAGTGGCAAGTGCTATTCCGTAGACGTCGTCGGACATGAGACGCCCCACCCGCTCGCTAGCTGGACGCGACTCCTACGAAGACTGGTGACACTGCGTAAGCTTCTGAAAGCTTCTCGACAGCTCATCCAACCCGCCATCCACAATCCTCCAAGTGGGACAAGGTTGCGAGAGCAAGGACACCGAGCATGGATGTGTCTGTCAAGCTCGAAACCCCAAGCGATTGGGTGGACTGGTACTCGCACATCCGATCGATCGCGAGGGAAAGGCACGTGTGGCAATATGGAGACCCCGAGAACACAACGGAATTGAAGCGTCCGGAGCCGCCAACTCGACCCGAACTTGCTCGACTTCTGGCCGAGTTCGTCACAAATGGAACTCCAACGACTCCATCACCACCAGCTACACGGCCGGCTGCAACCCCGGCAGATGGCCTTGCCAATGGGCAGCAGGGCAGCAACGGCAGCGGCAGCGCCAGCGTCAGCGCCGATGGCCGCCAGCCGAACGGCGGCACCAGCGCGAGCAGGAAGAAGCGAAGAGAGATCGCAGCGGTCGACATCGACCTGCCAGAGGCCACGCCCAACATCCCAGAGGATATGCACGGCAAGATCCTCGCCGAATACCGCACCCAGCTGAGCGTCTACGACTATCAATCGAACGCATACGACAACCGATACCGTCTTTACTTGGATGCTGTGGATGGAGCCCAGTACATGTGCGCATACATCAGGGCGAGCGTCAGCTCATCCTACCACCGCTACCTGGACCGCCACGATCAACCTTCCTCCTTCCAGGGTATGATACGGGGCCTCGTGGACAATGTCAAGCCTACGATCCTGGAGAGCAAGAAGGCGGCCCAAGCCCAGTACAAGGAGCTGGCCCGCGGAGCATGGCGCCGCACCGACACAAAGGAGTGGCTCAAGGAGATCACAGCCGCCCACCATGCCCTCGAGAGGGTCAAGTCGTCTCTCCTCGAGGGATACGAGTCCCTGGACATCTTCATCGAAGCCGTTGATACCAAGTGCCCTATGTGGGCTCTGGGGTGGCAGCGGCAGCTGAGGGACGACCTCCACAAGGACGACGTGCAGCGGTTCACGTTTGACATTCTCGAGACGGACTTCTTGTACATTGGAATACCCGAGATGGAGGCCTTGGCTCGGGGGAACCAGCCTGTCGCCGCGTCTGATGCTGCGACTGATGTGGACGACAGGTCCGAGGCACCCGTGCCAAATGAGGAGCAGGAGGAAACCTTCGTGAAATCTGAGGACCGCTTCGTCGCAAATGGGACGGGGGGTGATATCCCCGAATATAACTCGGCATCGGATGTTTCTTCAGAAGAGTCAGTCGCCGTGCTTGTTGCGAAAGCTCCCAACGGGCATGCGAAAGAAGACAAACAGACCGTTCGATCACACACTCCCCCCAAGTCCTCTATTGAAATTGGGAAAGATGGGGCTGGGATGCAGATGCCTGACGCACCGCAGACAGCCGATCCCCTTCCACCGCAACATTACTTTATTGGAGCGTCGTGGATAGCTCCTCTCGGGGGCATAAGCGGAGAGGGTCTCTCTGAAGCTCCGCGGGAACAGCAGAAAGACGCCCTTCCGGTGGCGGTGCAGGGAGACTCAATCACTAAAGACTCTAGCCAGAAGCCCAAGCCGATCACTCGCTCTCAGACCCCCAGCAGCACCCCCAGTGGTGTCGTGACCCATCCCAAGAAGTCAGCGCCACCAAAGCCTGTCCCAGGCCCCGCCGGCAAGACCCTCAAAGCGAAGGACGCCACACAGAAGAAGTTGGAAAAGGAAGCTAAACTGGCCGGCGTGCCGCCATGCGAAGCCTGCGGCTCGAAGCACCCATCTCGGCATGGCGCTTACTGGAAGGCCTGCTTCCACGTCTACCCGGGGCTGAACCGCCTGGGGAAGGACACATCCACCCAGGCTACCAAGGACAGGATAGTCGCCAACCTCCTGGCTAAGGGACTCCGCGAGGCTGTCTGGGAACACGCAAGGGAGAGGGGGTACAATAGGACGGCGCTGGACACGCTTCCCGAGCCCTCTGTCGCGCGTTCAACTTGCCACTTCCCTGTGGATATCGAACCCTCAAAGAAGGAGGACGGGCCGGACCTGAGGAAGACCCTGTTCCACTATGACGAATACGATGACCACGTGTTCAACGACAGGGCCTGGTTTACCCAGCTCCATGAGACGAGCAAGGAGGTCCACATCAATGGCCAGGTGTGCCACCACGTCAAGGGTGTGGGGACCGCCCGGGTCGTCTGTTCCAACGGGGCCCAGATGATACTCCGAAACGCCCTGTTCATCCCGGCCTGCGCGACCAACATCCTGTCTGGGTGGCGCCTCGTGGATTCGGGCGTTCACCTCACCAATCGTCTTGCGCTGACCAACGACGACGGCAAGGTCCTGTTCAACATTGAGTACCTCGATGATAGGCCGATTCTGCCATGGATCTCGCGGGGGGAGGCCTAGGGTGTCCGGATTCTCACCAAATGACCGTAGAGGCTCTCGGGCTGGTGTCGATAAGTACTCATTCTGTAAGGCCAGACAGTTATGGACATGATCATTGACATTTTGCTGCGTGCGGCTGGGTCATTACTGTACTACTATTAGCTAGATATGTAGCAGTAGCTTTCATCTTGTAGGGATCTAGCTACACTGATCAAACGAACAAAACAAGTAATACAAACACAAATGTCCAAAACTCATATGCAAAGTTGAGATCCGTGACAGACAAGGCGGCTATTAATAGTGCAGATAAGGTGCTGTCAGTCAAACGTGGATGACCAGCCGGGAGGGACCCACGATAAACGACGTGTTGCAAATCCCCCACCTCGGATACGTGCCCCTCCTCTTGGACCTTTTCTCATGCATGAAATCCAACAACACATGTAATACTTCTAATATCCGCCATCACCTATTCATCGATACTACCACTAGTCCTCTCTAGCCTGCCTGTCATCTTGCATACACCATCCCTGCATCATGTCAGGCCTAACACCAGAACAGCTCGTCACCTTCAGCCGGGACGGCTACCTGATCGTCCGGCAGGCCCTCTCGCCCGCCACGGTGTCCGGCCTCCTCGCCGAGACGGACCGGCTCCTGTCGTCCCTCTCGCTTGAGAACCACCCGATGACGCGCTTCTCGACGGGCACCACGTCCGAGCACGTGGGCGACGACTACTTCCTCACCAGCGGCGACAAGATCCGCTTCTTCTTCGAGGAGGACGCCTTTGACGCGGCGGGGAACCTGACCAAGCCCAAGGAGCGGGCCGTCAACAAGATTGGGCACAATCTCCACGGGCTGAGCGAGCCGTTCAGGGACATTATGGTGCCACCGGCCAGTGACGGCAGCAGCAGCAGTGGAGCAACCACAGCTACGACCACGACCACGGAAGAAGGAAGTGAAATCAGCCCTGCCGCCGTGGCCCGAGACCTCGGGTTCCGCGACCCCCGCTGCCTGCAGAGCATGGTCATCTGCAAGCAGCCCGAGATCGGGGGCGCCGTGCCGCCGCACCAAGACTCGACCTTCCTGTACACAGACCCGCCGTCGGCGGTGGGGTTCTGGTACGCGCTCGAGGATGCGACACTGCAGAACGGGTGTCTGTCGTTCCTGCCTGGGTCGCATAGGTTCGCGCCCATTAGCCACAGGCTTGTGAGGAAGCCGGGTGACGCAGGGACGGAGATGGTGGAGAATGATGGGCCGCAGTTCCCGCCTGGAGAAGGGTTTGGCCAGAAGCGTCCCGATGGGACTGATGATGATGCGGGCTATGTGCCTGGGGAGGTCAAGGCTGGAGACTGTAAGTGCATTGGCGTCTGCCCTTCGTCTGTCTTTCAACAGGTGGGGGAGGCGAAACATTGCGGGAAGAAGGCTGACTATCACAGTGGTGCTTATCCATGGAAACTTGTTGCACAAGAGCGAGAAGAAGTAAGTTCCCTACTACGATGGATATCCGTCAGAGAGGAGGTTTGGCTGACGATCTTGACGTAGCACGAGCAACAAGGGGAGAATCATCTACACATATCACATCATTGAGAACCACGAGCGCGAGTACGACGCCAGGAACTGGTTGCAGCCTACGGGAGAGGGATTCGCCAAACTATACACATGACACACAACACATGCTCACGTGTGTGAAGGGAGATTTGGCGATGGCAAACAAACATCTTTTTGTGAATGACAGAATGCCGAGCAAAGAAATCTAAGTCCCGAGGGTATCATATCTAATCCAACCAAGGCCTTGTTGCCAACCACGTGGTTGCGTACAGATTCTAAATGCGTCCCGTCGTATATGCACATGTCTCCATAATATATCAAAAGAAAAGAACAAGTAGAATGGAAAATATGTTGAGAAAACGCAAGATGAAAGAAAAATAAAAGGATGAGAGAGAGAAGAGAGAGGTGTCTACTCGTCTTCCTCCTCCTCGGAATCCATGTCCTCATCCGAGGTGTCGTCGCCCGATGAGGACGACGAAGAGGAGCTGCTCGAGGTCTCGTACCCGTCGGGGCGCTGGACGACCTCCTCATCGTCATCGTCGTCGCTGTCCGACGAGCCAGAGCTGCTAGTCCCGCTGGAGCTCGTGTCCGAGTCGCTGTCCGAGTCGGACTCGGAGCTGCTGCTGTCGTCCATGTTGACGCGGAGCTTGCGGCGGCGCTTGCCCGCGGCGGCGGCGGTGGCGCCACCGTCAGCAGGCTTGCCGCCGCTGTTGTTGGTGGTTGTAGTAGCAGAAGTAGCAGTGCTGCCGTTCATAGTCTTGGAGGATGACGAGGTGGACGACTCGGTGGTGTCGCCGGCGTCGGACAGCTCGTCGAGGACGAGCTCGGCGCGCATGCGCTTGACGATGCGGCGCAGGACGGCGTCGGTGTCCTGGCTATCGGCGACGTACTGGGACTCGCTAAAGTACTTGCGCTTGGGGCTAGTCTGGGGCGGGGGCGAGGCCGAGTCGCGCTTGTGCTGCAAGACCAGCTGCTGCTGCTTGAGGCGCTGCTCCTGCCTGCGGCGCAGCACGTCGGCCAGGATGGAGTCGTAGGACTCCTGGCACGAGTCGATGTCCATGGTGTCGTCGGGGAAGCCGGCGGTGCCGGCGGCGGCGTCGGCAGAGCGAATCTCCATGGCTGTCTGGCGGAGGCGGTCACGCACGAGGCCGCGCAGGTCGCGAATGTACTCGTAGAAGAGGTCCGAGTCGGCGGCGGGGACCACGTCGGGCTCGAAGATGTGCTTGATCAGGGTGGACTGGAGGTTCTTGCTGAACTTCCACGAGTCCCTGGACGCCTTCCACTGCCTCAGATATTCCAGGGCGGGAGTGACGTCTGCGTTGTTGGCCTGGGCCAGCTGCTGCTGGCGTTTCTCCCTCTTCAGCTGCTTCTTAGAGGGAGTCTGCTGCTGCAGCTTCTTGGCGTCCTTGCTATCGTCGCCGTCGTCGTTGTCCTTGGGTGCTGCTGCTGCGGGGCTATCTTTGGAGGTGGGGGTGTCGCCAAACGAGACAGATTTTTTCGGTTTTGTTGATGATGACGAACGAGCATTTTTGGAGGTTGAATCGGCAATGTTGGATTTTGAGGGAACGGAAGAAGAAGAGAGAGAAGAAGAAGAGGAAGAGGCCGGGATGGAAGAGCCGTTTGCCTTTTTCGACTTTTTATGAGGGCTCTGCTCGTTCGTGGGCGGGACCTCGCCCCTTCTTTTGTGCCCAGCCGAGCGTGCTGGCTGCCCAACGACGGGGCTGTTTTTGTCGCTTGTGGCGGGCACCGACGCAGCAGCAGTGCCGTGCTCGACGTCGGCGGCGCCAGCGCCCGGCTGGCCCTGCTTGCGCTTGGATCCCATCTTCTTGAGTGCCGGGCTTCGCTGGGCAGGCACTTTCGAAGCGGATGACATGTCTTGTTGCGTTGCGTTTGGCGTCTCGGCTTTCTCGAGAGTGTTTGTCGTCCAGTAGTAAGTTGGGATGGTGGTGCCAACTACTGCAGGAGAACGGGAGGGGGACCCAGTTTGGAGACGGGAAAAAAACACACACAAAAGGATTGGCGTCTCTGAGTGGAAAGGACAGCAAACAATGGCAGTGGGCCTTTTTTGGTGCCTTGCAAACGGGTTTCTGTCGAGGGCCCTATGATCGTGGAGTCATTGGGTATGAATGTGCAGGTATGTGCATGAGCAGGGTTGAGCTGCAGTCGACGATTAGGCGCTGGGTGGTTGGTGGTTGATTCTCTTGATTTTTTTTTTCTGCCATAAATTGATCATGATACTGGCGCTAACGCTCTGACCGCATTACGTCGATGGACAAAATTATGGAGGGCCATTTATTTTGTCACTCGTTGGAGGGGAAGGAACTTGAATGGGTGCTGTGCCGAAGTTGTTCCGGCCGAAAATGGATGACAGCAGAAGGTGGTGGTGGGTGGGCAGAAGCGGGCGGTGGGCAAAGCTCTAGGCAAGCTACCGGCCAACGCGTCCATGACAACCTCCGACCGTTGATCCAAGCACCCACGACCGGAGCGACTCTCTCCCAAAGCCAACTCCACGCCGAGTCCCTCGATTCAACCCCCCCGTCATCACACATCCTCTGTCTAGATAGGTTTTTGCTCTCAGCCGGGGAGCTGCAACCTTCATCATGTCTGGTCCGTTTGCCTGACCCTCAACTATCCATCGTCCCCCCCCCCCCACGCAGCCGTAACTGACCTCGCCTTCATCATCACAGCCGGTGCCTACGATCGCCACATCACCATTTTTGCCGACAATGGTCGCCTGTACCAAGTCGGTATGTCTCTCGTCGATTCCATTTTCCGCCCGAGAAGCGTCGCTGCCGCCGTGGTGGCCGCAAGCTGCCGGATGGTGCGAATGCGGGGAGGGGTCCGTGAGCTGACCATGCCACCTAGAATATGCCTTCAAGGCCATCACTGCCGCCAACATAATGTCGGTCGGCCTCCGTGGAAAGGACTGCGCCGTCGTTCTGTCCCAGAAGAAGGTCCCTGTATGTACTCCTGCCTGCCCTCGTGACGATGCTCCGAGCTCCGAGTCTATATCCATCTCCCTTGCTTCTTGTTGCTGACGTAGGGCATATCCCCCTTCTACAGGACAAGCTGATGGACCCCTCGTCCATCACCCACCTCTTCCAGCTCTCGCCGTCGGTCGGCTGCGTCATCACGGGCTCCATTGCCGACGCCCGCGCCTTTGCCACCCGCGCCCAGTCCGAGTGCGCCGACTTCCAGTACAAGTTTGGCTACGAGATGCCGGCTGACGCCGTGGCCAAGCGCCTGGCTAACATCAGCCAAGTCTACACGCAGAGGGTGAGTATCAGTCACGCCAAGTTCTCTTGGATTGCCTGAATATCCATGGATTGATTGCTGACCTTTGATTGTTTGTCTGCAGGCCTACATGAGGCCCTACGGCGTGGCCACGACCATCATCGCCCTCGACTCCGAGTACGGCCCCCAGCTGTTCAAGTGCGACCCGGCAGGCTACTACATTGGCTACAAGGGCACCGCGGCCGGCCCCAAGCAGCAGGAGGCGCTCAACCACCTTGAGAAGAAGCTGCGCAACAAGGAGCACGCCGAGGGTGACTGGGAGGAGGTTGTCGAGCAGGCCATTACGACGCTGAGCACGGTGCTCAGCATGGACTTCAAGAAGAACGAGATTGAGATTGGCATAGTCGGCGGACCCCGTCCCGACGGCAAGGAGGGCTCGAGCCCGCTGTTCCGCAAGCTGACAGAGGATGAGATTGACGACCGGTTACAAGCGATTGCCGAGAAGGACTAAGCGGGAGGCGCAAACACAAAACACACACACTACTACTACAAGGTCAATGACAACGCACACTCACAGATAGCTTGTATGGTAGACAAATATTAAAGAGCTGAACACATGCACGCGGCACATCATCTACAGACTGCGTGGCAGCGCTGACTCCGCCATGGTGAACGGGGGTGAGGTGCGCCGAGAGCTGGAGAGTGGTGATGGGTGGTAATGGGTGGTGATGAACAAGTTGATGATGAAACGATTGACCAGCGCGCGCCGCAATGTCGTCGTCTGCCTCGCGTTGCTTTTTCCTCTCCTCGTTTCCTGTCCAGTCATGGGCCTTGCAGGGACGGGAACCATTGCGGGAGGGGAGGGTGGCACGACTGGGAACGAATGCCGAAGAAAACGGGGGAGGGGCAAAGGGAAGGGGGGGGCAGAAGAAAAAAGAAAGGTTCTATGCTCCCTACGAGGGCGAGGCAATCGAGGTTATCAGCATAACAGTTGGCATACGAGGTATACGTGCGACGAAAGTCTCATGTCGTATCCCACATATAGGCCCAGCCGGGCAGTCGGCTGTATACGCGCAGTCTGATTCGCCTGGCGTTTGAATGCCATGATGCTGGGATAGGGTTGGGATCGACGGCTCGAAGCCAGCGGACAGCAGGGTCGTGCCGAATCTATACCTATAGACGCACACACGCATACATGACCACGCATGCACGCATCTCTTCTCCATGTGTGTTGTAAGCTGTACGTTGTATGGAGTCGAGTATGCCGAGAGGGCGTGGGCATAGCTGGTGGAGCAGTATCCGTATGCGTACGTATTCCGAACCCAGGTACTGCTGCGCGAGGTACTCCGTACTGTAGACGGACATTCATTTTGAGCATCATCACGCCAGCGCGTCCGTGGTGTTGTGGCTGTGTGGCTGTGCGTGTCTGAGTTGAAGACTTGGCAAGATGCTAATAGATACTCGCCAGCTCCATTGCTCCAGTCGTTGGTGGATTCGAGGTTTGATGATGAACAGAATTGGGCACTCTGGAGTCTTGGAGTCTCGGAGCCTATACCTGGACGGGCTTGGCTACCTGCGACGTCTGCGATGGACGGACGTTGGAACTACTATTAACTAAAGTAGGACGACGACGATGCCTGTATAAGCCCCCATGAGAAATTCGAATTAGGGGATTTACTAGGCCGGGATGGGCACCATCCCACGAGGACGAGGGGGCACGGCGGTCATGAGAGGGAGGAAGATGGTCGTAGAGGCAGAGTACTCGTAGAGACAGAGTACTCGTAGAGACAGAGTAGAGTAAATCAGAGGATATTAAGAAGACAGAAGATTAAAGTGCATGTTCGCCAATCAGTGCGACGAGTTGGACTGGTGATTTCGTGGGTTGAGTTGATGATTAGTTATCATTCACGTTGCGTGGTTGCGTGGGAAGGAGTGGTGGCAAAGTGTGGGGAGCCAAGAGTGAGGTGAACGTTGGTCATTGCGCCGGTCTTGGACTTGGACGAGTGACCACTGACGAGTAGGCTCCAGAGTCTAGGTAGTTGTCTAGACCCTACGGAGCACGGAGTAGTGTATTAGTTGTCTAGTAGGTGCGGGTATAATTAGATTGTGTCATGTACGAAATAGGTAGACGGGGAATGCCATGGGCCATGGGCCATGGGCCATGGTAGAGGTGAGGTAGTATTATTATTCACCACTCCTTTTGTACCTGTAGAACTGCAGTCGACAATTGACAAGATGAATTGGTGAACAATTGTTGGACAATTGGAGTCGCGATGCTGACGTGTGTGGTTGCAACAAACAGGCGGCTACCATGTGCCTTTCAGCTCTACCGGGATCCGAGGAACACGGAGTGTACAGAGTAGTATACAGAGTATCAGTGCTTGTACTCGTACCGAGAGAGAGACAGCCGGGTATAACATCATGATACGTCTGATGGCATTTCTTATTACCCCCGGCCTTTTGCAAGGCCCCGCCTCAGACACTCAGACACACACACACACGCACACCGAGGAGGGCACGCCTCGGGGTTAAGCGGGCGCAGGGGTGCCGATGGTGTTGAAGTATGGAGCACAGAGCGTGTACTGCCTTTGTAGACCTTGACTGGACAGATGGCGTCGCGGTGGCTGCATCCGCCCAGAATTTCACCGAGCAAGTAGGAGGACTAGGACTGCAGTAGACCGACACCATCAATGAAGCATAGTCCGAGACCGTTTTTTCTCTAGGCTCTCTGGACTACTATAGCCTATGCAGCCTATGCGGTCTATCCTGGCCATGCTGTCCCAACGGTTCCGGCGATGTCCTATGAGATATAGTCTGTGGGATGTTGTCATTTTTGGCCCCTGCTGGTCGCCAGGGGAAATGAACATGGTCCATGGACATGGTCCCCTCCCCGACCCCGACCGACGTTGCGGGTTTAAAAAAAAAAAAAAAAACGTTCTTGTCCATGCTAATACAGCAGAGGCCCTAAGCCCTGATTGACTGGATAAATAGCAATCCTGGCTCGTGGCAGTGGAGAGGGATTCAATGACAGCGTTCAATGAGCGTTGAGAGCCTGAGAGCGAGCTAGAGCTCAATGAGAACGCTCAATGAGAAAAGAACAGACGAAATGTAACGGAAACTGCAACGTTGAATGGGTCCCCGACTTGCCCGACAGGTCAGACATGGTATACTCGTAGACTCATTGTCGCTAGTATACCACATTGGCTGATGGATTGGCCTGCCAGTTGGCACAACACCAAGGGCAAGGGGGCCCGGCGTAGATCACCGTGGCCCCTGCTAACCCTGCCCCCAAGCCTCTTTTGGCCCTCCAGTGTCCAGTGTCCAACCTCTGAGCTCTGTGCTCTTTGAGAGATGGCACTGAAAAGGGCAGCCGGAGTGGGGGGGGGAGCATAGCTGTAGAGAATAGAGTGCTCAGTAATACTAGTAGGTAGTATGGAGGAAGGAGTATGGAGTATGGGGGCAGAGGCTGTGAAATGACATTCGGCGACACCGCGAATCATCTCGACCAGAAGCCTTGGAGAAGCCGGCTGTCACATATCATCTTTTTTTTTCTTCCTTTCCCATCCCACGGCTGTCTGTCTGTGTTTGTCTGTCCGTGTCTTCAATTTACATCGCCACCCCGTGCCCAGTCTCGTTGCATATACCTATCACGGACTAGATATGCGCGACGGGTCGGCATATGCTCTGCTCTACTTGCGACAAAATCGTCTCTTCTCAGTGCTTGCTCCGTACTGCTCGTATACTCGTATTCAAAGTCGCATCAGTCTAATGCGCAGATGTCTGACAAATGAGACGCAGCAGCAGCAGCAGGGTATTACGGAGTACATTGCGCATATCAAACATACAAGACAACGTGTAATGCAATGCGGGCAGGCATCGATATGGTTTATGGTCTATACTCGTACTATCGGCACTACCCTGGCCTAAGCACCTGTGCCTGTCTGTGTATGTGCTCATGCAAAAATATCGCGAGAACCCTCTCTCTCGCCTCATAGGGAATAAGAGGGGCGGATAGGTGCGAGTGGGTGGGGGAGGTGGGAACTTCCGGCGCCCGCGCGCGCCCGTACTTGGTCCCTGGCTCCGCTGCCATGCACGGAAGTCATCTCTGTACGACGACGGGTTGGCTTTTTTCTTTCTTCTCTTGGTCATGTATGATGTACTTGGCTGTAGGCTGTATGCGTGGCAAACGTCGAAGTAGGTGACCGATTCTAGTTCTGCACGGCGTCGGGGGGTGGGTGAGCGTGCAAGGCCAGGGCAGAGCAGAGGGCACAAGAAATGATTGAATCAATGTAATGTCATGTACCTGTCCCATAATACTGCGCAGCAAGCAGTACGAGTTAACTACTGCCCTGCGTTGCCTGCGTATTGTATTGCAACCCCTTGACAGGCGTCCAATGCCCATGCAGGACCGGCATCTCAGCTACCAGAGTACTTGGCTGGGCCGCCGGGATCCCGGTATGGGCCGTGATTGGCAGGGCGGCCGGCGGAGGAGGTCCTCAAGCCCTCTGGTATTATTGTTGTACTCCGTACTCGTCGTGGTCAATCTCTTGGTCTTGTCGTCTTTTCCATCTGGTTCCTCTTTTCTCTTGGGGATTTTCGAGTCTCGCGTTATCTGTGCTTTTGCACTCGTAATACTGGCAGCTTCAAGTTCAACGGAAGAACCAAACGCCATTCGCTGGCTGATGAAAAACGTTGCGTCGTGGGTTCATTGGAGCCGCCGGCGCGCCGCATGGCGCCAACCAGGTCCCTCTTCCCAATTAGGCAAAGATGGATGTGCACCGTGTTAGCTGACCATCGTGTACTCCGTATACACACGCCCCCCTTGACTCCAGGTCTCCTCTCTCTCTCTATTGTCCAGGTAGGGTAGTCTGCCCAGCCCTCGTGTATTGGACGATCGAGTGCAGTTGCCCTGGTGGTCCCATCTCTCACGCTCTCTCTCTCTCAGTGTCCACCTGGTGTTCCCAGTTTCTTATTTGCGTGTGTGCGAAGTAGGTAGTGTATAGAGAGGGGGGTGTAGATGTAGGGACTGGATTCAACATACTCGTACATGGTTGTGGGGGCGGCCCTTGCTTTGATGTCAAGTCCCGAGCATGGCCGGGGACTGCCACTGACTGACTGACTGACTGACCCAAGTCTAAAGCCGTTTTCCTTCTTTCCTTGTTGGTCTGTCCGTTCTGTCCTCTTGGTAATCAAGACAGGTGCGAGCCAGAGGGGTGTGGAATATAGTCCATAGGTGTCCCTATAGGGCTGGGGGCCAATGGCCTTTGCCATGAAGCATGTAGTTGTGTTCGTATCAACCCTCCCTCCTCCACCCCCCGCAAGGGGTCCCATCGCGGACAGCCAAGAGAAAGACAGAGAGAGAGGTTGAGAGAGAGAGAGTCTCGTCATCCTTGTTGGGTGCTCTCTTCTGAACCCTCGAGCCCAGCTGATGTCGTTCCTGCATGGTCAGGCAATGATCCCCCCAAGGTTGCGCCTTCCTCCCTCTTCGATTCGTCTGTCGTGCCTTCCTTGCCTTGGACCTTCCTCCTGGTCGCATTGAGTAATACAGAGTACATAGCAGAGGCAGTTGAAAGAGGCCAGGGCACACAATTTCCCACCCACACACTCACTCACGCACGCACGCACAAGCACGTCCGAAAGGCTGGACACGCACACGCCCCCCCACATTCAATGTCTGTCGTTCTGTCTCTTGTCATCGCTGCTGCTGCTGCTGCTGCTGCTTCTTCTGCTCGTTCGTTCGTTACCGTCTTCTCCTCTCTCTTTGGATCGTTTCTCTGCTCCCCTCTTTCCCTCTTGGCCCTCATTCTCTGCATTCTTACTTGTCCTTTAACCCCATGCTCATCGTCGTCTGTCTTGCGGCCCTATCCCATTTGTCGGCCTATCCGGTCCCCTCCTCCTCCCTCCCCCACTCCTTTCTTTTTCTCCTCTCTCTCTCTCTCTCTCTTTGGAGCTCGTTGGGCTTTTTTATTTGTTCTTTCTTTTTTTTTTATCCTCTCTCTGTGCTCTTTCTCCTCACGCCCCCTCCGTGTCGTTACCCTTCCCGTACGTACAAGGGGGACGGTCCGTCCCATGGGTCTGGTTGATTGATGCTATACAGGTACACCAAGGGAAAAACATGGAGCTCTTTTCTGCGATGGGGCATCTTCTGTTCTCTTCGTCATCGTCTCCAATTCTCAAGTCGTGGTATAAGTGATGCACCGTCGCCCTCCGTGGTCCGGCCAAATGGTCCAGCATACCTTCCTCGCCATCATCCTCTCTCTCATTCTCCCCGCTTCCCCTCGATCGGTGGCGTCCACTCCTTCTCGAGCCGTTACCGCTTACCGCCATCCGTTGGGTATCCATTCCCTTTCCCTCCTAGAGCCAGCTAGCTCTCCCCATTCCATCCGTCGTTCGACCATAAGCACCCTGGCACCAAAATGGACGGGTGTAAGTCCTTCTCTTACTCTTTCTTTCTCCCCCTTCTCTTGGTCGTCTGCACATGGTGCAGTACACGCGCAAGTCAGTGTTTAATACTGGCTTGCGCCGGCACTGCTCCCCAAGGTTCAAGCTGACACGGCATCATCTGTCTGAAGTAAACGAGTACCGCACCGCCCGCGTCACCGAGCTCATCCAAGAGTTCCACGCTCTCCAGTACACCATCGCCGCCGTTCCCACCGAGCCTCCCGACCAGGACGACTACTACACCGAGGGCTGGGCTGCCCTCCGCCAGTGCGCCATCGACGGCCAGCAGATCCTCGAATGCGCCGCCGACACCTCTGTACCGACCCCGGAGGGTGGTGAGGAGGAGCAGCGAAAGGCCGAACTCAAGCAGTGCGTCCCACGTCCGAGTCCACCCGGGCAGATACCCTCCCCCTCAGTCCCATATACCAGGTTGTTGACAAGAGAAAAACTGTGCAGGGTCTTACTCGATGTATACTCGAGACGTCACGAGGGTCGCAAGATATGCATGCGCCAGGACGCCATCCAGACATGGGTCGAGTGGCGCAACCAGATCCTCGCGGGGGACAGACCAAACCGACGTAACCGCGACCGGCTCCTGGCCTGCGATCACCAGCTGCACAGGGTTAGTTCGTCCGAGAGAGATCTCCTTTCTTCCTAGCTAGTCGTTTCGTTGCTTTTTCCGCCCCTCCCTCCATCTCCAGGGACCCTCTTTTTTTCTTCTTCGCCTCGCTTCCCTGTTTCTTCAACCTTGGCTCGCGTGGGTCAGTCGTGCTGAATTCTAACAAAACACCTGTCATTAGGAACTCGCGTCCATCACCGACGAACTTGTGTACAGCGATCGCCAATCTTCCGATATGTTTGTTGGCCGCTGGACGGCCGAGGACCCCAGCCTCCGAGCTGTCAAACGCTGGCTCCGAAGCCGGCGATGAACTCCGACTCAACTCGCGACGAACAATTGCAACTGCGCGATGGCCAGAAAAGGGTGTCTTTGCTGGACGAAGACCTTCCTCCCCCCATTCTGGTCATGTAATATTAATAATGAGCTTGAAATGAATGATTAGACGGGTTTGGGTTTGTTTCTTGGGCATTTGCAGGGATCCGAATCATGTTCACGGTATTATAAAAAGGCAAAAAGGGGGACGCAGATATTGCTGTCTGTCCCCCTTCTCTTTCTTCATCTTGTCTTAAGGTTGTCCTTTGTCTGGATTCACATTGCGCCAGCGTCGGTGTCGGGTTATAGATATGGGGAACATGGTCATGGCTGGTTACTGGCCCGGAGGGAGGGGATTCAGGATTCATGCGGTGCTTGAATGCATAATTTCAAGCCTTGTTTTCAAAATTTCGTCTTATATTCTTCTGATGGGCGTGATTTGCTGACTGCTTGCTTGTCTCGTACGACGATGATAGTGGTGGGATATATGAGTTGCACACGTATGCGCGCGTGCCACCTTTTACTGCTTGCTCTTGACACAGAGACCAATGCCCACCAGAGAGAGCAGCATGGCAAGGCCAGTGTCTATCACCACACACGGACACGTAAGCTTAGGAGAGGAAAGACGACGATAATCGGATCAACTTACCCCGACTGATGACCTTGCCTTCTACATACCAGTCTCCCAGGACAGTGAAGAGGAAGGCCATTGTGTTGACAATGGGGACAGTGAGGCTCAGTTCTACGAGTATATTGGTCAGCACTCTATCCTATGGGTTCTGAGCATGGACGGCACATCACACGAAACAGGGCAAGGGGATCGATGAGGACGAGCTGGTAAGCCAAGGACTGGAGCCAAGAACAAGGCAGAAGGAGAAAGGGGAGAGATGAGTAGACTCACCAGCCTGCCCAATCAGCAGAAAGAACCACACACTGCCGGTGAGGTTAAGCAGAAGCGGGACGGCATAGCGGGGGTTTCGCAGCAGATCGACGACGGCGAAGAAGGCCCCGTAGACGCGCGACTTGATCCAGCTATCCCTCACGGCGGGGGTGTCGAGCAGCGCGTGCGGCGGGGGGGAGTGGTCGCGGGCGGCGCGGCGGATGAAGGGCGTGGTGAAGCCCCATGCCAGGCCGACGAGGATGAAGCTGAGGATGTAGTTGAAGACGGGGGGTTTGCTGCCGTCGTCGTCGACCCCGGAGGCGGCGGAGGAGGTCATGGCGGGCAAGGCAGACCAATCACCAGTGTCTGTGGGGGAGGCTTATGCTCCAAGGACCAACACACACACGCACAAAGTCGGGGTTTAAGAATAGACAGCGTCGGCCGACTTGTGATGCTACCTGTACGAAAACGGGCTGTGTTTTAGCGTAGCGTAGCGTGGTGGTTGACGATTGATGATGATGATGGAGTGCTAGTAATGATGTTGAATGCACCAAGTAGGGGAAAGCTGGCTGAGGTGCTGTTACGGTGGTGGGCAGTACCGGTGGGCAGTACCCGGTGACGTTGCCCATTGGGTGGCTGCATGTCTTGCCCGTCCCCGTTTGCCTTGGCACACAGCCTCAGCCTCGTGGCGGCGCGCGCACGCACTGGCGCACGGCACATATTAATAGGGCCAAACAAGCGTCGGGGGAGGCGACACAACTGGACCATCTCATCTGGATGATCGGCGCCATCTTGCATACGCGCGTGCGTCCAATCTAAGTAATACGGAGTACTATCAATGCCAATGCATCGAAGATTTGGAAATGTTGAGGACCTTCCCATTGCTTGCTTGTGTGATTATTAATGGCTGCTTTGCATTGCATCGTACCTGCCTTCACCCTCTTATAGACACGCATCATGAAATACCCTGTATACAATATGACAAGTCACTGACATCTCTCTACCGTCCTTACTTCCTTTGGTCGTGCATGCATCTTGCCGTCCAACCTTATCCGCTGGCTGGCTGGGCTGGTTCCTCTTTCTCATTGCCGGTTTCCGTTGGACCCTTTGGTCGCAGATCAAGTATCCTCCCCAGGTTGAGCGTCCCCTTTGCCCCCCACCCCGCCGGCCCAACATCGACATCTGGCCGCACAGCCACGTACCACGACCAAGCCTTCCGGTCGAGATCGGCAGGCGAAAGGACACCAGACCAGCTGGAAAAGAGCAGACGCAGCGCGCCCAAAAGTCTTGCCAGGTTCTTCTGCTTCTCTAGGTTGGCAGCCGCCACCGTCATGGTCTTCTTTTTGTGCTCCTCGTCGCCGCCCCCGCCGCCACCAGGAGGAGAAGCAGTCGCAAATGCCCGGAGGAGGTAGTTCCTCGCCCCCTCCGGGCGGTGGATGGCCATGCCGATGACCGTGCCAGCGGGATTTTTAGATTCTTCCGTGTCGAGCGCCCACACGGGCTCGCCCGAGAGCGCCGCGGCTGTGCGTCTGCTCTGTGCCGCGAGACCCTCGTTGACGCACTCCCGCATGATACGCCACCTGTCCGGACCGAGCATGACGCCGCCGTACCACCGCGTCAGGACCACCACCATGTTGGACACGTCAGCCTCGCGCATCACTTCGAGGATGAACTTGCCGCTGCCTGTCTCGCCGTCGTCCGATGACGCCTCCTGCATGAGGGGTGAGTTGCCGTATCGCGTGCGCACCGCCCACATGTTGTGTGATGCTGTGGTCAGCTCCGGCTTCTGCGCCATGAGAGCGCGAACAAGCTCGGGTCGTGTCCCAGCAGACGTTGTGGGGGTGGTGTGCGCCACGAACGTCGATCCTCGAGACTCAATCTTTCGGCTGGCCCTCCACGTCTGCTTCTGATTCTGCTGCTGTTGTTCCTGTCTAGGCTGCTGCTGCTGCTGTGATGTCGGAGCCCTAGACCAAGTGTATCCCCCGCGCTTCAGCACGGGAACCTCTCGTCCCATGACTCGCACCCTGGGCTGCCCCTCGGACAGATCGGTGCCCGAGAGCAGGGCCACCGGTGCCGTCTTGTCGATACCTAGACTGACCGCCTTGGCGCGCGAGTTGGCGCTCACGACCGCCTGCCCCAGACTTAGTCGACTACTCGGCGGCTGCTCGGGCATGGTGAGACGTATCAGCTCTACCGCGAAGGCGAGAAGTAGCGGCGCCCGGTTGGTCACGACGGTGGTCTCCCGCATGGCCTGTTCGTCCTCGTCCACTGGCAGCGCCAACGAGTCCTCCAGCTCGTCGGGCGCCATGGTCGCGTAGTCGAGATCACGCTTGTGCATCTCGAGAAGCTTAGGCTGTTTGCTGGGTGGTTGCTGCGATGCCGACAACTCGTCATCTGCTGCGCGCTTGGTCGCGCCCCCGCCCTTCTTGCCGTGCGCCTTGCATGCTGTGTGCACGCTCTTGGCTAGTTTGCTGTCGCCCAGGGCCGCTTCCACATCCGCCACTGGTGAGGCGGCAATCTGATCGATACTGGGTATATTCAGCATCTCATTATTTATGATAGGGAGTGTGTGTGTGTATGCTCTTGCTTACCTCTTGAGGTTCTTGAGTTGAAGCGCCTGGACGTGCTTCATGGCCGCCATCACGGGCACCCGGCGCGACGTGAAGATGCGCAGTAGCTCCTGGAGGTCGCCATGGCCAGACATGACGGTGTCTTATTTCCCATTCCTCGTCTCTTCTGCCTCTGTAAGCTTTACCCGTCAATTCGGATGATGGAAAAGCTTACCAAGTGACGATGGTGAGCAAGTCAATGAGTGAAAGTCCCGGGTATATGAAGGAGTGAGGTTCAGCTCAGGCCAGGGTACATAGCGTCGGACACATTCAAGCAGGGGCCCCACATCTGATCCCCCACACACACAAAGCCGTTTTCTCCCTGTCCTATCTTGTCAACCCGTCGACCGTCCATCTCCCATCACCCACCTTCCACCCCGCCATGCCATCCCGATGATATCCTCAAGAGGAGGCGTCTTTTCACGCTCTGCACGCCTTCAATGGCAACAGGTCGGCTCCCCTGTGTGCCGTCGGCAGGCCAGCTCCTCCACCGGCGCCCCCCGTCGAGGCACCGGCAGTACAAAGAGCTCCGGACCCGGACCACGCATATCGAGCGAATATAAACCGTGCGTCCCAGCTGCCAATCCACCACCGCCCCCGTTGACCGACCGAAGCTAACCGCAGCATTCTTCCTCCTCCTCAGTCGCCGACCCTCCCCTCCTCTCCCTCCCCCGAAAGAAACCGACACCGTCCTGAACCTCTGGCGCACCTCGTGGATCCCTCTCACCGGCGCGGCCGTCGCCGCCAGCCTCCTAGGGTTCTACATATTCGGCACCGTGGCAGCAACCCTACGCGACGACGCGCCCTGCGCCTGTGGCGGCGGTGCCGCACACGAACACGCCACCCCGACCGGCCGCCCACCCACCATGACGGGAGACAACGCTGAGCAGTTCGACAAGGAGCTCAACCTGCCAGAGTGGTGGATGGGCATCACCTCGCTGCGCAAGGAGATGGCTGCCCGTGCGGACGGTCACGTTCTCGAGTTGGCCATGGGATCCGGACGCAACCTCGAGTATTACAACTGGGATGCGCTCAGCGCGGCAGCAGCAGCAGCCACCGACGACAACAAGCCGAAGAAGGACGCCATCACAGCCGCGGGAGTCACCTCGTTCACCGGTCTCGACATCTCAGCCGACATGCTCGACGTTGCGAGGCGGAAGCTCGTCCGCGCCGTCCCGCCCATGAAGTCGTTTGCCACCGTCGTGCGCGCCGCCTCGCCCACAGCAGATGGCCAAATGTCCTTTCTGGATAACCATCTCCGACTGGTGACTTCGGATGCGCACAAGCCACTACCCCCGCCTGCCTCCTTCCAAAATGACGAGAAGACACCGGATACGGCCCCCGTCACGGGACGGAAATACGACACAATCATCCAGACCTTTGGGCTGTGTTCCGTCGCCGACCCCGTCGCCGTGCTGACTAACCTCGCCTCCGCCGTGGAGCCCAACACGGGCCGCATCCTGCTCCTCGAGCACGGCAAGAGCTGGCTCGGCATCGTTAACGGCCTGCTCGACCGCAACGCGTCCGCCCACTTTGACCGCTATGGCTGCTGGTGGAACAGGGATATACATGGGCTCATCGAGGAGGCGGCCGCGCGCACGCCGGGCCTCGAGGTCGTCCGCATAACCAGGCCCAAGTGGTTTCAGCTCGGAACGCTCGTCTCCGTCGAGTTGAAGGTCAGCCATAACGGGCAGGCTCAGCAGGAGCAGAAACAGCTGTCGCGGTAATAGCATCGAGTTGGTTCCCAACCTGTCCTGCAGACATACTTGCTCTGGCAGGCTTTCGCATGCTCCTTTATAAGCGCCACCTCTTGTTAAATATTGTACCAACATGTACGACCACTATATAATCAATGTATCACCATCTCCATCACTTCACATAGACGACTTCATCCAACTTTAGATATAAGAATCATGAGTGGTATTCTTTCAATTTGGTAAACTTGACTAGTAACACGTAATAAGCCATCATCATACAACAGTCCAAACTCCGAGTAAAAATGACAGGAAAAAAACACAATTTTCGTGGCAAACGCCCCTGCGCTCCCTTTTCCTTGCGCCCAAATGCTCCGACATATGTAAAGAAATGAAGAAACGATCAAGAGAGAAAAAAAAACAAGACATCTAGATGTACAATCTGCCCCTTTGTTTATAAGTGGAGATTTGTCGTGCAAGAGGATCTTGGCGTGGTCCCGACATGGACCAAAGAGAATGCGCCCATTCAAATAATGGGTCTTGAATCGTGTGAAATACCGGTATTTCCGTAAAAGAAAAGCGCTCACGACCGGATTGTCATGTCCGCCTAGCACTCGGCAAACAGACCGTCGAGCTCGTCAATCTCGATGCTCTCAGCGCCCTGATCCCACTCGAACAGCTTGTTAAGCTTGAGCCAGTTGTCGGCGTCGTCGTCCTTGCGGCTGCTGTAGGGAGTGACAGTGGGCTTGATGGTGGGGCTGGTGAGTACGGTGGCATTGAAGTTGTCGCCGAACCACGGGTCGTCGCGGAACCCGTAGTCGCCCATAGGATAGCGTTCAGGCACCGTCGTCTCCGAAGAGGTCACAGGCTCAGGGTTCCACTTGCGCTTCTGCAGGGTGTCGGCAGTCTGGCTGAACTCGCGCTCGTCCTTCTCTAGAGGGGGAAGGCTGTAGGGAATGTAGCTGACGTTGCGAGGGCGGTGCCTGGGTAGCGACCCAATAGGCGACATGGGCATGTCGAATTCGTCGGCTTCGTAGAAATCGGGGCGCGCCAGGTCAATCTCAGGCGAAGGACTCAGCTCGCGGCGGCGCTCCTCGAGCTCATCCGAGCCGGAGTCGTCGGTAAGCGAGACTGAGGGGGTGATGTCGCCGACGCGATTGCTCTGCTGGGCGGCGTCTGCGGCTGAAGGGAGCGGTTGGCGGGGCATTGTGACGAGGTAGTAGTAGGTGCGGCGAGGGTGGGCAGTCTCGAGTTCCTTTGCCAGAGGGCAGGTCTTCTTGGCGGTCCAACACGGACGCTTCATGTAGGAACCGAGGCGAGAAGAGATGATGGCACAGGGGTTGGCAGATCTAGGTCTCAGGTTAGTGGGCTGATTGTGACGGTGCCGCCAAGGGAACATGAGGGGGTCACATACTGTTGCACGGAATTTAGCGACTGGCCGAGGACAGTCGCGAGGTCCTTGATAATGTGCGGCCTGTTGGCAGTCGACTGCAGTTGTGTGATGACGGCCTCAACAATGTCGTCCTTGACCGTGGCGAGGTCAATCTTGGTGGGCGCACCGTCGGCGTCAGAGAGGTCGGCACTTGTCGCAGGTGTAGGCGAGGGCGGCGGGGTCTGCTCAATGGCGGAAGAGTCTGCAGTACCGCTATGCGACTTCTTGAGGCGCTTGCTAGGATGCGACTCGGGAGAGTGCGATCTCGAGTTGGAGCGGCGCGACGCTGAAGAGGAGACTGACGAGGACGAGCGGCGGGCAGAGCTCCTTGCGGCGGCCTCAGCGGCACGTGCAGCACTGGTCATGGGGATGTGAATTCCCAGGCTGGGAAGAGAGAGCGACTTGCGACGGGTATTGTAAGGCATGGCGGGCGAGGGGTTGAGTTGTTGTTGACAGGTTGACTAGTTGCCTGGTAGACTGAAGGGAGGTGAGGTGAGGTGATGTGAGGGGGGTGTGATGTTGTGAAGTATTAGGAGGGTGGTTGGTATTATTGGAGGTCGAGGAAGATGTGAGAGTTGACGGCTGCTGTCACTCTCCGTGTTACTCAAGGCGGGATGAGGTGATTCCCAAGTATGTTCAAGGAGCGATAGACAAGGACGAAGGGGTGTTTTGGGAGTAATATGGAGTATGGAGTGTAAAGAAGAAGGTGATGATAGAAAACAGTCAGAGAGGGAAGAGGGGGGGTGCGGGAGGCGAACAGATGGGCGAGGCGGTTGGCGGTCTAAGGGAGGTGGTAGAGGTTGGTAGGGGTTTCAGGCGTCTGCTCCGGGCAAGAGCTGGTCAGCGACCCGGAAGGCACGAGAGCTGTGAACTTTTTTTTTTTTTTTTTCCTTTGCATCCATTCGCTGTGATGCCATTGGCCGGGGGTGTGGTGCAGGGTTGTGCAGGTGGGGCAGTAACGTCAGTGGGGCAGGCGCCACCTTCCTCGACTCCCGGAGTAGCGTCACCACAGTGGATTCACGCTCGGTGGATGCATACTCAGCGGACTCACACTGACCACAGTGGACTCACTGGACTGATCACAGTGGGCGTAGTCCCCCATCACAGTGGGAATGGAGGCTGCTCCGTACCTACAGGCCAGCCTAGAGTACGAGTGCAGGCTACGAGTACGAGTGCTCCATAGTGGACTCGTTCTTTCCTTCCTGGCTTCGGCCGAGAGCAAAGAAAGCGGGACAGCGGGAAAGAGGCAAGAGGGAAGGAAAGAAGGGTCCTCTGTTGCTCTTGCCTTGGTCGCTGGTTGCTTGGGTCCCCTCCAAACCAAAACAGAGTTGGGCAGGCGCATTCCTCTGGCTTTCCCCATCATGTCGAGTCTCGTCCGTTGTTGACGTAGCCTGTTCTCCCCTCTTTGCCTCTCTCCATATCGATAGTACTCTCCTCCTCTTCACCATAACATTACTCGTACTCGTACTCAGTACCAAACCGATCCCGGTTTCAGTGCGTTCGTTCAATCCCGCCCATCCACTGTTGCTGCTATTACATTACATTACGCATACGGAGTACGTCGAGCGGCGGAGCATCGGCATCGTACATACGACCCCGGGGTCCAGTCTAGAAGGGACCACCCCTGCTGGGCCCTTTTTCGCCGCTCAATTGATGCCTCAGGGTCAAAGGCAAAAAAAGGGTCCAGCGACCACTCTCACCCAAGTCAAGGCAAGGCAAGGCACAAGCAAGGAGCAAGTCGGAGGTGAGTCCTCCAACTAGGAAATGAGCCCCACTCAACTCACGAGGGAATGACGGCCAGACGTGGAGAAGGGACCATCGACAGTTCCTTGTTCGTCCCAGGCTGGCCAGGCAATACTGCTGGTATTACGAATTACAACCACGACTACGGATCACAATACGCTGTATTGATACTTGGTACTCTGTGCCTATGGAAGGTGTGGTTGCCTGACTCGGCCACCGTTGACTCGCCCAAATTGACTCGAGAGACTGAGCAATTGACTGTTGGGCTGCCTGCAAGGTGCGTGCGCATGCATGCGCCTTTGCATGGGCGGTCACCCATACCGACGAAGTAATACTCGCAAGAGAAGAGAGAGTAAGAGAGGACAGGTAGGAGGGAAGAGAGAGAGCGAGCGAGAAGAGAAAAAAACTCAACACACCAACTGACAGCCATTGTTATTAGCCTCGTTATTAGTTGACCCTCCTTTGCTCGTCCTCTTACGACGTTCAGAGTAAAGATGAAAAAAAAAATCAACGACACTTGGCTGGCTGGTCGGGATTGCATTTGTGGATCTTCTTACATACAGTGGTGTATGGCGGACGCAGTCTTGTTCAGATCGGAACGTCGTACGACTAATAATAACCAAGCATCCGACTTTGGCAATGGCAGGGGCCCCACCGAGTTTACGCTCCTTGGCTGCCAAGCTGCGTGGTAACTGGTTGCTCGGCTCCCTTGCTTTCAATGTCAATGCGAGGCGGTCCGTCCCACGTTGTTTGCTGCGAGCAGTTGGCGGTGACGGTCGCAGGTCTGAGGGAAGCACACGATACGACGGTATGAGTGAGTTCTTTACGTCGCACTCTGAACAGATTGACAGAGGGACTACCTATGAGCACTCAAGAAAAGCCAGGCTGAATCAGGGGTCAAGTTTGCTTCGGCTGACTGCATGGCCAGCAAGCATGGCATGGGGCAATGGTAGCGACTGACGCCAGCATCCTGGAAGCTTGACTCGACGACTGTCACATCTCGCGAGACACACACACACACAAACATGCCTGACCTTGTTTGACCAGTGGCCGCCGAGTGCTCGTACCGACCGGTATTACGAGCACGGAGCACCACACCCTTGACCCCCAACTACTCCGTACCAACCTTCGCATGTCTCTCCCCCACACCCGACGTGCGCCCGTGTGTTACGGGGTATTGGCAATTAGCATTGCCTGAGCCCTGTACAAGGCACATGTCACTCTGTTATCGAGACATCTTGGGTCTGGATCTAGACATGCGACCTGGATGGCGTCATGGAGACAAACACGCGGAACTCAATGTTGGTTGTCGCTGCTGCTGTTGGTGCTCCTCAACTGCTGGTTCTCAGGCTTGATCAACAGAGCTCAACACCAGCTGCCAAATAGCAAACCGACGATGTGCCTGCTAGTGATATTCCGCGTCATTGATCTAGACAGGTAGTCGCACCCTGGCGCAAACCAAGACCGACAGCTTATTGGTATTACTCGTGTGTTTACTACGGAGTACATTGCAGGCGTACCTGAGTATAGGTATACTCCATACGGGTATCACGTCTGCCATGTCCATACTCCGTACTCATACGAGCATGGGCATGCACGAGTTTATCTGGCATTGCCCACGGTCTTGGCTAGAAGTCGATCCGCCAATCAAGGCTGCATGGTAATGCGCATGTCGAGACCAAGTCTTCATGCTACCGCTGCTGCCAGCCGCTGCCACCTCCAAGCTCGTTGTCTTTGATCCATGAGCTCCTCCATAGTTGCACGCTACCCGGCTGCGCTACTCTTGCTGGGCCAGAACCCTGTTTCCCTGACTCTGGACACACACCAAGCAGAGACCGGTGGCATCAAGAGCGTACGACTTATCGCGTCTCCGGTCCGGTCGCATGCATCCATTCAGCATGCAGACGGCGGCAATGGTCGGGGACAGACGCCGAAATGTGCAAAGGGCGTAAAAGACAGTATGTATGGAGCACAGCGTACTAAATATGTTCAATGTGCCTTATACACAGCGAGCTCCCCCGCATCACCAAGTGACTCAACCCTGCGACCCCGGTCTTGCTCATATACAATGTCACTCCTATAACGGCCATGACAACAATCCCCATCTTCGAGTATAATAAAGTCAGAACCCCGTTCCGTGTTTTCTCCTCCGCCCGTCCCCTCCCCAAATCAAGGCCCGCCCGTCCGTCTTTCCGTCTATGCACGCCTCAACCTTGCCGAGTCAGTACCTGTATCACAGCCAGCGACTAGTAGCTAGCAAGCAAAGCAAGCAAGCAAGCCACCAATGAATCCGACCTACCATCACGCCTGGCCCGATCCGGCTCAAAGCCCCCAATATCCACCGCCCGCTCGCCCGCCCACCCAGCAACGTGCGCCCATCATGGTTCTAGAGCTCCCCTACGTGACGCTCGACGTCTTCACGTCCCAGCGCTACCGGGGCAATCCCCTCGCTGTGGTGACCATACCCGCATCCGGCCCGGCGCCGACGCAGGAGCAGAAGCAGCTGATAGCGCGGGAATTCAACTTTTCCGAGACGGTGTTTGTGCACGACATCCCGGAGGGTTCGTCCGAGGGCAAGGACGAGCGCAAGATTGACATTTTCCTCACCACGGCCGAGGTCCCCTTCGCGGGCCACCCCACCATCGGCACGGCCGTGTCTCTCCTGCCCACCGGGGTGACCAAGCTGGTCACCAAGGCCGGCCCCGTGGCGCTCAGCCAGCCTAGGACGGGCTTCGTCCGGGCCGAGGTGCCGCACGACGCGCACCTGCACGCCCGGCAGTTCCCCCCCGCGCTGGCGACGCACCACGACTCCGGCGTGGCCGCCGCGGCCGCCAACGCCCCCATCTTCAGCATCGTCAATGGCATGACGTCCGTGCTCGTCAGCCTGCCGTCCCTGGACCTTCTCGGTGAGGCCGTCTCGTCCTCCGCCCCGACGTCTCTCCCCGTCGGGGAGCTACTCGACGAGGGCTGGCAGAACGGTGGCATTGGCTTCTACTACTACCACATCTTGCCGCCTTCTACTTCGTCTGACGACGAAGACAAGGGTGTCGTGTCCATCCGCACGCGCTTCACCCTCGGCACGCTTGAGGACCCCGCCACGGGCAGCGCGGCCTCCAGCCTGGCGAGCTATCTTACCATCACGGGTGCGGATGCTGACTCCGACGCTGTCCGGACTGTCGACTACAAGATCACGCAGGGCGTCGAGATGGGCCGCGACAGCGACATCCATGTCCGTGTTGTAGCCAAGGGCAAGGCCATCCAGAGCGTCAGTCTCACCGGCACGGCCACGCAAGTCATGAGGGGCTATGTCACTGTGCCGTAGTAGCATCTACACTTGCACGAGATGTGTGAGACGACGCATGGCACTCACTCGGTGCCCAGTATTAATACCCACGGCGGGGAGGATGCAACCGTACACATCGCACTTATGGAGCAGTAGTAGACAGCATATAGAACTGGAACTCGAGAGACGTCTTGACAATAGTATGCATGACTAAATCAACAAAACACCAAGTCTTTATCCTCTACCACTTCCGCCCCGGCTAGAAATCCTCCCCCCATTTGCGCCGACCTTGTCTTTTTTTGAGCTCTTTCCCATTATGCCTGTTCCTTATGAAAATGACCACAAGTGATACCAAAACTCGAGTGAAAAAAACGAAAACGAGAAAAAAAAAAACATTTACCCCCTTTCGCCAACCTATTTACGTACTGCTATCATACATGGGAGTACATTATGCTATGCAATGGTGCTTTTGTCCTTCTTGAAACCTCCGGGGTTGACGTAGAGACAATGGGCGAGTGAGCGCTCGTCTTGTGTCCCCTCGACAAAAGAAAAAAAGTCGCTTCATTCCCATATTCCCGGTCGTCAATTTCCCGTAGACTTAGATGTCGTGAAACTATCCATTCGTTGCTTTTTCATATCATGTAGCTAGACTCGAGCTGGCAGCACATTCAGGAAGGAATGCGCATACCGTCAAAGTCATGTTTGCCACGTGCCTTGTATGCCAAGGTCTATTGTTGAGATATTCCGTTATTCTTCGTTTCCAGCGTGGACTCGGATTCCGCTAGTACATTTGGGGGGCGTCTTTATTCAGCGCACCGAAAGTCACTGTTCAGACAGCGTTTACTGGCCGGTGCGCAAGACTGCCATAAATCGCTCGGTAACCTGTACGATAATTGTTAGTGCTTGATTTCAGAGTCTTTGATACTGAGAACGAGAAACAAACGTACCTCTGGGTCCGCCTTGATAAACGGAAGATCGAAGAATGAGTACTTCTCATTCTTGAGCAGCTCAATGATGGTCGCCATCAGACCCCACGGGTGAGGCCAGAAGCCACCCAGACGCTCCAGCAGCACGCGCGTGATATCCCGTCGAAGAGCTGTCTCTTCGTGGTCGTTCATGTCCTTGCCAAAGATGTACAAGAGAGTGTTGCTGAAGAACTCGCTCTGCCCGCTAGGCGCGCGAAGCTGGTTGGCGATGTTGGCCAGGAGGTAGTACCTGACCACGGGTGATACTTCGTGCACGAGCAATGACAGGGTGGCCACCTCGGGCTCCCTGCCTGTCACAGCCGGGGGAGCACCCGACTGTTCAGCTACCTCGGCTGCGTGGTTGCCAATGTGGAGCACTACGGCCCCAACAATGTGGGCATTGACAGCGACCGGGGAGTGCCCATAGCCAGTATCCCGAGCCGTGCCCTGCGACATAGCGTGGGCCACCTGAGCGACAACGTCCTCTGACGGGCCGTTCTGGAGGGCCTGGTCGAGCATGCCTAGCAGGCCGCTCTCCCGAAGGATAGACGTGGCCTCCTCGTTAGACCCCGAAGGCACCTTCTCGTCCTCCGCAAGCCTCTCGGGGCCCTGTTGGGGCTGCGCCGAGAGTATCGTGTTGAGTAGCTGGGTGCAGTGCGGTGGGATACTTCCGCAGAACCGAATGTGGTGGGCCCACATGAACTCGGGGAAGTCGTGCTGGACAACCACAAGCAGCTTCCAGGTGGCACTGTACAGCTCTTTGGTCACGTGAGACACGCTGACCATCTTGAGTTGCTCCCCAACGCAGTCGAGAAGCTGGCAAAGGAGCTTGGCAAAGGGTGCCCAGCCTTCGTTGTTGGGCATCGAGAGCAGCGGAGGGAGGAAGGCCCTGTGCTGGAGGAGTGCTACCCAGGCATAGACAAAGCCCGGTAGGCGAACAGGGCCAAGACCAGCGAACCTTTCGGCAAACTTGAGGAGCATCTGTTGACGCTCGCCATCGGTGAGGCCGTCCGAGATGGACAAGGTTTGGTGCAGCAGCATCGACAGGAGGCGGAAGAAGACCCTCTGGTTCATCTGGTCGCCCCGCTTCACTTGGTGGTGGTAGATGACGAGCGAGATGAGCGAGAGAATCGAGTCCAGGAAGACGACGCGCGACGCCGAAGTATCCGTGTGAGTGCTGACAAAGACACTGATGAGCGTTGCCAGGGCGTCGACGGTGACAAACATGTCTCCAATAGCACGCATGTGCACGCTCTGCTCAAAACGGTCGACCGACAGGTCGAGGGCCACGCGCACAAACTGGAAGAAGTCGTCTCGGTCACGCACCACCTGCTTGGCGTGCAGCTGCTGGATAAAGATGGTCGTCGCCTTCTCGGTGGCATTGTAGTTGTTGCAGAGATGCACCCATTCGTCAAAGACATACTCCATCTGGTCACGGCGGAACAATACTGCGTCCTCGCTCTCGGCGGGCTGAGCCGGCATAGGGCCCATAATCTTGGCCTTCAGTCGCTGTGCCAGCGGGGATCCGGGCTCCTCGCTAATCCACGACCACGCTGTCTCCAAGGTGCGGACAAAGTCGGCAAACAGCGCAATGGGCCTGTTATTGAGCAGCGCAAGATCCAAGACATGGTCGAGGAACTCGAGGGAGCCGTCCTTCCTGGCTTCCAGGGCCCGCGAGAGGGCTTGGTCGATAGCTTTCCAGTCCACGAGATCGGTGCGGATGAGAGCGCTGAGCAGGGGAAGGCTGAGGAAGCTACTGCCGGGCTGCTGGCCAAAGAGCGAGCGGACCCTGTTATCGACAGTCGGTGCGGAAATCTTTCGCGCCGTCTCCAGAACGCGAACCAAGCTCTCCAGGGTTAGGTTGTCGTCTTCGGGCTGGAAGATAATGCCAATGATCTGCTCCACTGCGTAAATAACAACCTCCTCGGAGCTTTGAGAGGCCTTGATGATCAGCTGGACCAGGGCATCGACGACATCGAGCACGGGGTGGGGGCGGGGGAGTCCTATGAAGTGCTCCTCTCGGGCTTCGGACGCAACGCGGAGAAGCTCCTGGAGAAGCTTGTTGGTGCGCTCAACCAGAGCGCGCATCTCCAAGTGGTAGGCGGGGGTGCGGCTGTTGGCGAGGCTGTTGTTTGTGGTCGCAGGGGCAGGGGGGTAGGGCTGCATCTGGCCTCCCAAGTGCTGAACCGAGGGTGTCTCGGCAGGCGTAGGAATATTGGGGATGTTGCTGTACTGCTCCTGCAAAACCTCGTTGGCCAGAGACCTGGTAGCGTCCGACGTGGAGGCAGCGTGAGACGGGCCAGAAGCAGAGGCCGTAGTACTGCGTGGCTGGCGGCCAAACTCCTCGTAAATGGCCATCTGCTCGGGGTTCAAGCCGTTCATGTTGGGGCTCAGCTTGTAGGGGTTGGGGATCGTCATGGACCAGCGGCTGGCGTTGACGTCGTAGTAGGGCTCGTCGGGACGAGTAGCCCGGTGGCGACGGCGGCTTTCGAGGTCTCTCTCAATCATCTCCTCAATCTCGGGAATGGCACGCTCCTCGGCCTGCTTCTCAATGATGCTGCAGGCAAGATCAATGTTGGAGTTGACACACATGATGATGGTGCCCTCGGGGAGACCGGACGGTAGGTCACCAGCCAGGTTACGGACATAGTTTGTGAAGTTCGCCCGGAGCGGTTCCTTAGATGTCACCAGGGCGAGACTGCCTGCGGTCGCCTTGACCATGTTGATGGCCGAGTTACGGACACGGTTCTCGTCAGGCTCCGTCACAAAGTCCTTGCGGATCATCTGGATGGTCGAGATGGCAGCGATCGTGACAGACCTATCCACCACGGGTTGGATGATATCCTGAAGTGCCCGGGTGAGTGCAGTCAGCACAATCTCGTGCAGCCGGTTGGTGCTGACAACCATCTCGTTCGCAGGAGGAACATGGAGCATGGGGCCAAGGTCGGGGATTGTGGGCGCAACAGCATGAGACTGTAGTCCACTGCCGACAGTGGCGCCCAGTCCGTTCAGAGAAAGGTTCTCAAAGGCATCCAGCTGATCCTGGGGGAGGACGTCGGCAGCTTCCTCTGCCGTCGGTCGGTTGAGGATCTCGCCCGAGGGCTCGATGCTCTTGTGGTCCAGGTTGAGGCCCTTGCAGAGAACCTCAATCTCAAACTTCAGGTTGAGCTTCAACTCAGCATGATGATACAAGTCGATCAATAGATAGATGATGTCCATCAGCCAGGGGTTGGGGGGGCGGAAAACGGCGGAGGAAACTCCCTGGGAGAGAACTTTGCAGACGAAAGGAATGGCGACAATCAACCTCTTAGTATCGTGGGCCTCGATGAGCAGCTGCTTGAATGCAATGTTCTTGTGCTTGATCGGCCTGTCGCGCGCCAGAGTCAGGAGACCCAGCCAGCCACCAAGGTTCTTGAGGTGCGTCCGCTCAGTAGAGTTCTGCATCGTCGCCTCCGAGTTCAGCATGCGGGCGACGCTGATATACGTCTCACGCAACACCTCGCCCCAAAGAGCGTTATCTTGGAAGAACCTGATGAGCTCCAGGTAGACGTGGTGGTAGTTGGGCTGCATCTTGGCACGCTCCTCGACAAGGTGGCTGGCAAACCACTGCTGGTGTCGCTGCTCGACCGTGTCGCGAAGCTCCTGGTACATAGAGCCAAGAGTATTCTCGGTGATGTTGTTAAGGACAAACTGGATGCGGTCCTGGGCTTCTTCTCCGGGGTCCTCGAAGTTGGCGCTGGGTGGTGTCGGGTCGATGAAGATGGCATTGAAGGCCGGCGCCTGACGGCCAATGGCAGACTCCTCAGTGTTACCATTTGTAAACGGCTCGGAGCCGAATCCAAGACCGTGGGGAGTGCCAGCACCATTGCGGCCGTGCGACGCTTCTTCCTCATGCTCCTGCACCGTCTCCTCGGCCTTCTTGAAGGCTTCCGTGCCCTGGAGACCTGGAATCTGGAGCAACTGTTTGCAAAACCCGGGCCATTCTCGGAACCTAACCAAGAGCTGCATAAGCGCCTGGAGACCGAACTTGTACATGGGGTCGTCTGGTAGGTGATCGCGAACGGCCTCTAGAATCATGCCCAGGCCGATCTTGAGGGGAAGATCGGAGATAAGCTTGTGGGAGATGATTCCACCGAAAAGGACAGCAGTCGTGGCCAGTGCCTCCAAGGGATAATCGACATAGTGATTGTACTCGTCAAAGAGTCCGTGGATCATGCAGGCAAAGACGTCTTGATCCAGGGGGTCCCGAGAGTGTTTGTAGCGATCGAGAATGTCGACAATATGTCGCACCTGCAGCTCATCGCCGTACATCTTCTTGTAGTGCTCCTCCATCTTGCTATTGGCCGCCAGAGGCAGAGCATTGCCCTCCTTTCCAGCCGCGTCAATGATGTCGTCATAGCCTTCCCCGTGGTTGATGAGACGGGGGTATGCCGTGATACAATGACGTTGAACAAGGATAAGGTCTTGGACCGGCGCCTTGGGCAGGAAATCCTCGAGAATCTGGAGCAGGGCGGACACAGTTCTGACCTGCAGAGTCGTAGTCGTCTTCGCGGGCGGCTGTCCGTCTGGAGGGCGCTGGTACTGAATCTCCAGGTTGGCTTTGATCATGAGGAACTGGAGAAGTGTTCTCGAAATCTCGTTGCTCCTCTCTGCGTTGAACTGGGCCCATTTGGTGAGATCGAGGTAGCCTTCAGCATGAGCCAGGGCGGCGAGATCGATTCCAAACCCGTTGGGGAGATAGACCAGCTCATCGAGCCAGTTGTGCTTGACAGCGTGCTCGAAGATCAAAGACAAGTCCGCGGGCTTGACTGCGTGCGCATCGATGAGACGTTGCGTAACCCATTCCTTGTCCTTTCTCCAAAGGCTGTCAAGAACAAAGTCGTACTCGGGCGAACGCTTGTACAAGAAGTTCTCGAATAGAGAGCCGAGAGTATCCACAGCCATCGGAGCCCATGATTGGCGCGGGACCTCGAAGGCGGAAACAAGGAAGATGTCTAGGTTGGGGACCACGACTTCCTGGAAGAGGCGCTTGGCCTCGACGGTTTGCGAGGCGTGTAGAGAGCTCAGGGCGACGTTGAAAATGGAGACCAAAGCAGCGACGGAAACCAGCGGGTGTCTAACGGCAACGGCGGCTCTTTCTTGAACAATGGGCGGGGAGTTGGCGTAGTCTTCCATCGTAATGCTTCGTGTCAGGCCCGGAATGGTGGTTGCGTCGAGCTGGTCTGGGGATAGAGAGGCATAGGCGCTAACAAACGACAGCTGTGCTTCGGTCTCGTGCCACGACCCACCCCAGAGCCGCTGCATTTCGAAACCACTGCCGGAGTCCTTGGCAACAGGTAGCAGAGCGTTGAAGAGCCTGAGGAATTGCGCCGAGGAGATGCGTGCCGAAGGTTGGTCGAAGAGTAGAGCAACGTCGGTCCAGCTAAAAGATTGTGAGCCGACCTGACGCAGCGCCGCAACCAGAACAGATGGATCATAGGACTGAGCCTGGCTGATGGAAACAAAGGTCAGAGCTGTCGACACCTGTTCGGCACCAAGATGTAGGTCACTGGGCCTGCTCTGCAAGTAAGAGATACAAGACTCCTCGTCACGCGTGAACTCCGGTCCAACTTTGTGGATGAACCGCGCCAAAGTGTTCGAGGGGTGTTCGGCAAGGACCCTGGCGACATCGAAAGCAGAAAGAACCTCTGCTGGCGGAGCTTGGTCCATGTTGAGGTAGCGCTTCACCACAGACTGTTGTAGATCTCTCCTCGATGCCGCGTTGAAGTTGGGTGGGTGGCTATTGAGGAATCGTTCAACGGTGAGGGCGACGAATCTGGGGGTCAGGTCTGCGTGGGCTTCGAGCTCTGGACGGGAGACGATGTCCATGAACATGGCAAAGTTGGTGGATAGGATGGCGTCGGCTGCAGGAATAGAGTTAGCCACATAATTGGACACGACAAGCAAGTCAAGCCAGAGCAGGCAACAAACCTTTTGTCTTGAGGTCTGAACGTGTTCCGCTTTTAATAGCAAGTGCAAGTAAAGTCTTCTCCAGCGCGTCCAGTTTGAAGTGTTCCATAAACGTTGATAGGTCAAAGTCGCGGAAGATGTCTTCAGTGCCACTTTCGATGGACTCGGCAATCTTGGAAGCCTGGTCCTCCTCGTGGGCTATCTTCTTCATCTCGCCGACGAGGATCTGGTAGTTGCCTGGGTTCGCGACAGGGCGATTGAGCCCAGGGAATATTTGCGGGGCATTGCCGGCAACGAGCCGGGTGAAGTACTTGGAAAAGACCTCCATTCCGTGATCATCGATGAGCTATTGCAAGGTGAATATGTCAGAAGCTGGACGAGAAGATGCAGTCGGAATGTACTGAGGGGGTGAGAGTCGGGAGGTTGCGAACCTTTTTCAATTGTTCAAGCTGAAGGTCCAACTTGGCACGATCCTTGTCGTCCTTGATGGTACTCAGTAGCAAGTAGATTTGGGCGACAACAATCTTTGTCAGGGAGTTTGTCCCCGTTGGGCTGCTAGTGCTGGGGCTCGCGCCAGCACTGAGGGCAGCCGTCTGGGATGGATGAGGGGAGTGAGAAGACCCTGTCTGGATGGAGTGTGTAGCAGGATTTGGTGAGAACGATCCCGCTCGAGGTGGTGGGACCATGGAGGTGTATTCGCGGCTATCGGGGGGGAACGAAGAAGCTCCTGCCCTCGAGATGGAAGCAGGGTAGAGGGGTAGAAGGGGACAACGGGCGTTGCGAGATTGAAACAAGGGAGATGTTGGATGGCGATGTTCCCTTCATGGGGTAGATTCTCAGGTTGGGAGCTGCCACTGGGCGAGGGCGCGACAACGAGAGAGGGGGCTCGGGCGGTGCGCGATGCTGACAGTGGAAGCTGACGGATCTGAGACGACGTTGGAAGCGTGTCCTAGAATACAGTCGGATGTGCGTATGGACCGGATGGAGGCTGATGGCTGCCGTGCGCTGGCAAACTAGGGCAGGGTCGAAGCGTGAGGTGAGGGAGGGGGTGGGCGTGGTATGTGGGTGGTATGTCAAGCTTGTGGCACGGCGCCGTTGCAAAAGCGAGGCTCTCTAAAATGAGGAGCAGACTTGAAACTAGCGCACAGGCAATATCCGGGCCAAGGTGGTGTCGGGGCGGCAGAGAACGGCGATGATCTGGGTCGTGGAAGGGTATCCGCGTGGGAGGGTCGAAGCCGAGGACTTTGGTGGAGGGATGTGGTTGGGTTGGAGCACGGCAAGAGGAATGTGCCTGGCAGAAACTGACGGATACGGCACTGAGAGAGTGCCCGTGGACCGCCACAGCGTAGGTCTAGCAGAGTTCAGCCACTGTCCAGCTGTGTCCAGGTGTCCCGATCCATCACGTGATTTGGTTCCACCTAAAACCACGACAACCACCACAATCACCACCAACTTCTGCATCGGGACCGTTGCCCCGCCAACGCTCCAAGCACGCTCCAAGCACGCACAAGCGCCCTTTCCCCAAACAAATGACTGGCACTTGGATCTCTATGTTGGACCCGCCCATCCCCCCTTGGGAAAGCTTCTGGCTGCTTGCAGAGAGATTGGTATTCTTGCCTTGTCATCTTCACTTCTCCAGGAAACGATTCACGCAATCTGACGAGATCCGTCATACCCCAACATCAACACTATACCAAAACATCACCACATACATCATAATCAGAGCCTACTAGGCATTCAGGCACGATGCCTGCTGCAACGGCAGAGACTCCGGCCGTCAGCATGTCCTGTAAGCGACACACAAGCACCTCACTGATCACACGGATGGTGGCCCAAGCTAATATGCGCATGCGCAGTTGCCAACAACTTCTGGGGCAAGGATGATGCTGGCGTCAGTCCATTGTTGGAACGAATGCAGGGCGCCAAGCAGACGTGCGATGAGCTCAAGTCTTTCTACAACGGTACACAATCATGGCCACGAGATATCTCTACCCCTCTATATCCTGTGATTGCTGACAACCTGTCCTCCAGCTCGCGCATCGATCGAAGAGGAATATGCGAGGAAGCTTCTCAGCCTGACTCGTAAGGCGCTCGGGTCTCAAGAGACGGGATCACTCAAGGCATCCCTCGATACTGTCAGAGGCGAGGTTGAACAGATGGGCAAGCAGCACCAGAACATTGCCTTGCAGATGAAGAGCGAGCTTGAAGACCCTCTGGCAGCCTTCTCCGGCGGTATGAAGGAGAGGCGGAAGATTATCCAGAACACGGTCGAGAAGCTGCTCAAAATCAAGGTTCAACAAACCCAGCAGGTCAACAAGGTAGGCTCGGACGTGCCCCCCCGGCTCTACCGGACTTATGTTTCTAACAAGACGCAGACACGAGATAGGTTCGAGCAGGACTGCCTCAAGATCAAGGGCTACCTCGCACAAGGCCACATGGTCATGGGACAGGAAGAGCGACGAAACAAGGCCAAGCTGGAGAAGACGCAGATCAGCGTGGCCACGACCAACAGCGAATACGAGGCCGCCGTACGAATCCTCGAGGAGACGACTGGAAGGTGGAACAGGGAGTGGAAGGCGGCCGCCGACAAGTTCCAGGATCTCGAGGAGGAGCGTCTCGATTTCACCAAGAGCAGCCTCTGGACATTTGCCAACATCTCCTCAACCGTGTGCGTCAGCGACGATGCCTCGTGCGAGAAGGTCCGCCTATCCCTGGAGAAGATGGATGTCGAGACGGACATCATCTCGTTCATCCGTGACAGGGGTACGGGCCAGGAGATTCCGGATCCTCCCAAGTACATCAACTTTTGCCGGGGCGATGTCGCTGATAACCAGTCCGAGGTTTCGGAAGACGAGAACTTTTCTGTCGCGCAATTCCCCCGAAGCATCAACCCGGCCTTCAGATCATCTTCGCCCCAGCCATCGATGCTGGATTCTCACCACGACCCGAACTCGAAGCTTGCCAACGCCTTGGCCCACCGTGACACGACTCCGAATGAGCGAGAGCTACCTGTGGCGTCCCAGCCGCCTGCTCCCCAGGCACAGGCCCCTCCGGTGCAGGCCCCTCCAGTTCAGCCTCCTCAGCCGCAGCCGGCTCCTATTCCAGCTCAGATTCAAGCTCCGGCCCAGTACTCACAGCCGCAGGTTTCCCCGGCTCAGTACGCCCCGCCGCAGGCTGCGCAGCCGCAGTACCGCCAGCCGCATTACCCCCCGGTCCAGACTCAGGTTGTGCCAACACAGGCACCCCCTATGAGCTCGCCCAGGGACGAGTACTACAACAAGAGGCCGGCGCCACCGCAGTCACAGATGTCATATGACGCTTCCCACCACGGCCCCGTTACGGCGGTGCCCCATGACCCGTACCCTCGGGATGGAATGACGATGCTCTGTCGCACCGGCCCACCTTCGGACCTTAGCTCCCAGGTTACCTCCAACAGACCGTCCAGCCGAGATGAGAACAGCGAATACTCCAACCCGACGTCGTTCACTAGCCAAGACCCCGCTAGTGGGAAGACGTCCCCAGTCAAACAGGACATGCCACCGATGGCCAGCCCGGAGAAGAGGGTGTTCAAGAAGAAGAGTGGCTTCTTCCAAAACCACAGTCCGTTCCGGAGAAAGAGCGTCAAGGAATCCCAGGCCCCCGAGCGCGAGCGCGGCGGTGCCAACACCTGGCACGCCTCGAACGCGTCGCAGAGCGGAAGCAGTCCGGTTCGACGACACCAGCCTTATAACTCGGAGGACCAGGGCAACCGGTTTGCGCAGGCCCGCTCCCACAGCCCTGATCCTATTGACGCCAATGCAAGCGTGGCCCTGGGCGTCGGACAGAATGTGCTACCGGTCCAGCCTCAGCGCCAGCAGCCTGCCAAGGCGGCCAACGAGGAGGCGGATGACAACGACCCGATTGCGCAAGCACTTGCCGAGCTCAAGGGTGTGACTCTTGGCAAGGAATCATCGCTTCGCATGTCTGCGGATCACTACCATGGCATTGCCACGCCCGCACCGGGATCCGAAACATCCAATCAGTCTCGCGCCATTCCGGTCCCAGGCAGCCGTGACTCTGCCGCAGCCAGCAAGGGAACGCCTCCTCCGTACTACGGAGGCCAGGCGGCCCAGCAGCAGCAGGCACCTGTCTCACGCCTGGGTGTCCCGCCTCCGGCCGTCACATCCAGGGCCATGAAGGAGGCCACTAAGAAGGCCACGGAGCAGGCCAGGGGTGTGTTTGGAGAGGCCGGACGTCGCGACTCGGTCGGTTACGCCAGTGGGTCAGCATCCTCCCGCCCGGGAACCCGCGGAACCGACATGCCGCCCAAGGCTGCGTCTCCCGCCCCGACGCGTGCCGCCTCCCCTCAGCCCCCACGGACTGGTACCAGTGCTGGACGCCGGGCGGACTACGGATCTGCGTCCCCCAATCCCTATCAGGGCCAGAGGCAGACCACTGCCGCTTCACCCAACCCCTACCAGGGCCAGAGACAGACAACGACGGCCTCTCCCAACCCCTACCAGGGCGGAAGGCAGGGTGCCAGCGCCTCGCCCAACCCCTACCAGGGCCAGAGACAGGGTGCTAGCGCCTCGCCCAACCCTTACCAGGGCCAGAGGCAGAATGCCACGGCGTCCCCCAATCCCTACCAGGGCGGAAGGCAGACGGCCAACTCTCCTTACGGCAGGCAGTCGCAGGGAAGCCGTGCCTCAGGCGATTACTACCGCCAGGCGTCGCCTAATGAGCCGGCTGCTGCCAGGGGCGCATCGCCGGCGTCGTACCGGCCGCAGAGCAGCTACGGCGGCGGCGGTGGTGCCGGTGGCAGTGCCGACATGGCGGTACAGCTGTCCCCCGCGGGCGACGACCCGTACGGCTCGATGAGGAGCCACGGTTCGGGACGTCCCGAATCTCGGGCTATGGGTCTGTACAACGGGGACTCGCGGCAGCGCAGCAAGAGCGTTGCCGACCCATCTAGGATGTACACTCGCGAGGGTCGTCCAATTCTTCACTACGGTAAGCAACCCCCCTTGCCCTTGTTTTACTTTTGGGTTTTCATTGAAGGATGACTTGCTGACACAAACATTAGCACGCGCCCTGTACATGTACCAGGCCGCCATTCCCGAGGAGCTGGGCTTCACCAAGGGAGAGTACCTGGCCGTGCTGCGGCACCAGGATGACGGATGGTGGGAGGCCGAGATCCACAATGGCAACGGGCGTATCGGACTGGTCCCCAGCAACTACCTCCAGCCGTGTTGATCTCGTTCTTTCCCCTGACACTTGGTGTTGTTGTTGTTGTTGTTCGAATCTCATTCTGGCAAAGGTGAGGATTTAGCGATTTGTGTCTGGCCTGGCCTCGTTTATGTGTATATGCTTCAAGATTGGGTTTTGATGTCTCGTGTATCGTTTGCGGCATGGAGGATTGGAAAGTTTTTTTGTGTTTCTGGCTTGGTCATGTCTTTTATGCAACGCTACGGCTTCTATTTTGTGTTTTCCTTCTTGTTGAGATCTCTTCTTTTTTTCTTACTTTCGTTTGAGCATACCCTTCTTTGTGGAGTGTTTATCATTCTTTTAGCCTGTGGGGGGGTTTCACCTGGCTTCAATATCACGCTTAATTATTGAGTATTCAGATCGTACTATGGTTTCGTCCAACGTTGATTTCAAGTCTAATGGGCTATACGGTGGTTGGAGAACTATATGGGATTGGTTTCATCTAAACAGGTTTCGTTTTGTGTTTATGTGGTTGGGTTAGCTTATGTGAAAGCATGCATGTCTGTTTGCGGACAACTGAAGTTGAGATGCAATTGTCATGAGGATATGACGTTACAGGTCCCAACTCCAGAGAGAAAATATGTACCCAACAGTGCAAGTATATCTAATTGGATGTATAAAAAAAAAAAAAAAAAAACCTTTATTAAGTTCCAAATATCTATACGGAAAGTCCACTCGTCATTGCCCTTAGTGGTGACAGTCCATTCGTGGCCAACGTGCCGGGTAGCAATAGCATTTGCGGTTTCGGCGTTGGTGTAATAATCGTACTCTGTACAGTGATGTACCCCACAAGTGAATGACGTCCATCACATGCCAGCCCGCAGCTTAAGCTCTCTCACCACCCAACATCATCCTCACCATCAACAACATATTACATCTGCACCACTCACTCCGGGACGCGCGCGCACGCTCCCTCATACTCGAAATGGTATGTGTGATCCCATCGAGGACACTGAGCATGGTGCATTGATCTGATCTGACCCGCGAACAGGAGATGTTGCAGGATACCGTGGTCGACGTGGTCGATGTCATCACGTCCAAGCGCACGAGACGAGCAGTGGTCAACCTGGCTGCGCTGATCACGGGCGGCACGGCGCTGGTATTTATTGCGGCCATCGCGTCGGCCCTCTTCTTCCAGAACTTTGTGCCCGACACGGCTCTCTCGGTGCCGATATATCTACAATATGGGTACACACTCTCTCTAGAGGGAGAACGTCGAGCTAGGGCTGCCGATGACTGACACTTTACGGACGAATAGATCCTCCCCGCACCCGTATGGAGTCGCATCTCTGGCCGCGCCGCGGATCAAGTCGGCGCAGGACTACGACATATCCGTGACGCTGACGCTGCCGCCGTCGCGACCCAACGAGGAGCGCGGAAACTTCATGGTGGCGCTGCACCTGCTGGACCAGGACGTGACCCCGCGGCTGCTCGAGGCCGCACACAAGGTGTCGCGCGACCACGGGCACCCGGGCCGCCGGCTCGACAGCTTCAGCAGCAGCTTCTTCAGCAACCCCGCACAGGGCAGCGTGGTCTTCAGCTCGCGGCGCCCAGCGCTGGTTCCCTACTCGGACCCGATCGTGTCGGTGGCCTCGCGCACACTCTTTCTCTTCTACCATATGCTCTTCCCGCGCGCACGGACGCACAGCGTCACGGTGCCGCTGGCCGAGCGGGTTAGCTTCGCGCGCGACTCGTCGGTGCCGCTCTCGGCGTTTGTCGAGGTCGAGGCCGGGCAGGACCTGCAGACGTACCAGGCGCGGCTGGACCTGACGGCGCAGCTGCGCGGGCTGCGCTGGCTGATGCATAACTACCGTCTCCCCACGTACCTAGTCTTCACCTTCTTCTTCTGGGCATGCGAGGTGCTCTTCATGACGCTTGTCTGGGCGCTCTGGACGTCCTGGACGGGGGGTGGGGCTCCCGGCGACAAAGAGTACGGCGGCGGCGGCGGTCCTAGGAGACTACAAGGAGGAGGCGGACTCGACGACAGCAGCAGTGGCAACGGCGATTCGGATGATGCGGGAGCGCAGGAAGAGGAGGAGGCGAACAACTCCTCGGCTGACGACGGCGTTGTCGTGCCCAAGCGTGATCCTGGGGTGAAGAAGGAGGAACAGGGAGAGGTGCCGCTGTCTGAACTGCCGCTTGGGGGCGCGGAGGCTGACGACGAGCGCGATGCTGGGTCTGATACCAGGGGTACTAAGGGTGATAGGGCGGCTAGTACGAGTTATCGAGAGGAAGGGGGTGGGCAGGTCAGGCGGAGGGACAGTGGGAGGCAGAACAGCAGTTGAGTCTGGATCATCACGGGCCTCACCTATTTTTCGTGTACGTCACTCTTGGTCGTCTTTCCTAATAATAGCTTGTAGTTTACAAAGTATGTACGGACTATGTAGTAGTAGTAGTATTCCACATTGTAATACAAAGGTATCCAGCAGTAATCAGGATGAGAGCAGAGCACCGACTCGACACTGCCACTATGCCATATTAATAAATGCTGAAACAAGCTTGAAGCGTCAAGGGAGCGGTGACTGAGGAAGCAAACAAGAAACGAGTACTAAGGAGAGGCAAACACGGTGAATTGGGGTTGCAACGGAAGGACCCGAGGCAGTTGACCATATCGCTTCCAATGGTAGCAGTTGGTGGCGGCCGAGTCACGCAAACACGCACACATGCCATTATTACTGCGTTCGAGTACATGTAACAAATAACTGGATCACCGGATAGGCCGTGTATGTATGAATGAGGCTGAATACATGTACTCGTAGGAATGTGTGTGGACATGGATTCGTTTGAGTGTTGCGAAGTGAAGCCATGCAGTTTGAGCTCATATGACCACGATATGTGCAAATGTACTCCGTAGAGAGCATGAGAACATGAGAGCATGAGAGAGCATGAGCGCATGAGAGGATGAATTGGTCTATCCATAGCGCGGATTGCAACAGCAGGCAGGTGCGGCCGCCATAATAATAGGGCGCAACTTGGTCAACTTGGGCAAGTGGCAGGCAAGTGGCAGGAAGTGGCAGCAAGTCAAGTGGCAGGGAAAGAGGGGCAGCCGAGCGGCAGCGGGCGGCTTAAGCGGGTTGGCGGCTTTGGTCAATTCCATCCATCTGCCAGGGGGCCAACGGCTGGCCGGCCGGGCTATAATACGCTGTATCAAAGTACGAGTATAGGTGGACTTACCTAGGTCAGGTACCTACATAGGGACATGGACAGCTAAGCACACCTGGGCACACCTGGGCACACTGCAGGTGGACAGCTGAGCATACAAACTCGATTAGCGTATCGACCCCTACAACGCCCTATAGCACCCTGCAACGCCCTGCTGGGTCTGACCCCGAAGCATTTCATCACAGTGCACTGCAATCCATGGAACTTCAGGTCTCCAGGTCTCTAGGTCTCCAGGTCACCAATGCACGCTCCCTTGGCAGTTCCAACTCGAATCTCCATATTATCCATTGCTTCGTACGCCGTCTTCTACCTCGTGCCCTCCATTGCGCCAGTGCCATCTTCAAACCTCTCTCCGTGTCTAGCCTCTCCCTCATTTGTATATCCCATCGCCCACGACTCGCGTCCGTTCTCTTGTTTTCCCCGCCCACGCTGCCCCGGACGCGCCTCGTGCCTAGCCTCGCCCTGGGAGGAGCTACTACGCTGCCCGAGCTACTCTGGAGTCTGCCCGCCGCCCTCTCGATTACGCTAAGCTCTCTTACCGCTGCTTGCTTTTTGCCCGTGCTTTCTGGCCCGCCATCCGAGCTCAACAGCTATTCTCTCCCACCAACCAAGAGGGGGGAAATTACCTGCGCAGCCTCTTCTCTTCCTTTACTATTACACGGCAATAGTTTTTTTTTCCTCTCCTTCTATTTTATCTCTTGGCAAAGGCATCAAGAGGGAAAGGAAAAAGAGAGAAACAACCACCGGCCTCTCTCGTCTGTCGTCTTCCC
>FYEU01000317.1:788353-885259 GCA_900188575.1 Geosmithia putterillii
TCCCCACCCGCTCGCTCCCTCTGGGTAGTAGACGGTGAACGAACCCTCCAAGATCCAAACCCCCCACTCTCCCTCTCTGGCCAGATCGAGTCCGGCCCATCATCATCTTACCGCACACCGCACGACCCTTGGGGGGCATTTTTTCTTCCCTCCTGCCCCATCCCACAGTCGGAGAAAAAAATCAACCAGACATAACACCCCGGACGATCAAGAGCATCGGAGACGCCTGCTGCCGCTGCTGCTCCGCCGCCGCCCGCCCGCCCCAACCCGCCGACCGACACACGCACACGCACGCACGCTGCCGCCACCATGCCCTGCTTCAAGGGCATTGCGGTGAGCATCCATGCCAACTCGGCACCGCTCCCCGAGCATGGCATGCAGAAGCAGTCGCGCTTCTCGCGTATCAGCACCTACATACCCGTCCCCCAGCCCCAGCTCACCGGCGAGGACAAGAAGCCCGAGCCCGCCAAGTTTGCCATCTCCATCACCCTGCTCACCCCGGGCCTGGCTATACCTTACTCGACCCCGAAACCGACCGAGACCAACCCCTCCCCGCAGGCCCAGTTTGTCGGCGGCCTGCCCCCCGGCTCCTCCTCGGCCGCCGCCGGCCCTGGCTCCCCCGAAAAGGCCAAGTACTCGGGCGTCGTCAACCCCTACATACCCATGACCAACTCGGAAAACGAGACCATTGCCGCCTACATCTACTTTGACGGCCGCGCCAAGGAGGAGGTCGCCACCCTGCTCCGCCCCGGCGAGGAGACCTGGGTGAATAGTCGTTGGGTCCAGGTTCCCGACGCCGAGGGCGGCGGCCTCGCCGAGCGCGAGTTTCTCTTCCGCGAGGTCGGCCTCGAGCGCTGGCTTAACGGGCTCGACCTGCAGGGCCACGACGCCGCCGAGAAGGTTGAGAAGCGCCGCCAGAAGTTTGAGCGCCGCCAGCGCCGCCAGGCCGCCCTGCTCGAGTCCAACGCCGGCGGCCTCAGCAGCAATGCCGACAGCAGCAACAACAAGGGCCACAGCAGGAGAGATAGCACCCTCCGCTACGGCGCCAGCGACGACTCCCCGCTCGAGGCCATTGCCGATGACGAGTCCGACTCGCTCTCCTCAGATGACGACGACGACCCCCCCGAAGCCACCGGCCAGATCAAGGTGGCCATGTTCCGCGTCCTGGCGTCCGGAGAGGTCAAGAAGGGCGAGTACTCGCCCCAGTTTGACGCCCACGAGGGCGACGAGGACGACAGCGGCAACGGCAACGGGATGGGCGCGGATGTCGAGCACACCACTAGCTTTGCCAAGCCCAAGACGCTCGACCCAAAGACGATCAGTACCCAGACTGTCACGGGCATAGATGCTCCCGACAAGCCTTATGCTGTCTTTACGTTCTTCTACCGTGGCGAGAGTAAGTTGCCCTCCTTCTACACATGTGCCTCTCATTACAGATACAATGGCACATCTACTTCTACCTCTTGTCAGCGCTGACACGTCCCAGAGCAACTCCAAAAGATTGGAGTCATGAACTCGTCCAAGAACCCTCAGGCCACCCCCGGATCGGCAAAGCGACGCTCAGGCCAGCTCGATTTCTCCAGCATCGGCCCCCTCAAGGCAGGAGGCACAGTCGGCTTCTCGGCCTTCCGCGACAAGGACGCCCAGAAGAAGACCAAGGCTCGCAAGAAGAGCAACGGTAACATTGCCGAGGACAGCGACGACGACGACGACGACGACGAGGGCACCCAGTTCCAGATGGATGACGCGGACGATAAGATTGACGAGAAGAAGCTGGGACCGGAGGATGCCCAGTCCTCGGGCGAGCTTGCCGACGGTGTCAACCGAATTAGGGTAAGTGCAGAGAGAAGAGAGAGTTGCCCGGACAGTTTGGGAGAGCAATGGAAAGAGAGGAGGAGACACAGCACCGGGTGAAAGAGGGACGGGCAGGGTGTACGGAGTATTGTATAAAGACTAACACCCCGCGCAGCTCAAGAGAGCCCACTCAGCAGAACCGGGTAGCCAGCCCACGCCCGAAGCATCAGGCGACGCATCGACAGGAGCCACCCAGGACAGCATACCCGAGCAGCCCACGCCCGCACGAGGGGATGCACCGCCAGAGCTCCTCCTATCCCCTAACAGCGTGCCCGACGCAGCCCTGGTGGGCAGCCCGCCCAAGAAGCACCGGCCGAGCGTGGACTTTGGCAGCAACCCCAACAAGTTTGGGTCGACACAAAACATGACGGCAGCGCTGGACTCTGTCCTGTCGGGAAGCAACGAGCAACATCAGCAGTCTGCGTCTGCTTCTGCATCTGCTTCAGCCGCACCATCGCCAGTTAAGACAGAGCTGTCAGATGTGAAGCCCTCGATTGCAGAGGCAGAAGAGGAGCTGTGAGCGCGTCTGACGAGGGAAGAGGTTACATATATATCTTTTGTTGTTGCTGTTGTTGTTTTCTAAGTCTTTGTTTTCATTCTTACGACAAGAGGAGCTGCCGCAGGTACAGAGACAGAAAAGGAGCAGAGAGGGAGGGAGGCCACACCTTGAACACTGTCTGGATACTATTAGTACATGAAGTACTACATACTGCTACATACTACTACTAGTAGTAAGTATTATGGTATGGGGTTGATGAGAGACGAGAGGGACAGGACAGGACAGCGACGAGCAGTGAGCAGCGAGGAATCATGCTACTGTCGTGCTGTGCTGCACGCTTATGACGAAAAATACGTTACGTTTTTTAGAAGATATGATTAGGATCAGGATCATTCATCAAAGGAATGGGGGGTGTTTAGGAACTGGACTGATCTGGAAGAGTTTTTATCAGGAATTGAACTTTGTTTGAACCTGGAACCGGACCTGGACCATGGGCGTTGCGTGAAGCAAGGGCTTGTTATACCTACTAGGACAGTCCATGCTATGTATTGCACTCGCAGTATTGCACTCGCAGTCCAGAGCACAGAGAAATGGACATGGTCTGTTGGCCATGTTGCCATACACGCATGCCATTGCTAGACAGAATGTACGAAATACACATCCAAGTCCATCACGTACAGGACGGATGTGACATTGGCAGACTGCAGACTAGACATTTACTACACATACTACTAGTAGGTAAACAGGAGACACTTGTCTAACCGCTGTACAGTACAGTCAAGGAGCAGTTCTACAGATGTGAAGGACAATTACTTCTCCAAAGCACTGGCTTTGGATGCTTAAGCATGGCAATGGCAAGCCAGTCGCGGCACATCTACGTCTACAAAAGCCAGCACTGTAGTACGGCAACGCTGTCAAGATCGGCAAGGTTGTATGTACCGTCTTGTCAGCCCTCAACTGCAGTGTGGCAACACTGTCAAGCTTTGTAGTATCCGCGTCGAGACGGCGGTGAGGTCGATACTGTCGGTACACCGGGTGGCATGGCGCGGTATAGCAATGGAAGAGAAGCTCCTGTTATTTCTTGGTTAGCGCACTGCGTGCCATGAAATATTGTATGTGTATGTGAAAAGAAGAAGGGAAAGCACAAGATCAGATTGTTGAGCTTGATAGTTTGAACAACATGGAGAATTCAGTTGGCTGTTCTTAGAAGTGATAAATCATCATTTTGTGCTGGGTGCTGGTGTTGAGGGAAGAAGGGACTTGAAGATGGGGGGAACAAACCTGTTGGAGATGCGCAATTCATTTCAGAAGCAGAAGCAGAAGCAGAAGCAGAAGCAGAAGCAGAAGCAGAAGCAGAAGCAGAAGCAGAAGCAGAAGCAGAAGCAGAAGCAGAAGCAGAGCATAGCAAAGATATTTTCTTGGGAACATGGGCCCAATTGCAGTTTGCAAGCTGCTGCTGCTGCTGCTTCTGCTTCTGTTCCTGCTGCCCAGATGATGGAGGTTGGTGAATTTTTTTATATTCTGCCAGTCCCGCAGTCGCGTTTTTACGTAGCGGTTGGGTGACTAAGCAGCCTGACGGTATGCAATTAAGCCAAGGAAGTGGGTTGGTGGGCTGTTGGATTCTGCAGCGCTAGACGGGCGGGCATTACACTCCATGCGCATAGAGCACAGAGCACTACCCGCTGTAGATAATTCTTATAGGCATTACAGCCACTGGATGACAGCTGGAAGCTTCTGCTGGAGCTGGTGCCAGCGCAGCGCGCAGAAAAAAAAACAATGGCCCGTAACGGGAATTGCACCGTGTGAATCTGTGAGGGGCATTTGATGTCATCAACGGTGTTGCACAGCAGGATACATACCACCAGGCATGTATGCAATATGCATAGATTTTCAGGCTATCAAGCTTTATGAGTACTGGAATGAGAAATGAATAATATGAGAGTCGAGTCGAGTCGAGTCGAGGTGTCATCCAAGAGTGTCATCTTGTCAGTATGATATGCCTTGTGTCACGGACGAGGCTACGAGTAAATGTTCATGATTGACGACGACTCTCAGCGTGACCGTATGTCTTGGGCCAGATGTACTCATACCATGAACCATTGCTGCCTGGCCTGCAAATGTCAGACCGAGTACGTCTGCCGAGTACGAAGTACATACTTGTATTATTATGTGCTCCAAGCCATCATAGCAGCATTGGAAGAGCCTTGCCGACTGCCCACCTTGTGCAGTGGCAGTCCAGGCAGAGAGCAACAACCCCGCTGCCCAACACACTGTGCCTGCCCCTCAACACCCCCACCACCATCATCGGCCCCTCCTCTTCAACCTCCTCGCCTCGCAATCCTCCCCCTTCCCTCCTCCCCCCCGGTCCCTTTGCGACAGTCACAACCATCTTGTCCACCCCACTGCCACTCTACGGCCCTTATACCCCGTCTCCAGAGGAGATACGAACCATCCAAGATGTCTAGTCAGTCCTCTCCTCTCGCTCTCTCTGCTACCCCTCCTCCCTATGCGACGAAACGAAAGCTAACCGCGCGCGCAAAAAAAAAACTTCTAGACTTCGAGGACGTTGCCAGTATGAACTCTCTTGCCGTTGCGCACTCCACATAGTACCGAGGATGATGTGATTGATGTCTAACCGATGCCCACCACTGGCTGAACAGAGCAGTTTATCGAGTTTTACTACAACCAGTTTGACACTGACCGCAAGGCTCTCGCCTCTCTCTACGTTTGTCCTTCCCTTCCCTCGGGCGCGCGCGTGCGACGGCAGGAATACCACCCGCGGGGTTCCCCGCAGTGGAAAGAAAAAGAAGGAATACTGACAGTCGTCTCAACGGTCAACAGCGCGAGCAGTCTATGCTCACCTTCGAGTCCGCCTCGGTCCTCGGTGCCAACGCCATTGTTGAGAAGCTTGGAGTACGTATTACGACGCAGAGAAGCCCCCGTACATAGCACCCGCAGCGACGGCTAACCTTCTATACAGTCCCTCCCCTTCGAGAAGGTCAAGCACCAGGTCTCCACCCTCGATGCCCAGCCCGGTATCGTCGATGGCGGCATCGTCATCCTCGTGACCGGCCAGCTTCTGGTATGCAATTCCATCTCCCCACACACAGAGGCGTTAACACGAGACGAGACGGGGGACATGAGAAACTGACTGGCATTCCACCACAGGTCGACGAGGAGCAGCGCCCCATGAACTACACCCAGGCTTTCCAGCTGGCCCGTGACCCCGCCAACGGCCAGTACTTTGTCTTCAACGACCTCTTCAAGCTCGTCTACGGTTAAGCTGCTGCAGCACCACGCGTGGCTATGCTTCTTCGACCGAGGGATCCTCTGTCCTGAGGAAGAGAAAAATAAACAAGCCTCTTTATGACAAAACCGAAACCAGAAAAAAGAAGTTCCGTTGCATGAAATGAATATCCAGTCTTGATTATCGTATGGTATGAGCAAGGTCTTGTCTCTTGTCTGTCTATTGCTCTCTGTGATATGCAAATGGCTTGGTTGGGGTGTTAGACGGAAGGGGCAGTAAGAGGCAGAGGAAGAAGATGGAAGAATCAAAGGAGTTCACACCAACACTTCCTGATGCTGTGACTTCCTGTACCGGATGATGGGTGTCACGTCTGCGTGCTGCGTGCTCCCCAGTCACATTATGTCCACGCCATGTACGCACTCATGCCCATCCGTGACTTGGCCGAACCGAACCGGCGGGGTAAACGCTGGTTCGCATCGTCGAGTGGATACCTGCAGCATATTTGTCAGACGGTGAAATAACGGTCAGCACGTAGCAATGCCACTGGATTACGAGTAATACTTCCGTCGACGGAAAGGGGGTAGGGGCGCACAAGTGTCAAGCGTTTGCCATGACCAGCGCTTGATACAAGACAAACGACTCCAGACTCAACTATAGATTCCCTCAGATCCAGTAGTAGTACTCTAACAAGTCCAACTGTTCAGATACAAGAGATTGCAGGTGTTTACTAGCATCATAAACTGGATATGCACACAAGACACAAGAATCAAAGAGAGGATAAAAGAACGGATGATGTGGTTGGCTGCACGCCAGAGAGTATGGATTTCACTAAGACTGGGACGGCGCACACAATACGGGTCCTGGCCGCTCTTGAAAACATTATTCATTTCTTGACTCTTTTGTTTTGCCCTTGCTGAATCCTGCAAAAACACCAATGATCCCTGGTTTTGAAACCCAAATGCATGCCCGGGTATGTTGTAACACTTTTTTCTTTTTTTGGTTGGTTTGTTGGTCTAGTTAATTCCCTTTTTTTCCCCTGGAAATTGTTTAGATCTTGGTGGCAGCCTCAAGAGCCTTCTGCTTCTTGATGACCTTCATCTGGGCCTTGGCGCCCATGATGCCACCACCCCAGTGCCTGCGGGTGGTGTCGTGCTCAGCCATGAAGCCGTCCTTGACGGCAGTGACGAGCTTGGAGAGCTCAGTCTTGTCCTCGGAGCGGACCTCGGTGAGGGCGAGGACAGCGGCGGTCTGAGGGGGGAAACAGTTAGTGGCTGATATACAAAAGACGAAGACCCCCATCCACCCCAAGAGGGGCGAGCGAAGCGAGGAATGGATAGAAAACATACCTTCTTGTGGACCACGGTACCGAGACGGGCCTTGCCCTTGACGATGGCGTAGGGGACACCCATCTTCTTGCAGAGCGAGGGGAGGAAGACAACGAGCTCGATGGGGTCGACGTCGTTGGGGATCAGGACGAGCGAGGCCTTCTTGTTCTCAATCAGGCCGACGACGTGGTTGAGACCGTACTTGACGGTGTAGGGCTTCTTGCTGACGTCCTCCTTCTTCTTGCCCTCCTTGACGGCGGTGGCCTCGGCGAGGAGACGCTCCTTCTTCTCGGGCTTGGTCTCGGGGCGGTACTTGTTCAGCAGCTTGAAGGCCTGGGCGGCGGTGTTCTTGTCGAGAACGTGCTGGAACTGAGCGAGCGCGGGGGGGACCTTGAGGCGGATCGACAGGATCTTCTTTTGGCGCTGGAGACGGACGTACTCGGGCCACTTGACCATGCGCGAGACATTGCGGGCGGGCTGGATGGCCTGGCCGACACCGAAGTTGCGGGGACGCTTCTCAAGGAGGGGGTTCTGTGGTGATTCTAGTCAGAATCGGAAAAAGCCAAGCAATAGGAAGAGTGACGACCCGGAGGCCAGGAAGGAAAGAAAGACATACCTTGGGACCCTTCTTGGAGCCAGCCTTTCCCTGAGGGAAGGGGGCGGCGGCGACCTTCTTGCCAGTCTTGGGGGGCTGTCATTGAGAAAAGAAGACGTTAGCAAGCTATTCAAAGCAGCCAAGAAACGTCTTCTCTGAACTCTAGTGAGAACACCGAGGCGGTTCACACAATCCCCAACCGCCCACACCATCCATCACTGTCGACGACGATGGATATTTCACCATCATCGTTGACAAGTGACGGGACGGGGGACGGAGGAGGATTGTGCGCCTGCCCGATGTCTCCAGCCAATTCTTCACCCGGGTTCACCACCGTGGCCCGAAGGTTGGGTGGTTGAACCCATGCGGGTGGTATTTTTTGTCCCTTCACACACAAATCCTTCGCAGAAGCGATGTCATTGTGGCGAGGTTGAAATCAATCGACAACGCACGAGGGCGAGCAATTTGAAGTCATGAATACTGTGGCCGTTAGAGCCCAGATGGGATTCATCTAGGTACTCACCATCTTGAAACCTGGATTGGGGGGTTAGTTGCTCGGGTGTGAAGAGCAAAAGTCCGTGATGCGTGATCGGGTTGGGGAGGAACGAGAGAAAAGTTGCGACTCGGCGGCGGCGGTGGATATTTCTCGTGGTGGACGAAAAAATTAGGGCTTGATGCGCCACAGTTTTATTTTTGTCGTCGGTCGTGGTGCGTGTGAACTCCACCCTATCTGTGGCGCAAGCAAAATGTCCTTGTGGCTGGTGGCCTGGGATTTCTGGTCTCTCGATTCTTTTTAGATTTTCGTCATGTCCACTGTTTGTTAGTCATGGCGGGACGCGGCCTTGGCGCGATGGAGGGGCATTTGCAGCCGACTAACACTTTTGGGCAACGGCGAGTTACACATCAAGAGTCAGTCAGCATCTCAACGACCATTTCATGATAATATATTCTTTCTTTTACCGGGGGACTGTACATTATACCCATCCAAGAACATCAATCCCTTGTATTCAAAAGCCGGCCTTCTCTCTCTTACTGCTCTTGCCATATTGCATCCCGCAATCGGTCACCATACATCGTCGCCACTAGGCTTTAGCGCTATAGAATTCTGCGGCAACAAGAGGGGAGAAATATCATCAAGACCTGGAGGATAAAACCGGCCCGACTGAGGGAGAAACGGAGGAAGAGGGTACTCATATCACACGTCCGCCATGCCGCCTACACTCTGTGTCCGCTGCCAGGCTAACCGGGCTGTCGTGAGACGGCCCAAGAACCACCACAAGATATGCCGGGAGTGCTTCCTGGCCGTGTTCGAGGATGAGGTGCACCATACCATCGTGTCGTCAAATCTGTTCTCACGGGGTGAGCGTGTCGCCATCGGCGCGTCAGGCGGCAAGGACTCGACGGTGCTAGCGTCGGTGCTCAAGACGCTCAACGAGCGGCACGACTACGGCGTCGAGCTGATCCTGCTCAGCGTCGACGAAGGGATAAAGGGGTACCGGGACGACTCACTCGAGACGGTGAAGCGCAATGCGGTCCAGTACGAGATGCCCCTCAAGATTGTCGGGTACAGCGAGCTGTACGGCTGGACCATGGATCAGGTGGTCGAGACCATTGGCAAGAAGGGAAACTGCACGTACTGCGGCGTGTTCCGGCGGCAGGCCCTCGACCGCGGGGCCAAGATGATTGACATCCGCCACGTCGTGACGGGCCACAACGCAGACGACGTGGCCGAGACGGTGCTCATGAACCTGCTGCGCGGGGATGTGGCGCGCCTCTCGCGCAGCACCAACATTGTCACCGGCGACGCTACTAGCGACGTCAAGCGCAGCAAGCCCCTCAAGTACGCCTACGAGAAGGAGATTGTCCTGTACGCCCACCACAAAAAGCTCGACTACTTCAGCACCGAGTGCATCTACAGCCCCGAGGCGTTCCGCGGTACGGCCCGCAGCCTCATCAAGAACCTAGAGAAGGTTCGGCCCTCGGCCATCCTCGACATTGTCCGCAGCGGCGAGGACATGGCCCAGCTTACGCCCGACAAGGGCCAGAGTGCTTGCGCCTGCGATGACAGCGAGGGCATCGGTGGGTGTGGTTCCGCCAACGGGCGCAGCTCGGGCAACGAGCTCGCCCAGATGGAGGCTTCGCTCAAGGACAAGTCCAAGAACGACAAGCTCGAGACAGAGGTCAAGGCCGCCAAGCCCACACCAAGCGGCGGCAGCGATGACGTCGTGAAGCTACCCGTGCGTAATAGCAAGAGGGGAGCCAAGGATCCAGCACCAGTGACCTTACAGACTCTGGGACGGTGCGTCAAGTGCGGCTACATGTCGAGTCAATCCATCTGCCAGGCCTGTACACTGGTGGAGGGCCTCAACAAGAACAGGGCAGACATAGCAATATAATACCCAATGGCCCTGCTGACATAACATGGTTCTTCCTGCGAACTACATTTATTTGCGATCGAAACGGCATTCGGGGCAAGAGTTGCAGATAGGTGCTAAATCGTGATTGTATAAAGGGCGCAAGATATCTAGTCTAGGCTCCTCGTACACTAGTATGCATCTTTCCTGCAACGTCCTGGTCGAAACCAACTGATGCGGTCCATCTAAGAGAAGCGCTTCTCCAGCTGTGAGGGGGTCAGCATATGGCCGCTCTTTACTCGGACCTTGCTCACGGTGTACACTCACCTTCCAAGGGTTGTTCAGCTCGAATCCAGCAGGGGCCGTGGCGTTTGCGGTCTGCAGCGTCTTGGAGCCCGTCAATCGAGCGTCGCGCAGCTGCACTGTAGTCAAGGTGAGGAAACGTCAGCATCGCATTTCAGAATTGAGGTATTCACTTCAAGGGGGGAGGGATCAATCGAGGGTCATCGTACTTTGCTATTGAGGGAGTTAGCCAACATGGATCTGGGGTGGAGGAGGGGAGGGATATGCGACCGCGCGTGCCAGCGACTTACCTTGTCCCACGTATCCAACGAGTAGCGAGGAGTCTTGCCTCCATTCTGGGATGTCCTAAGGGCAGCAATGCCGACACCAGAGACGCCGAACATCTAGTTGATTGCATGTCAATCGTGGGGTGTTCCCTCATTGTGGAGGCGTAGTCCTCGAATCTGGGGTCGGACGTACCACAATCATGATGCCATAAGGCAGAAGGGCTTCAAAGGGAACGGCCATGGCTGTTGGAACTGTGCCGCTTCGAGCGGGCTTCTAAGAAGATCAAGATGTAGTCGCTAGGTACGAGGAAAAAGGCGAGAGGTCTGCTGAATTGACAGAGGTCCGACGTCGTTCTCCAAGTTGAATGGGATGATTACCCAGAAGCCGTGGAGACTGGGGAATGGGGAACGAAGCCTGGGGTTGGATGGGGCCAGGCAGGCCGATGGGGTGTGTTCTTGCCTCAGGCCAATCAACAGCCGAGTATTAGAGGTGGCATTCCCGCTTAGCCCGACCGTGTGCCGAAGAGGTGAGAACACGGTGCATATTTGGGTGGAAATCCACACATACAAGCCACCGTGAGTCACGAGGCGCCCGCACTGTGAGTTGGTGCGTCGCGACCCTCAACAAGGAGACGCGGCCGCCTCAAAGGGCCATTATCTAATAACCCCGAAACCGCAGCAGACCGGCGCGTCACCAATACCCCGACTCTCGCGGCGAAACTCTGAAGCTCGACTCCTTGATCGAGTACGAGATCCGACACGGTACAACTTCTGCGTGAATCCTCAAAGACGGCCGCTGAGGATGCGCACGCGCTGACCTCCCCCCCTGCCCACGGTCCCCCCCTCTTGGCATCGCGACGCTCCCACTCGACATGCCGGCTACGAGAACCGACCACCATTGCGGCATCAGCTTTAGGCAGTTGAACGAGTAATCATGGCGAGCGCCCAGGACATGGAGGAGGAACTCCAGCACAGCGTGCTGCTCTCTCAGGAGCCAGACGAGACGTACGACGCGTCGTCAAATGGCGCCAACGCGACATCCCACCGCAGCCACATCAAGGTGGTCAGCTTCGGCAAAGCCTCCGGCAGTGCCAACAACAGTAATAATAATGATAATACCATACACGACGACGATGCAATGAGCGATCGCGATGCATCGGGCGAAGAAATCGAAGACGAAGATGCTTCCGGCGAGGACGACCTCGACCTTATCTCTCACCCAGGGGAGTACACAGAGACCCTGACAAACGGACATACCGAGGTTATTCAAGAAGAGGAAGAGTTGGACGAGGATGCAGAGGGAGAGGAGGACGAGGAGATCGTCGGCGCCGTCAAGATCAAACCCGCCGATCTAGACGAGGAAGACGACGAGGAAGCAGAGGAGGAGGAGGACGACGACAGTGACGCTTCTGGAGTACAAGAAGAAGATTCGGAAGAGGAGGAGGAGGAGGAGGAGGCACCGTGGCAGGATGCACGCGACGCAGTCGACGACGACGATGATGAGTCCGAAGTCGCGGCATTAAACGTCTGCGTCTTCTGCAAACAGGACGAGGAGCATGACCCCAGCGCAGACTTTGAGACCTTTTTGACATGCCGCAGCTGTGGTGAAAACGGTATGCATCTTGTCCCTATCTACGTTGCGCGTCTGACGCTCTTGCTAACCGGTCTGCCTCAGCCCATCAACAATGCGCACGGGATGAGGATGCCATGAATGAACACAACAGTAAGTCCCTCATCACGACCCCCTTGCTATCGTTCGCGCGATACGGACTCTAACAACCTGTAGCTTCTGCACGGTGGAAATGCCCCGAGTGCTACACAGACGACGAGTCGGAGGAGGCGGAGCACGCAGAGGACCAGGAGAGCGCTGCGACTGATGTGCGTCCCGTATCACAAGAGTCCGAGGTGCCCCTGCTGGTGAAGGCGGATAGTGAGGACGATGCGGACGTGGTTATGGACGATGATGCGTCTACCTCCCGTTCGCTACGAAAGAGGAAAACCTCATCCACCACCCCTGACGAGAGTGTCTTGACTTTGAGAAAGCGAAGGCGAAACGTGTCAACAGACCTCCGCAATGATGAGGATGCCGACGGAAGCGATAACACCGGGTCGCGGTCAGCGAGGGCGTCGCGGCTCAAGTCTGCGCGCCAGTCATCGACCACAGGCTCAGCTACAATCGAGAAGAACACACGAACTTCGATGATTGTGAAGCTTCATGTGCGCCCAGGGAACCTCAAGGACGTCATGGCACGTTCGCGCCAAAGGCGCGGGACAAGAGCGGGGCCCACACGTGGTGGGCGCGGACCAGGACGGCCTTCACGCGGGCCGGGACGACCGCCACGGAATGGCAGTGCTCTGGCCTCAATAAGCGGCAGCACACCAGCGCCCCTGATAGAGACGCCGTTCACAGCCGACTCGTACTCGCAGCCCTTCTACTCCTTCTTCGACCGGGACACGGACGATACCAAGGGCAAGCCGTATGGCGATATCCTGACTGAGGCCGAGGCTGACACGACCAAGACGCTACCTGCCGCTGAGGACCGCAAACGATTCGACCAGGCTAAGCGCAAGGCCGATGACGAGTGGAGGGCGCGTGTACTGGCTATGCAAGCCGAGGCAGACATGCCGGTGCGGAGGCAGAAGAAGGCGGGCGACCACGCCAGCCAGATTGAGTGCATCGAGTTTGGTGGATGGGAGATCGACACGTGGTACGCAGCGCCTTATCCGGCCGAGTACAGTAGGAACCGTGTCCTTTACATCTGCGAGTTCTGCCTCAAGTACATGAACTCGGACTACGTGGCCTGGCGGCACAAGCTCAAGTGCCCGGCCAAGCACCCTCCCGGCGACGAGATCTACCGCCACGGGTCCATCTCCTTCTTTGAGGTGGACGGCCGCAAAAACCCCGTCTATTGCCAGAACCTGTGTCTGCTAGCCAAGCTGTTCCTGGGCTCCAAGACGCTCTACTACGACGTGGAGCCGTTCCTCTTTTATGTCCTGTGCGAGTACGATGAGTGCGGCTACCACTTTGTCGGGTACTTCTCCAAGGAGAAGCGGCCGAGCAGCCTCAACAACGTGTCGTGTATCCTGACGCTGCCTATCCACCAGCGCAAGGGATACGGCAACCTGCTCATCGACTTCTCGTACCTGCTCACAAAGGTGGAGGAGAAGACTGGGTCGCCGGAGAAGCCGCTCTCGGACCTCGGCCTCGTGTCCTACCGCAGCTATTGGCGCCTTGTCCTTTGTCGGTATCTTGTTGAGACACTGGGCAAGGGCAGCTGCAAGGCCGACGGGCTCAGCATCAAGCAGATATCCGATGAGACGGCCATGACCCCCGACGACGTCATCGCCGCACTGGAGGGCCTCCGAGCCATTGTCCGGGACCCGCAGACCAAGCTGTACGCGTTCCGCGTCGACGTCGACTTCTGCCACCAGTACGTGGCCAACTGGGAGAGCAAGGGGCACGTGAAACTCAAGCCCGACGCCCTCGCGTGGACGCCGTACGTCATGGGCCGCGGCAGTGCGGCCAACCTCGAGATGGCACCGATAAGCACAGTGGCTCCCCGTGAGGACGAAGCCCGGCTTGACGAGGGCCTTAGCAGTATGGTTGGCGCCGCGGAGACCAAGGCCATGGTTAATGGCATCAAGAAGGCAGCAGCAGCAGCAGCAGCCGCCGCCGCCGCCGTAGATGACGAAGGACCAGAAGACCAGCTCAAGGAAGAGGCAGCCTCGCAGGTCGGCGGCTATGCCAACAAGGAGAATGGGGAGCGCGAGGATAAGGAGAACGCGACGCCCGGTGCCGCCGACAGTATGGATGTCGAGGAGCCACCCTGGGATTCAGCCTACAAGGACATACCGCCCACCCGGTTCGACATCTTCCCACCCATAACAGGCGGGCGTCGCGGGGGAGACCGGAGGCCGGCGGCCGGCAGGCCTGTTGCCAGCGCCCGACGCGCCTCGAGCACCACGACGCCGCGTCCGCGCCCGCGTAGACCGTCGGGCACGGCCAGCGCACGGCGCACGTCGTCATCGTCGCGGCCCAAATCCAACTCATCTGCTAGACGCAAGACGGGCGGGACGGGCAGAGGCCCTGGCCGCTGGCCAAAGGGTACTAAGAAGGCCGACTATGGCAACGCCACGAGCGGTCCAGGGTTTCCACCGGGGTGGTCAGAGAAGCAGCAGCAGGAGCTGGAGCTGGAACAGGCGCAGGCAGCACAGGCGCAGGCCCAGAAGCAGAACCAGACGCCCCAACAAAGTGGTGCGGCAGGCGTGGTAGCTGCCAGCGAGATCCATGCCGACCAGGAGGAGGTGCGCGTCTTGTTTACAACGGCGGCCGCCACAGCGGTGGCCAATGGTGGCGACGTCGACGACAGTGGCACGGCAAAGGATGGCGGTGGTGCAGATGCGGAGGAGGATGTGGATGCCGAGGGAGAAGATGACATTTGAGTCCCTCCTCTCTCCGTCTCTGTCTTGTCTTCTTGCTTTCTTTTTTTTTCTTGCTCTCTCATCGAGTCTGTTCTTACTGTGTGTTCTTATCTGGTTTAAAGCGAGCGACGGAATCCGGGATACTTTCTTCTTCTATTCCATTCAATTCAATGTACATGTACTGTATTGCAGCTTCAAGAGTCAATGTGATGTCAAACGTTATATTCTCCGTCTATGCCGTGACTATGCCTCCGGCGGCCCTGCCGGGGGACGGTCTCGCTGCGCTCACAGTCTTACTTACCTTGTGGTGTTACCTACTACTCCGTCCTCCCTCCCCAGAACCCCTTCCCATAACTGACCAGTATCTCCTCCCCCCTCTTCACCCCCGTCACTCTCCCCTTCTTCCCCGGCCGCCCCACGACCCAGAACCCGACGCACAGCTGGCCCCACCGCTCGCACCACACGGTCCCGAACTCGGCGTTGGGCCGCTCCGCCACCCCGCGATAGTCGTTGGCGAACCGGCCCTCGTTGCCAGACCGCGCCGCGTCAACGGCCAGCCCGCCACCCTTGTCCAACCACAGGTCGTAATCGCTATCTGGGTCTGTGTCTGGGTCGGCGCCAGTGGTCGTGGTGCTGGTGGCAGTCGTATGCACCCTCCCCAGGTACGGCAGGATGAATTGCCCTGGCTTGAGATCGCGAGAGGCAAACAGGCCGCACTGCCCGTTGGCCGGGTGGGATGCCGTCCGGATGGTCTGGATCCGTATGTTGGCGCTGGGCGTGGCCGTCTCCGAGGCCGGGATGGAGGTCACGCCCGCTGAGGGGGGTGGTCTCGTGCGTAGGATGAACAGCTGTGTTGGTGAGAGGGCCTTGGAGTGTGATGGTGAGGTCAGATACGGCAGTGACGAGGGCCAGTTTTTTGGTGTGGCCATTTTTTGTTTATTGATTCTGGTCGTCTTGCTACGTCAATTGGAGGTCCATTGGACGCGCATTTGACGTTGATGATGAGTTCCTTCCTCAACTTTAGTAGTACTTTCCTTCATAGTACGTATGTGAGTTTACTGCATATACATCACGTGCCACTTATACGATCAGGTCCGTCCGATTCATAGAATCATATTGCAATCTAGCTAGCTACACTAACAAAACAACCCATCACGTATGATTTTTTTTCTCCCCCTTCGCCTGCCGCCTCCTTCAATTATACTACAGTTTGATATCCCCCAGACATTAAAAACAAAAAAAAACAAAAAGGCAGACTGGACAATGAACAAACAAATCCTGCTCCTCAGTGCGTCATAACCTCCTTGTAACGCTCCATGCCGAGATCCACCGAGTACGCCAGAAGACGGTCCTGCGTAAGCGGCAGCTTGAGTATCCTCCAGCGGAACTCGACGTCCTATTTGATACTTCGTTAGCATATGAATGTTCATGGCACACCACTTTGTGGTCCCGCGTAGGGATGTGTGTTGTGCTTACCTGCTTCTTCCTCGTCAACTTGAAAATCTCCTTGGCAGTCTCATCAGCCATGTCAGACAGGGCGGCGAATCGAAGGATCTCATCCTCGCCAACACTCTCATCCATGGCATGCAGACCAGCGACCAGCCTGTCGAGAATGGGACGGGCCACGGCCTCGCCCCTGGCGCGGTGCTGCACCAGGTTGAGGAAGAGGGAGTACACCTCTCCGCCGTGGTGCCAATCCGACACAAGCTCGCGGTTGCTCTCGTCGAACTGGGCCATGATAGCCGCCAGCTCGGGGTACCCCCGCTCGATGATGGCCTGGGGTGCCACCTGGCGAACGAGCACGCGGTGCGCCTCGACGTACGAGCCGGCCTTGAGCAGGCACTGCACCTCGGCGGCGGCATCGCGCTGCACGCTGCGCATGTAAAGCGCCAGCGCCTCCCACACCCACGTGGCGGGGATGCGGAACTTGTCTGTGAGCAGGGCGAAGTTGGGGTCCGACTCGGTCCCGATCAGGCCCGCGTGCCGGCAAAGGTGCTCCTGGATGGCACGCTGGCGCGCCCGCTCGTCGCTCAGGTGGAGCAGGACAAAGACGGCCTCGAGCCACTCGCCTGCGCTGGTCAGCTGTGCCGCGTACGACACAGTGGCCGCGTCGGCCTTCTCCTGCGCTTTGTCGCCATAGGACACCTTGCCCGTCGACACAAGCGCGACGCCCAGCTGCCACGAGAGCCGCATGTCCAGCGGGGACAACTGCGAGTTCTCGGGCCGTAGCACCGCCTCCAGGTCTGTCGAGGGATCCGCGTACAGCTGCAGCAACCCCCAGAGCAGATCCTGGCGGTGGTGAGCCTCGTAGTCGAACCAGAGCGGCTGGATACCCTGCTCCAGGTACCACGGCTGGGGCACATCCTCCCTGTCCTGGTCAATGTCCTGCTGGAACTTGCGCACAGCCACATCCAAGTCGTCCTGCTGCGACACGGCGTACCACAGACGCAGACCAAAGGCCTGCTTCCAGTCCAAGCCGAACTTCTTGGAGATGACAAACGACTCCATGCGGTCCTCGACGGGGACACCCTTCATCCCCTCGCATACGCATGTGTTGCCGCCCAGGAGCTCGTAGACGGCACGGATCGGCTCCGAGAACTCAGAGAGCATCTTGGAGTCGTGCCACGCCTTGACCTGCTCGCGCATGTCCTTCTTGGCCGTGTTGCTTGTGCCGATCAGTGGCACCAGCGTCGCGAGGCGGAAGTTCTTGCCCTCGAGCAGGTGCTTGCAGGCCTCGGTGATGCGGTGCCCGGCAAGGCTCGCGACGGCCTTCTCTTCGGGCGTGGCCGCCAGGCCGATAGATGTCGACGATGCCTGGCTGACAAGCTCCGACCAGAACGTCGACAGCCTCGACTTGCGTGACGCAGGGCCCAGCCCATCCTTATCGTCGAACAGAATTCCAGCCAGCTCCCATACCCACTTCTCGTGGATGCTGGCGGGGTCATTCATGTTCTGATGGTGGAAGACATCCTGCACGTTGGAAGCGCGAAGGCTGGCGATGGGGACGCCGTTGACAAGGGCGACCTCGGTGAGGCCATCCTGAGTGCGCAGGAACTTCTTGGACGACTGTATACCGGGTGTCAGTATTCTTGAATATAACATGTCGTGAGTCATGTTGTTGATAGATCCCTACCTCTGTGGAAAATGTCGCTAGGCGAACAGCTTGATGTGTGCTCTGAATCGTCGACCTCTGGAAAGACAGGATGTCCGACGTGTCACGCAGAGAACGTCCATGGGTCAGTCCGAGGGGACGAGTCACAACCAGCGTCTCATTGGGACCCCAAGTCGGGCGGCTGCCGTCGTGGAAAGCCTTTTCAGCCTCCTCAATGGTCAAGACCTTGTCCTGTCGTTCGTAGGGCCACTAAGGAAAAGGAAGAGAGAAGGTTTCAGTATTAATCTCAGATAAGGATAAAAACACAAAAATAGCTAGATGTAAAATACAAGGGGGGGTGGACGGGTGGGAGGGACCGAGCTAAACAGAACAGAGGAACACAGTAATGCAAGGGGGGGTAGATAGGATGAGATCAAACAACCAGGGTACAAGTACGGACCTTGGGGAAGCCTTTGGCTGGGGTGGCAGCAGTCGAGGCCCGCAGGTTCAGGTTCTGCTGCTGGGCAGTGACAGGCTTGGGCTTCTCAAACAGCGAGTTCATGAGATCAATGCTGGTGGCGAAGCCGCGGCCCTTGTCCATGGCAAGCTGGGAGCTGGCGGCGGCGAGCCTGTCCTTATCGGCAGGCGCCGTGCTCTTCCTCCAGGCAGACGACTTGCGCAGGTCGGTGACGACGTCGGCATCTTCATCGTCGTCGTCGCCAAATTCGTTGGCCAGGCCACTGCGGTGGCGTGTGGGCGACCCTTCGGCCATCTCCCGGAGGAGCTGGCGGTCTCTCTTGGCGGGGCTCACAGTCTTGCGCAGCATCTCGGTCCAGTCGTCGCCATCTGCGACCTCGAGCTGGACCGGATCGTTGGTGCCCTTGAGGGCTCTCATGCGAGCTCGGAGGATGCCACCGGGAGTGCTCACGGCTTGGGCGAGCTCCTCCTCCAGGGCATCTTCGGACGAGGCATCGTCGAGCTCCGCGGCGTGATGGTGTCCGAACGAAGACCTCGTCATGTCTTCGTCGTCGGACACGTCATATTCGTCACCCATGTCGTCGACCACCTGCTCCTCCTCGAGCGATAGCCGGACATTGCTGGGTGCAGAATCCGCGGAGCTAACCCCTAAAAAAGACTGCTTGGCGGGGACATTGTCGTTGAACGCCGCGACGGCTCCCTGGTCGTCAAACGCGCCGGGGAGCGTCTGCGAGCGGCGGAACTGGAAGGTGTCATCCTCCATGGCGCCCGAGGAAGAGCTGTTGATGGAGGCGTCAAAGCCCAGCATCTGCGACTGTGTCATGTCAACCTCGGCCATCTGGGGCTCCACAGCACCCGTGTCGTCCTCGGAGTCCTCGTCAGAATCGTCCAGGCCGTAGGTGGTGAAGTGCTGAACAGAGAAGACCCAGACACCCGTGTCCTTCTCGTACGTCTCGAACTCGGTGTCGGGAATGCGCTTGAGGCGGTCGACGTGCTTGGCGAACTTGCGGATGTCGTTGGACACCTTCTTGTCGCGGCTGCCGCGCGGCCAGGACTGCTCAAGGGTGATGCGGGCAGGGACGTTCAGACCCTTGCCCATCGGCGGCTTCCTGGCAGTGACAGGGTACACAGTGGCGGAGCGGGGCTCGAGCTGTACGATACCACCGCAGAGCTCATCAATCTCGATACCGCTGATGTCGACGGGCTGCTTAAAGGCAATAGAGCCGACGTTGTCGCGGCCGATGATGAAGTTGTCAATCTTCTGGCGCTGCACGCGGTTCATGGCCTGCAGGTCCTCGATGGAGGGCTGCGTCCAGTAGGAGCCGGGGGCAAGGTCGCCAGAGCCGGGGGAGGACTGGCGTCCAGGGGTGGACGCGCTGTCCTCCTCGGTGACACCGGAGAGCGACAGGGTGAGGGCGCCCTGGCTCTTGTCGGTGTTGGGGAGGTTGCCGAGGCCGCCGGAGGAGCGGTTCTGGCGGGGGGTGTCATCCAGTTGCGAGACGGGGGACTCGTCGGTGGAAGGCAGGTTGCCGCGCACCTCGGGCTCCTCGTTGCTCTCGACGTTGCTGGTGTCGAAGCTCACGCGCTTGGACAGCTTGTGGGTGGTCTGGGACGAGGGGAGCAGCTTGTCCTTCTGCGGGGTAGTGAACAGGTCGCTGCGCATGTCACGGCTAATGACAAGCTTCTTAGATCCGGTGCTACCGTACCAGCGAGGAGTCGGGTTGGCCGAGAAGGCGCCGGGGGCCAGGATGCTATCCTCGGCGTTGAAGTTGCGGCGCAGGTTGTTGGTGGACATGCTCTTGCTGAGGGCGCCTGTCGAGACGGACGAGCTCAGGAAGCTGCGGCCCTGGGTACCAGGGGTACTAGCGATGCTACTCGCAGGGCTGCCACCAGGCGTGCCGTAGGTGCTGTAGGAGAAGCCGAAGCCCCTCTTCTGGGGAGTAGCGTACCGCGAGGCAGACGAGGGCGCCAGCTTGTACATGGGCAGGATGGAGCCGCGCTTCGGCCTCGAGTTTCCGTTGACGGGGGTGGCAAGGGGGCCGGGGTTAGAGACCTCGTTGCTGCCCACATTGGAGAAGAGCGACGGGCTGCCGTAGGCGGACACGTCGTTGAGGTTGGCGGTCAGGCCCTGGGGGGCATTGTTCGACTGCTGGGAGGCACCCAGGAGAGAGTTGCCCATGCCCTGGTTCTGCTGGGTCTGGTTGGTGCTGCCGCCAAAGAGACCGCCGCCGCCCTGGTTCTGGTTGTTCTGGCCACCGAAGAGACCACCGCCGCCGCCTTGTGACGCGCCAAAGAGACCCGTCTTCTGCTGTTGGGTCGTGCTGGCGCTACCAAAGAGGCCACCGCCGGCCTGCTGGCCCTGCTGGTTGTTGTTGGCGCCGCCAAAGAGGCCGCCGCTGGGGGCAGCATTCTGCTGAGTCGACTGACCAAAGAGACCACCACCAGCAGGAGTGGCCGGTTTGTTGCCAAAGAGACCACCACCGCCACCGGCGGCCGCGCCCTGGCCAAAGCCAGTGCCCTGCTGCTGGTTGTTGTTGGCACCGCCAAACAGGCCCCCGGAGGGAGCGCTCTGCGCGGCACCGCCACCGAAGAGACCACCGCCGGCGGGCTTCTGCTGGTTATTGTTGCCAAACAGGCCACCACCGGCGGCAGGCTGGGCCTGGTTCTGGTTCTGCTGGCCGAAGCCACCAAAGGCACCGCCAGTTCCCTGCTGCTGGGTGTTGTTGTTGTTGGTGTTTCCGAACAGACCGCCGCCTCCGGAAGCAGCAGGCTGGCTGTTGCCTGTGTTTCCAAACAGGCCGCCACCGGTGTTGGTAGCGCCCGAACCGAAACCGGAGGTCGCTCCACCGCCAAAGCCAGTGCCAGTTGTGGCAGTAGGGGTGGCACCGAACGCGGGCTTGTTGGCCTGGGTGTTTCCGAAGAGACCACCGCCAGTGTTGCCTGCAGCGCCAAAGCCACCTCCAGTGGCAGCACCGCCGCCGAAAGCTCCGCCCGTGCTAGCTCCAAATCCAGTGCTCTGCTGCTGCTGGGGTTGGCTGCCGCCGAAGAGACCTCCTCCAGTGGCAGGCTTAGCGCCGAACAGGCCGCCACCAGTGTTGCTGGTGCTGGCGCCGAAGCCACCCGAGGCCGATTGGCCGAAGCCGGTGGTCGTGCCGGTGGTGTTATTGTTGTTGCCACCGCCGAAGAGGCCGCCGCCGGTTGTGCCGGTGTTGGTTGTGGTACTGTTGTTGCCAAAGAGGCCGCCGCTGGGGGCCGGGGTGGTGGTGTTGGTCCCGAAGCCGGTGCCGCCAAAATTGGAGCTGCCAAAGGCGCCGGCACCGCCCGTGTTTCCATTGCCGTGACGCCTTCCTTGGGCGTAGTCAACGAGTCGCAGCTCCTCGGAGGACCACTTGCGGTAGGGCTCCTGGAAGAGAATGTTCTGGAATGAGTTGGAAGAGGTCGAGTTGGCCTCCTTCTCGACGTGAGCCTGGAAGGGGGTCGCGGCGGTACCCGGGGGTTCGCCGGAGGCGCTGCTCAGGGCGGTGTTGTTGTTGGCAGCACCAAAGCCGCCGAAGCCAGTGCCAGTGGTGGAGGTGTTGGCGGCGCCGCCGCCGCCACCAAAGAGGGATCCTCCCGTCGTGCCGGTAGCTCCAAAGGCGGGCTTGCTCTGCGTGTTACCGAACAGGCCACCGCCGCCGGTCGCGGCGCCACCGCCAAAGGGCGAGGCAGCGGCGTTGTTGTTGGTAGCAGCGGCACCAAAGCCGCCGAAGCCAGTCGATGTGGCAGCAGGAGTGCTGCTGGTGTTTCCGCCGCCAAAGAGGCCACCGCCAGTGGTGCCGGTTGTGCTGGCGCCAAAGGCGGGCTTGGCTCCAAAGCCTGTGCTAGGGCTGGCTCCAAATCCGCCGCCTGTGAGATAGTAGTCAGTAACATGGTTCATATCAAGAAGATGATGTTGCGATCCGAAGCGATGGGACGCGTGACAACGATGCTGAGGACGGTGGCGAGAAGAACGTACTCGGCGAGGCACCGAAGCCGCCTCCAGTGTTGTTGGCGGCACCTCCAAAGAGGCCACCGCCAGTGTTGTTGTTGGTCTGGCCGAAGCCGCCGCCGGTAGTGGAGGCGCCAAATCCTTTTCGTGTAGTGTCAGCATCGGGGTGATGATGCGCCTGGGATGGCACCAGGTTGCCGGCTTACCTGTGGAGTTGGTGTTGTTGTTGTTGTTGGCCTGGCCGAAACCGCCAAAGCCGGTGCTCTGGGTGTTATTGGTCTGGCCGAAGCCGCCGAAGCCTCCGCCGCCAAACGACATGGTGATATGTCGGGTCGACGCGCAGAGCAGGGGCTCGCGAGGATGGGTTGGTTGCTGCGAGATTCGGGCAAGGGCTCGAGATCAGGTCGGGCGCGTGCGCGTGGTCAAGAGGACGAAAGACTCGGTGTTTCGAGGTCGTCGATCAAGAGGCGAATCGCGATGGCACGTCCGATGGCACGATCCCAAACGTCGACGATTCGCAGCGGCGAATGGGCGGGATGTCGGTCGCGAAGTGCTGGCCGGCCGGTGTCTGGTTGCTGTCGCGACCTGGTCGTGGCAGCCGCCCCCGAAGGAAGAGCAGCTTTGCTCGATCGAGGTGAAAACAGCTCAGGCTTCTGGGCCAAGAAGCGATGGCAGAAACGGGTCAATGGATGGGAGGGAAGGAAAGACAAAAAGAGAGAACGCAGGAAGCAAAAGGAGGCCTGTTGTTATAAGGGACGGTTGGACGCGCCCTTATGACCCTCGTAGCTGGACCTGTCGTTCGTGATGGGTGGTGAGGTAAGCTTTTTTTTTCCTTTGCCCAGGCAGCAAAAGGCAGTAAGGTGCAGAGCAGAGCAAGGCGGAGCAGAGACTCTTGCAGACTCAGAGACTCAGAGGACAGACGCAGCGGCCCAAAAGAAGGGGGAACGAGGCTGTCTGGCCAATCAGACGTCCACAAACAGCTGTGCGCGTTGGCCAGGTTGACTTTTGGTGGACTTGGCAACTTGGGTGAACCAACTTCATGACTAATGATAGATGACTAACCAGCCAATCTGTCCAACGAGACAGCGTCAACAGGGCTCGTAGCGGGCACATGACCTCTACCTGCATCGGAAGTTGCTGTGCCGTAGCGATTTGCTTGGTAAGATACCTCTGACTCATGTACCTGCGGGCGTTGGAGGCGCCCAACAGCTGTCCACGTTAGCCATTGCAGCCACATGACCATACTGAGCGCTAACAGCCGCTCTCTCATTGCTCCCACTGCTCCCATCGCTCCCACTGCTTCCCCCCCGGAGGACTATTATAGCGGCCAGTCAGTGTCCTAGGCCCAAGACGCGACCTTTCGCGTCGCATCCCGGCCAGGCATATCGCCGACAAGGCGCATTCTTGGTGTATACACAGACCAGACCAGACCAGGCCAGCCTCCCTCACACGCCCACCAATTGTCCACCCCTCTCGCTCTCCAACGCGCACTCTTCCATCTTGTCAACTCATTTTCCTTCCTTCCCAGGGCTAAGCTCTGCTCTGCTCTGCCCTGCTCTTCTCTGCCACAACGACAATGAATCCCCACGCAACACCCAGACCGTTCCCCATCCGCTCGATACCAGGCGGATCCGCGGCCCAGCAACGACAGCCCGTGGCCCCCCAGGTCTCCAACAATGAGGACTACAACACGATACCCGAGGAGGACCGGGAGCACATAGACGAGGTGGTGAGTCATACATGCACACTTGCAGTCTGCTGCATGCATATATATACACACCCGTGTGTATGGATCCATATACTCACTATACATGCAGTTCGACCTCATGGACATGAAGAAAAAGGGCTGGCTCAACAGCTACGAGTTCCGCCATTCCCTCGCCGCCCTGGGCTTCGACATGTCCAAGCCCGAGTATTTCCGCGAGCTCGAGGCCTACGGCACCATCCCCCCGGACTGGCCCGACGCCCACAGCTGCCCCGTCAACCGCCTGTACATGTACCTCGACCAGTTCCGCCTCTGCGCCGCCAAGCTCGTCGCCGGCCGCGACCCCCGCGACGAGGCCGTCAAGGTCTTCAACATGTTCGACTACGACCAGGACGGCGTCATCTCCTTTGACGACATGCGCCACCTCGCCCAGGATATCAAGGAGGAGCGCTCCATGTCCGACGACGAGATCCAGACCATGATCGACCACCTCGACCACGACGGCAAGGGCGGCGTCAACCTCGAAGAGTTTATCCAGATGATGGAGGAGGCTGGCTAAACCCTTCGTTACCCCCCTCCCAACGAGCTATCCATCCGTATATATACACCCAAGCAAAACAACAACAACAGCAAACCCACGCCCACGCCCAACGCCCATTCACTCTCTATAATTCTGCCTCTGGCGGCCCTGCCTGGGGCCTTGCTCGCTTCGCTTGCTAATCCAGCTTCGCAAATATATCCTGCCCTCATTCAGGTCAACTCGCCCGCCCCACCCTGATTAATACAAAGGTCGAAAGAAGTAAAGAGGGGGCCGTCCAGCGCCCAGCGCTGCTTCGTGTGATCAGGTAGTAACAAGAGATGGATAGTAGGAGCAGATGGCATAGGATCATACACCCTGACTGTCTAAGCGGGGTACCGACTTCTTTTTTTTTTTTTGAAAAGCAATGAATCTTCACTTCAATACAATCAAGCCCAACCAATCTGCAGTCTTCCGCATCTCAGTCCATACCCGTACATACATCTGCGCGTCTTCAGTGTCTGCATGACCAAGTGCATCCACCTGCATGTCTTGCCCGGACGAAAGTCTGCGTTGGAAAGAAGTAATAAATGATTGGCTATCTAGAAAACACCCAAGTCCTCCGCATGCAGTCGCTCTTCTCCCCTCCTCTCCTCTCCTCTCCTCCGCAATACCCCCAGCTTGGAAAAACAGTGGCACTACTATAGTAGGTAGTGGCAACGAGAAGAGCAAGCAGCATCATCATTGTATGAAGCAGGGAAATAAGAAAAGGCCATCCATCAAAGTGACAGAAGAAAGCACAGACGCACAGAAACAATAGCCCATCATGACAGACGCACCACACCAACAGAGGTCAAGGATGAGACACGGTGGATATAATACTAAAGGAATACGGGAGGTGGCAGCAATTTGACAAAGAGATCTTGAGAAGAGAGAGAGAGAGAGAGAGAGAATCAATCAATCGCAGTAAAGTAGTAGAAAAAGTAAGCAAGTATGAGAGAAACAAAAAAGGATGTAGGCCCTCCAACGCCTCCCCCCAAAGAAAATAAACACATGTTTTGTGAGAGAGAAGACAGCAACAGTATAAAAAAGAGACTTCAGAGTCTAGTTGGAAAAGGGGAGCAAAGGGAGAAATCAAAACTGTATGAGGTCCTGATTCTGCTGTCCCTGCTGCGGCTGCTGCGCTCCTCCGTAGGGGTTCCCCGTCTGCTGCTGCTGCCCGCCGTAGCTGACGGCCGGCATGCCGGTAAACTGCTGCCGCATGAACGGGTTGCTGCCTGTCGGCTCCGGGTTGAGTCGGTTGACGCCCGACCCGGCGCTGTTGATAAAGGTCCCCGGGGCAGTGTGCTGCGCCGGGATGCGCAGGTTGCCCGTGTTTCCGTACGTGTCCATGCCGTCGCCCGAGGCGAGCAGCGAGTTGAGCTTGGCCTCGTGCTCGGACAGCTGCGGCTGCGGCTGCTGCTGCTGCTGGGGTTGGGGCTGCGGCTGAGGGATAGACGGTTGGCTGAACGACTGCGGCTGCGACTGGAGGGGGTTGAAGGATGCGAGCGTCTTCTGCTCCGGCACGGCACCCAGCCCGCTCGACGAGGGCTGCGCCGACGACGGGCGGTGCTGCGCGAACGGGTTGTTCGACCCCGTGGGTGTCGGCTTGAGCGCCGATGCCTGGTTGCCCTGGTTGCCCGTCGTCGCCCACGGGTTGTTGCTGCCTGGCTGAGGCGACGGTCCGCCGTTGACGGGCGACGGGATCTGCAGCGACGTCTGCTGCGTCTGCAACGGCTGCTGCTGCTGCTGCGCGTACGGGTTGTATCCGGTCGGCTGGGACTGGAAGAGTTGCTGCTGCTGTTGCTGCTGCTGCAGGCCGTACGGGTCCATGCCCGTCGGCTGTACGCCAAACGGCGTCTGGTATGTACCGGGATACCCCGTCATCTGGGGCTGCTGGTAGCCCGTGTAGGCGGGCATCAAACCCGTGGGCTGCGGCTGCTGCAGCTGGCCCTGGTCAATGGGGTTGGCGAACCAGTCCACCTGGTTGCCCTGCTCGTAGCCTCCGTTGAAGCCTGTGGGCTGGGGCTGCGTCTGCGCTGGTGTGTCGTCAAACAGAGAGGCGGCGTTGCTCGCCTCGAGTTCGCGCCGGCGCCTCTCCTCCTCCTCCTTGCTGAGCTTGATGGCCTTGGCCAGGTCGTCGTCGTTTTCAGGGACGCCTCCGCGGGTCTCTCGCTTTCTACGATCCTCCTCCTCCTGGAACTTGCTCGCCTCGAGGGCCAGGCGGTATTCGGCATCGTCCTCGTCGGGCATCTGGGGCCTCTCGCGGCGGCGGCTGGTGGACGGCTCGGCGTGCTGAGGCGCAAACTCCTCGAGACCCGTGACACGCGACTTCCACGACTTGCGGTCGCTACGCTCGGCACGCAGACGCTCCTCGTCGAGGATCAGAGACGTTATCTCCTTGGCGGCGACACGGACTACACGACGGCAGTGAGTAGTTAGCAAAAGAACAGTAGCTCCTCCACCACATCTACCCGCGTGTGCAGGTTGCAGGTTGCAGGTTGCAGGTGTCACATACCATTCTGGCCAACGTCGCGACCCTCCTCGTCAACGTACTGGAACTCGCGCAGCGTCTTGATGATGTAGACGCTCTGACGGGCCCAGGTAACGACGAGCTCGGAGCCCTCGTGCAGGCAGTAGTCGAGGACCTTGAGAGCCTTGAGGACATGGCGCCAGTTCTTACCCTTGTCGTTCAAGCGCTTGTCAATCATGTCCATGATGTCGTAGAAATCGTTCGATCTACATAAGCCCACACAGTCAGCTTCGGCCAGACTATCGACATTATGGTACTCTGTGGTTTAAACGCACGTGTTGAATGTCATCTGAGCGATTTCGCTCATCTGGGTACCCGTAGGACCCCATGGGTCGTTGCTCGTCGCTATTCAGGCAGACGGGCCATTGTCAGTCAAAGTGGTTCTCAGCAAGAAGCGAGGCAGGCAAAGTGCTCGGGGAGGGGTGCGCCAACCTTCTCTGACCTTGATCTGGGTGCTAGAATACCCCTTGGTCACGTTCCTCACACTCCTCATTACCCGCGACATGATGGGCGGTTATGATATGTGGTCGGCGGGCTCGAAAAAGGTAAAAGGTGAGATGGCGGCGCTGCACAGAAAGCAGTGCAGAGGAGAGTAGCCGAAGTGGTGCGTTTCAAGAAAGAGACAGCGTTGTCAGCATGTGTATGCAGCTGCCAAGCACCCCAAAAAGAAGTGTGTGAATGCTGTCGAGAGCGGAGCGTGTGACGTAGTTGCTTGCGTGGAATTACGGCGGCCGGGGCGAGCGAGGGCGTATATGTCTGTGGATACGGCAGGGTCGTCCAGCTAGGAGAGAGTTGTCGAACAGGGTCGAGGCCTCGGAGAGCGGCGCAGGAGAATCTGTGTTGTCGCGGGATTGCTGGGGAGAGGCCGCCGGTGATGGGGGTGGCGATGGGGGTGGGAGGGGAGAGAGGGATTCAATCGTCGGTGGGCCTGACGATTGACGGTCGGGACGGGCTCCCCAGGGGAGGGAAAAAAAGAGGTCGCTGGGGTCGAGGAGTCGAGGATGAGGAGGGGCCAGGATGAAAGCTGGATAGAGTCGACCGAGACAAGGGACGTCGACGGAATTGGTTGGGGGAGGGGGGTTCGGTAGATGGGCAAGTCAGAGAGAGAGGAAAAGCTTCTTCGGTCTTGACAACCTCTGGGACGGGATGGGAGAGAGACTGAACCTAGAGAGCACAGTGATGGACTGAGTTGGCCGGTGGCTGTGTGGCTGTGCGATGCAGCCAGCACCACCTCCAGCACCTTCAGCGTCTCCAGCGTCTACAGGTATTACTATGGAAGGTGTTAGTAGGCACGTAGGTACGAGTAATACAGCGTAACAGCACTACAAATTACGAGTACAACCAGCTGCTAGAGCAGGCCAGTGGCGGCGGGGGGCGGGTTCTACGGCTGGCTGCGTACGTGTATTCTAGGCGGCCGGTTGGCGGTTGGCCGGCATGGAACTTGCCTGTCCGGGCGCGGCATTGGCATTTGGAGGCAATCGCCAATTGGGACGAGGGATCAACCCACTGGAACCAACCTTGGTTAGGTCCAGCCTTTGGGCTGCAGCCTGGGCTGGGCAAATTACGTAGCACCCGCCTCTCTGACCTTGTCCTTCTTCTTCTTCCTCTTCTAATACTCCGTACTCGTACTTCTTCTTCTCCGGCTCTCTGCGCTTCTGCTTGGCCTCTGTAGATGATGACATAATGTAATGCAATGCCCGAACTCGGCCAGCCAGACCACCAACGCAACCACGATCCACCACCACTGCCACCTGCAGCCGGCCAGACTCGCCATGTTGCCCGATTGCACAGCGCATTGCGCCCCTGCCTGCATGTCACTCGTATGACTCGTACATGTATGTATCCATATTACGACTACCACGCACCACATCTCTCTTCAATCTCACTCCCTACCACACCGAGGCATACGTGGCCATCATTTTGAAGCAAAGACTGTCATTCTTATCCCATAGCTACGAGTATTTCTCAAAATTCGGATTCTTGCATTCGTTCCTGTCCCCGTTATCACGAATGCAGCATGCCCAATCTCCCATCTGATGATACCATATCCGTAGACCATTGCACCAACCAAATGTTCAAAGTGACGACGTCTCCGCCCCCGTCCCACGATATCACCAATTGCCAGTTAGTGATAGTCACCCACTTACCCTGCCCCAGCCATGAAAAATCAAGATCCTTTCCACCCTAGCCGGCGACACATGTAGCTTCATGGCCCGCCCCTTGTTGCGTTGTGTGAGACACGGAGTGTGTCGTCTCATTACCCGGTGAAGAAACTGAAAAGAAAGAAGAGAAGGAAATGCAAATGCAAATGCAAATGCAGCGGGACGCAAAGAAGAAACAACGTCTAATAAAACACTCCCCAACGTGGCACCGAAGCAACATGTCCTCCCCCGCGACTTTGGTGTCCCGAAACGACGTTGCGTCTTGGTGAGTGTCCCATGAAAGAAGCATAGTCCTGTCTTTCTGAACGGGCAACCACCTTTGAGCGGACGGGAACGGCTGCCTGTTGCTCAGGGCCCGGCGATGCCACCTCACCTTGGATTGGGCTCCTGGATGCCGCCTCAAGCGCCTTCCAGACATCCTTGGTCGGGGCGGGCTGGTGCATGAGTGCTGCCAGATACTTGAGCGCCTCGGGAATTCCATAGATCGTTGTAGACTGGCCCACCAGCGGTGTCAGATATTTGAGTCGCGAGAAGTGACTGGCCTTCTCGTTCTTGGGACGGTAAACGGCGTTTGCAACATCCTTCACAAACGTCCAGTCCCTGACTTGAACACATTCGCCATTCATGGTGCATCTGTCCAGATCGTATATCTCGACCTCCTCGAGGCCTCGGAGGCTCATCAGGTAGTCCAGCCCTTGCAGATGCCGGAGAGCACGGCTCATGCGGCTGTTTGGCTGACCAGCTGTCATCTTGTCCATGTACGCAACCAACGCACGGTTTTCAAGGGGTCGGCGTATATAGGACTTTCCCGTCTCTTGGACAAACATCTTGACGGTTTTGAGCCGCTTCGTCTCGCAGAGGTACACCAAGGGACATATTCGCAGGTTTGCCGGCCTGTCTGCCTGCTTTCCGCTCCTCATCCACCGGCAGGCGGACCCCTTCCACACCAGTTCAATGTGCTGCAGTCGCTGCAGTTTGTTCCCGATTCCCTTCGCAAAGCGGCCCTACTCACCAAGCGAGGAAAAAACAAACGTGTTTCGTCCATAGAACAGTGTGCTGCCGAGGAAGTGCCACATGCGGCATGCCACAAGAGGCGAAAGCAGCGACTGAGGGTCCGTGGCCGACATGAGGCTCACCGCCGCCGATCCAATGTGAAACCGGTTTAGGAGCCTCACGTTTCCCTGGGCATCGAGTAGATCATCCCGGCACCGCTCGTCGGGGTCCAGGCGAGACAATACGTGGACTGGGTCCTCAAAGACGATGAGATGGCTCAGAATGGCCATGTGAACCTCCAAGGGAAGTCTATGGAATGTGCGTGGACCATGCTTGGGTAGGATAGGTCTGATCATTACAGTCCGCTGCGGGGGCTTGGGGACGGCAGATCTGCCCGAGGACATAAGATTCAGTCGAGGGTGGACGCTGTGAGTGTCAATGGAGATGTTGGACTGGTTCATTGCCTGGCGATAAATATGTTTCCAGGCCAAGGCCTTGGGCTCCTTGAGAATGTGGTCGAGTACCGACTCCTGCCATGGTCGTTGCTTGAAAGAAGAAGAAAGTCAGCTTGTATTCAAAGAAAAGGGAAGAAAAGGGCATCGGTTTGTCATACCCGCGGGGCGTTTCCTGGGAGGCGCTTCTCGATATCTTCCAATCGCTTCTTGATGTCCACGACCCTTTCTTTGTGCCTTAGTCGCATCAAACGCATCTTTTGCCTCTGATTCTGGATGATGAGCTTGCGGCGGCGGGACTTCTCGTGTATAGAGTGCCACGCAGCTCTGCAAGTGGTCTTGCAATGAGCCTTGGTCCAAGTAGGCTCGATGTCGGAGTCTTCTCCGTTGTCATCTTCGTCTTCGTCTTCACCGGCGGATTCATCTGAAAAGTCAACTTCATGGTGACGTTGAGTGTCTAGGCCAGACGCGTCTTCGTCTTCGCCGACAGATTCATCTGAAAAGCCAATTTCGTAGATTTCGTGCTGATACTCTTGAGTGTCCAGGCCAGCCACGTCTTTGGGGTTTTTGTCCTGGCCATTTTCGGAATGTGGGGTCTCGGGTGCGGAGGCATCTGGGTATTGCTCATCGTTAGTATCCGAGATCACCACTGGAGTCGCAGCGGTGTTCCCTGTAGGCAGTGAAATCGGCTCTGCGCTGTCGCCAGTTGACGATGATGTCGCACTATCTGGCACGCTTTCCAACTCGAACCAGTTAAAGTCTCCTTCTCCTTCGTCCGACTCCATTGTTGGCGTGAAGACGGCTTGATGCTTTGAAGGGGACAATACAGAAGAGAGGTAAAGAAGAAAGGTAAAGAAGAAAGGTAAAGAAGAAAGGTAAAGAAGAAAGGTAAAGAAGAAAGGTGAAGAAGAGAGGTAAGGAAGAGAGCAGTAAGGAAGAGACGGTTCAAGAGGGCAGCGAGACGAAAGGCCCTTCTTATAGCGCCAGGTTCACGGTCTATCTTGAAGTAGGTGCGTGAATGCTAGGGGAGCATGTTCTGCGCTCAATTCTGTTATCAAGAGAGCGTTTCCATCTAAGAAGGGGGAGATCCCATCGTAGGTCGAAGGGAGTTGGCATCCAAGAGGTGAGATTGCGTTGGTCATGAAGGTGTAAGAAACACAATTTGAGCGAGACCGAAAGGTTACTAGGCTATTATCAGTTTGTGAGTTTCCATAGGCGTCGAGCCGCTTCCAACCAGAGCATGGAACCAGTAACTGACCTCTATAAAAATGCAGGAGCAGTAAATCAGAATGAGGCAGGAGCGACCTCAAGGTCCGGTCCAGTCCGGTCCGTTCCTTCCACGATGAAAATGATGATGGTATCAATGTTGTATGTTGGCTACCAAACGCTATTTGCCTATCCAAGATATAGTTGCAAAACATAAATAAAGGAGAATGTGATAAAGACTGTCTTTTACTCTTCCTCTCGTGCCGTACAGATGAATACCCCAGCGCCCGACTTAACACATAAACAACGTCACAGAGGAACCAGTCCTCATGCCGCCTTGTTGTGCATCGTACGGAACATGTCCATGACGTTGGTGAAGACGACAAGGAGAATACCACCACCGGGGCCGAGACGAAGGACCTGTGGAAGGAAATGTCAGCCTTGGTTCCCCCGGCATACAACGAGCAGGAATGAAGGAGGGGACGTACCTTGGGTAGGAAACCCTTGTAGAGAGCGCTGAAACCCTCCTCACGGGCGACGGTGAGGACGGCGGGCCAGGCCCAGTTGTACTTGGGGACCTGGCCAGCGACCTTGGGGGTGTTCTGGATGCGGCTCTTGACGACGTCGAGGGGGGTGTTGAGGATGGTACCGACGGTACCGCCGACGGCACCCGAGATGAGGTCGTTGAACGTCTGGGACTGCTTGTTCTGGGCCTTGGGAAGCAGTTGCCTGACCTGGAAGATGCAGCCAAAGTAGCCGGCGTTCCAGAGAATGTGGCGCCACATGGTGCTCTCGAGGCCCTGGTAGAGGCTGAGGGGACCCTCGTTGCGGACGGTCTGGGTGAGGCAGTCAAGGGCGCCCTTGTACCTTCCAGCCGAGGCCTTGTCCTGCATGCGGATCTTGATGAGCTCAAAGGGCACGACGACGACGGCCTCGGTAGCACCAGCCGAGGCGCCGGTCAGGATGGACAGCGGCTGGGTCATCTGGGCCTGGTTGAAGACGCGACGGTAGACCTTGCCCCACTCGTCGTTGGCAGCGAACTTGGTGGCACGCTTGGGCGCCTCCATCAGGATGGGGGCCGAGATGCCGCGGTAGAGCCGCGAGAAGCCCTCGTTGCGGACAATCTTCTGGAAGCAGTCGATCATGCCATTGTACGACTCGGCACCGGTGCCCGCGCCCGTCTGCAGCTGACTATACGGTTACATCACAGTCAATGGTCACGTCCTTTTTTGTTGATACTACGCCCTGGTGGGGGAGGGAGGGAAGGGGGGGAGTTGGTAATTACACTCTCGTCTTGACAACATCAAGAGGGTACCTGCGATTGAATCACGTCAGTCCGACCGTTTTGACGTGGGGAGCGGGGAGGGGAAGGCCAGGCAGGGTTGTTCAGAATACTCACATGACAAGAATCTATAACAAGCAGGGAAAGAAACAATGTCAGTGTCTGTGATACATCATGGAGGGAGCTCGAGGGAGGGAGCCATGGCCACAGCGGGAGGGCGTGTGTGTTTGTTTGTTCCTAGGACTAACCTCCGAGACGCCAGCAATTGCGCCTGGGGAAGGGAAAAAAAGTCAGCATCGGCGGTGTCGGATTGACGGCGGGACTGGAAGCAGACCGGGGAACCCGGAGCATCAGATAGTAGAAGACGTACCTGCGGCGAACTGGTAGATGAAGGGGAGAGGCTGCTCGGCAGACATGATGGGCGACCGGTGGGCGGGTTGGGGCAGGTCTGTTGAGAGTTGGGAGGGTGAATTGGAGGAGGAGAAAGACCAGGTCGAAGTCGGAGCGAGTTACGGCGAGCAAGGTCGCGTGGGATCCATATGCTCAATTGCTCATAGCTCTAGCGCCTGCACAGGGACGGGAGGAAGGCCGAGCTTGGTGCGACCACGGACTGCAAATGCCAAAAGGTGGGGGCAAAGGGTTCTCTCTTTTTTTTTCTGCTTCAGGGCCCTTTCTCGACTGATTTCAGGGCCTGTTTAGTGGGCTCTAGTGGGTTTCAGTGGACCGCGTCCCGGGGGCCTGTATCGTCTGTATGTGTCGGTATGAGTACTAATTCTTGCTACTAATAGCCCCTACAGAATCTTGTAGGGTAACCTCGAGGCGACTGCTTATCTTGCGTGTGGGGGGATGGACACTCCCAGCACCGGGTATAAATCCGATTCCGACAGCATGGCGGTCCACTGTGGGAACCTAGCAGTCCAATTGACGGGACAGTATTAATACCAGGGCGCATGTACTCGTACGAGTAAAACCTGATGGTAATATGTCACTATGTGCATCTATGCGTGTCCGGAGTCGGCCGGTAGCAATAATCTGATTACCCCCGACGTGTCCCCGTTCACCTACATCCGAACACGCCGTGAGAACACACTGGTCACTGGGGGGGGGAAGATGCAAGAATGGGGTTTAAGAATTGATTTATTCCTATATTGAAGACGCGTGCCATTTGCGAAAGTGCCGTACAGATACAATCAAAGCTTGGTCAGAATGATTCGGCCATACAAACGCCGGATTCGACAACCAAAGAACGACAAGATTGTTACATCACGATACCTCCCTCGTATTATCGGTACCTTCCAAGATTGGCTGTATTTTTGTGTGCCTCAGTGTATAGTTTGCAAGTCCATAGTCGCCTCTTTGCTGCCTGTCCCTTTCTTGCGTCTCCGTTTACCGCCCGTTTCACTTTTTATCTGCGGTCTCGCTGGTGTAGTAATACTAGTGGTTTATCGGCACTCTTTCCGTCAACAACGGCAGGTCCTAAAAGGCTGGATTTGGTGTAATCAAGCGGAAAATGAGGGGTTTGAAACCAAGGAAGGCGCATGCAGCTTTTGCCAAACATCACCTCACTCAACAAGCCAAGTTTCAGCTGAGTTTGTCGACTGCAGCTGCTCGAGAACCGCGCCCCAGCTATAAGAGGTGGCAGATCCCATATATCAGCGATGGACTGAGGGACCTCGTCCCGGGTACCTCAATGATATCGCTCAAGTTGGCTAAACTGAGTTGTCGCGCGTCTTGTTGTTTGATATTACGTCGCTCCCATTGCGGTCGAATAACGGCTTCCCCATGGTTGTAACAATCATGTGTGGGTTTTGGGCAACGTGCTGCAAGTTACCGGCAACCTGAACCAAGAACTTGGACGAGACCATAAAGTGGCTAGCCCATGCACATGGCCGCGAACCAAGGCCCCCATTTGCCCCGGCTTTTGAATACCGAGTCCAATGACGCATGTCGGCATTCAATACTCGTGTTGATTGGAACTTGGAACAATTATTTATTACGGGCAAGACGAACCCTGTAGAAAGACCCCGCTGTCGTCGCGCATTTACCATACAGAGACATTTGCGTCTAAATCGCGCCCGAGCTGTCAGTGGTTCCCGACGCAAGATCCCCCAGATTGGATCTGCGCGTTTAACACATGCTAATAATAAATACACCACTACTCCGTACCACCTGCTTGTTTGAGCATCGAGTACGGGGTATTGAGGATACCTGCATGTCTAGACTTTACCGGCACACTAATGATGGCCTTGCCAAACAGGTGGCCCGTGACACTGCTCGAATCATTCTGCATACTTTGTCCATTCTCCATCTGAGAACCATCTCCACGGTTTTCCACTTATACATGTAGCTGAATATGGGTCTTCGTAGCACCCGTCTGCGGTTGTCTGTTTAGTTGTAGAAGCTGTTTCGGCTTCTCTTTTTGCTCCCGCCTCTGTCTCTACTCGCGTCGTCCAGGGCAGTGGTTTGGCTGCCCAATTTTGGCCTGGAGCGTCGAATAGTCATTATATGCTGACCTCCCTGTTAAATGATAGCGTGACGCGCGTCCTCTCGAGTTACGGTGCTCGAGTTTAATGTTCTACTCATGATCGATGGCTCGATTGTAGGCCATTGCTGTTAATATGATCTCGAAATGGACAGCGACACGCCTGCCGCCAGCAAACGTTTTGGGAGTGTAGTCTGTTTACGGGGCCTCTCGGAACCCACGCGATATTGTTGACGAGATCGTAACCGAGTTAGATCCACCTTGCTCCATGGCCTCGACTGCCAACCGTCATAGCGTCTCAAAGACCATCAGTTGGGCTGCACGCCTATTCAATACGTTCATCAGCACCACAGTAGAAAGAAAGTGGAGTGTGTACTTGTGGCTGGGGTTTAAAGCCTATAATCTGTTAGTATGGTGATCTCTCGGGCACGTTGTATTTCTGACCAACTTATTGGCGAACCGTGTAGTGGGAATTATCTTCGAGGAATTGCACGTGGGATCAACGAGAAGTCTTGATGGGATGCGAGAACAACAATAGTTAATAGTACCAAGCTCCAATAGCCATACTACATAGTAGCAGTATTCCATAGTGGTAGAGCAAAGAACAATGTCGATGTGATATTGACGCGTTTCAAGCCGCAGTAGGCACAGGGTTGTGATCGCGGTATGTGGAGCCTGGAGGTACTCAAGGTGAAGCCTGAAACTAGAGGCGGAAAATGACAGATGGCATCACGGACGTCACTGGTAGACAAACGCAATGCAATGATGAGGATGATGATGGAGATGAGTTAGGTCAGGATCTTGGAAACAGGATTCCGGACGGATGGTGGTCCCAGACGGAAGGCGGTTGGGCGGGAAGGAAAGAGCGACCGCTAGGTGGCGTGGGGCGTAACAGTCACTGATGGAGGGACGGCGTGACGGCGTTAATGACTCCCCCACCAAAAGGAGGGACGAGGGGCCAGGGCTTAGATCACGACCCCAAAGCTAATAACCCGCTATCAAACGCCTCGCACTCTCAGATTTGCCATCTTCAACCATTCGGCACATAATACCGCGTCTCACTTAGACACAAAAGCACGTCGACCCCTGCGATATTTCCCCCAAACATCGCTCCTCTCACCCATCCAATTTCCTTCTCGATCCGACAACCCGACCGTACGTCATCCCTTTCGCGACAAATCGTTTGCCACAAGTACAGCTTCCGATAACCCATATCGCCCACCCGAACGACCCGTCGAACCCGACCGAAAGAAGCTCGACAGCCACACGAACCGCCCCTTTTCCTGTCCTCTCGTGGCGCACCAGTAAACGAGACATTCCGAGGCTGCTCCCACGGCGCTTCGAATCGCACCTTTAAAAAGGCCGTGGTCCATCGAGAATCCACAGCGAGGTGCTTACTTCAAGCGTCTGGAATAAGTCCTCCCCTGTCTCAGCCTGTCCTGACCCATGAGTCACTTGCTGTGGAAATACTACTGGGAACAAGATGTCGACAGATTTCGACGTCTCCTGGCCTCCCCGACCGGCCAGAATGCGCACCCACTGTACAAGAACACTGGTATAGGGGGTGGCGATGGCAGCACTAGCAGCTACTATCTGGCCAAGAGCCCCGGCGGCGATGGCGGCGCATCCTCCCCGAGGTCAACCATCGGCAAGGCCCGCAGAACGTCTGGCTTCACGCCGTCAAAGTTGGCGGGAGCTGCTCCCTCCATGGGCAGGGCCGAGGTCAACAGCCGCGACCACGCCGGCTTGACTGTGCTCCTGCGTGTCGCCTCATCCACAGAACCCCACGCCTACGACTTTGCTCACGCCCTCATCGAGCACCCGGCCATCGACCTGTATATTCAGGACGCCGAGAGCGGCTGGAACGCCCTCCATCGCGCCCTGTACGCCGGCAACGTCTCCATCGCCCGCATGCTGCTGCACAAGGAGCGCGAGAACCTTGTCAACAATCCAGTCGCTAGTAACAAGGTCGGCCGCCTCATCAAGACCAAGGACAACGAGGGCAACAGTCCCTTTGATGTCTATAACTCGACTATTGCCACGAGGTCCCTGGAGCGCATGCAGGACAGCACCGAGTCGGAGAGCGACGGATCGGAGAGTGGCGACAGCACCGGTGGCTTGGCCGAGCAGTACGTTTACTCTTTTTACACCGACATTGAGATTTTGGAGAACTGGGGAGTGAAGAACCAGCCGCTAACACTTCTGCAGGCTCCCGGTAAGCCGTCACAACCTCATCCAATCCCAGGTCCAGGGAGACGAGCTCTACGTCTTTGGAAGCAACAAAAACTTGTCCCTGGGCGTCGGAGATGGGGATGACCGTCAGTTTCCCGAGCGGATTCAACTGAAGCGCCCGGAAAGCCTGTTGCGAAAGCTGTATGAAGATTATTGTGCCGACAACGGCATGGAACTCCCCGAACCGGACATGGACCTGGAGGATATGCCGACCCTTGTGCGAAACACCCCGATTGTCGTCAAAGATGTTGTTATGTCCAAGCTACACTCGGCCGTCCTGACGACCGACCCTGTTTCCAACCTGTACGTGAGCGGCGTCGGCCGCGGAGGAAGGCTGGGCCTGGGAAACGAGAACACGCAGTTTCGCTATGTGTCCGTTCAGGGGCCCCTTGCCGACAAGAAGATCCAACAAGTGGCCCTGGGCCAGAACCACACCCTGGCCATTGCTGGCAATGGCGAACTGTGGACGTGGGGCCTCAATACTGACTCGCAGCTGGGTTACATCTTGCCTCCGCCTACTCGGCCTGACGAAGAGCCCATGTGCGTGACGCCCCGACAGGTGTTTGGGTCCATCAAGAAGGATGTGGCACTGGGCATCGCCGCCTCATCTATCCATTCGGTTGCACACACGGGGTCGTCGCTGTACTGCTGGGGTCGCAATAATGGGCAGCTGGCGCTCATGGACTCCGACTCGAGGTCGCTCGATGTGCAGCAGACGCCTCGCAAGGTGGCGGCGTCACTTCTGTCGGCCCCCATAGACATGGTGTCAGCCACGGATAGGGCCACGTCGTGTCTGCTGTCCAACCACACTGTCTGGGTATTTACAAACTACGGCTACAACTTGGTAAAGTTTCCAGTACCCGACGTCTTTGCCAACTTCAACATGACGGCCGCCTCGTATTCGAATCGCTACGAGCCTGACCGCAAGAAGATTGCCTACATTACGTCGGGCGGCAACACCATTGCCGCCGTCACCGCCCGCGGCGACCTCTTCACTATGCACGTAATCAACCAGAAGGACGAGGCCAACCAGCCCGCCACTACATCGTCCACCACGAATCCTGTCAAGATTAAGGGTGCCCTGACCCAGCCACAGTGTATATGGGACTCGCGCAAGGACGGCGTTGTCTCGGTCAACGTCGGGGAGCATGGCTCCGTCATTATCTGCACCGAGTCGGGTGCCGCCTGGAAGAGGGTTGAGCGCTCCAAAGGAAAGAAGACCGCCGGCTTCTCCGCCGACATCAAGCACAAGGACTTCAAGTTTGAACGTATCCCCTACATCACCAACTGTGTGGCTACCCGCAGCTCTACTTTTGGCGCATTTGCCGCTGTCAGGGCCGACAGCAAGGTCATGTCCCAAGAGATCAAACTCGACGACCGCACCATCTGGGAAGACTTGGGCTCCCTCCTGTGTCTCAACGACTTTGAGGCGTCACCTCCCCCAACCGAGGCCACAGGAAAGGACAAGGAAACTAAGAAACAGCGGGAGGCCTGGGAGGCTGCTATTTCTCGGGAGCGCACGGGATCTGTCACTCATGAGATTCTGCGATCCGGCGACATCGAGGCTGACCTTCGCACCTGGCTCCAGGGAAGCTCATTCCTCTACGAAGATGCTGATGTGGGGCTGCGGACGTCGTCGATCCCTGACATGAAAATACCGGTACACAGCTTCCTCCTGGCAGGTCGCAGCTCCGTCCTCCGCAGCGCTTTTGTCGAGTTTCGCCGGTATGGCGCCCTAGCCAACCCAGAACATGTGGTCATTGAGTCGGGCGAGGATAGGAGCATGACGGTCACTCTTGTCAATGTGGATATCTTGACCCTCCTCAACATTGTTGTCTTCATGTACCAGGATTCCATGATTCCTGTGTGGAAGTACACGCGCGAATCGCCGCAAGAGGCACAACGCTTTCGCCAGGTTAGGGTGGAACTCATGCGGACGGCTACAAGACTCGACCTGCCTAAGCTCGAGGCCGCATCCAGGCTGCAGATTGGGCTGGAGAGGTCCATGGACGCAGACCTGCAGCAGGCTCTTGCGGACCCTGCGTACCTGGAGGATGGAGATGTGGTGATTGAGCTAGATGGATCTGAGGCCACAGCTCACAGCCAACTCTTGTGCCAAAGGTGTCCCTTCTTTGAGGGCATGTTCCAAGGCCGATCGGGCGGGCAGTGGCTGGCGGAGCGACGTAGCGGTCTGGAACGAGACGAAAAGATCCGGGTCGACCTGGGACATATCAGCCCAGACACGTTTGACTACGTCATGTCGTTCCTGTATGGGGACGTGGGGCCTGAGGTCTTTGACTCGGTGGTGGCCTCAAGTCTTGATGATTTCTCGGAGCTGGTGCTCGACGTAATGGGCGTGGCCAACGAACTGATGCTTGATCGGCTATCACAGATGTGCCAACTCGTCATCGGCCAATTCGTTACGGCGCGAAACATATCCGGCCTGCTCAACGAGATTAGCCCTTGCTCCGTGAGCGACTTCAAGGACACGGGGCTCGAGTACATCTGCCTCCAGCTCGAGACCATGCTGGAGAACCATTGCCTCGACGACCTCGACGAGGACCTCCTTCAGGACCTCGACGCCGTCGCCCGTGACAACCAGCTCGCGCGGTTCCCCTTTGCCCGAAGCAACAGAGCAGACCTCCTTTTGCGTGAAAAGTACCCCGACCTCCCTGACGACGTGGAAGAGGAACGCCGTATCAGGGTACGGGAGCTTGCATACCGTATCACGCAGAAGGAGGACGAGAGAAAGCTGTCTTCTTCATACAGGTCTTCCCAGCAGCCGCAAGCCCGGTTTGGAAGCTTTGATGACAGTGCGGCCGCCATTGGAGGAGCCTCGTCCCCCGCCGCCGACAGGTCCCGCCGCAGATCCTCCAGGCCAGCCCACAACAACGAACCATTCAGCCCTGCCCTTCGCCCCAAGACATCGACCGCAGATCTCGTCTTTTCCATGGACGACGATCCTTCGTCGCTTGTTGGCGGCAGTAACAGCAACTTGGCATCACCGGAGCTCACGGCCGCTATAGACAACCTCGACCTCGATGCGGAGACCATCACACCCCTACCACGATCATGGCAGCAGCAGGCCAGGTCCGGTGGCCGTGCGCCACAGTCATTTGACAGCATTGCCGAAGGAGGATCGCCCTTTTCTAGGAATACCAAGCTACAAGAATCGCCTGGCAGTGCAGCCAAGTCTGGCAATCCGTGGGCGGCGTCCTCGTCCCTGCAGACGTCCAAGCTTGATCTCAGGAATATCATGTCGGAGACGAGCTCTAAGGGCAAGTCCAACCTGAGCGCGAGTTTGGCGGCAGAACCAGCATCAGCCGCGGCCGCCACCGCCGCCGCCACCAACAGTAACAAGCAGCTGTCTCAACCGAAAATGTCGCAGAAGGAGAGAAAGAAGCAGATGCAGCTACAGGCTGAGGTCGAAGCGGCGGAGCAGGAGAAGAAGGCCCAGGCGGTGCCGTGGGAGAAAGTGCCCGCGGGAGGCCGGCGCGGCAACGCTGCACCTTGGAAACCTTCGGCGACTTCAGCCTCGTCGTCGGCGCCCAAGGTGTCACTCCAGGAGGCCATGGCATCCGACTCGGCAGCGGCAGCAGCAGCGCAAAAGACGAAGCCCCTCGTTGTATCGGAGAAGATAACAGCGTCCAGGGTGCGCACCGCATCGCCAGACACCAGGTTTTCAGGCCAGGGACGGGCTAACGGTAGCCCGGCCTCTGACAACAACATCAAAGGGAATAATGCCAGCCCTGCCATCACCCCTCACTCCAAGTCGTACATTACGCGGACGAACAAGACGGAGGAGGACACGATTGGGGCCAGCATGGCGGACATTATGGGACACCAGAGGCGACAGCAGGAGCTGGCGCGTGAGGCCGTTGCCAAACGTTCTCTGCAGGAGATCCAACAGGAGCAGGAGTTTCAACAGTGGTGGGACCAGGAGAGTCGCCGGGCACAAGAGGAGGAGGAGGTCAGGCGGATCAATAACGCCAGGGCTGGTGGCAAGGTCAGTGGCAGCAGTGGGAAGAAGAGGCAGTCGAAGAAGCCGCAGCAGCCATTGCAATCATCGCAGCCGTCGCAGCCATCGCAACAACAGCAGCAGCAGAAGCAACCCGATACTAGCGGAAGTGGTGGCGGCAGCAGCAGCAGTAAGACGGTCCAACGAGGAAGACGGGGTCGCGGCGGTGGCGGTAGCGGCAGCAATGGTGGTGCCGGCAAGACTGTGGGTGGTGGCCAGCAGGGTGCTGCTACGACTACGAGGTCGCATGATTCTGCCCAGCCAGCCAGGGGAGGCGGCCAGGGAGGCAAGGGCAGAGGTCGGGGCAAGGCGTCTTAGGGATATTCGATTTACTATACCACATACCTGGCCCTGGCGTTGAGGGATGGTTTGGGGATGGCCAGCTCCCAGCTCTTGTAATTGGCTGTATACACACTACTGAAGAGTACGAGTATTACTAGCTCGTGTATGACTGTGTATGTATGTATGAGTGTACTACTAGAGTATGAGTTGTATGAGCGTGCGTATGTGAGTGAGTTGAAGAATTCTCGATTGAGAGTGAGAATTGTAGTGGTGGTGGATGTATGACAAAGGGGTACCTACTACTAATCTACCTAAACCTACTTGCTCGAGATGAGTAGGAACAAGGTGAGTACGAGTAGGAGTGCAAGATGGGTCGGGTCGGCGGTCATCAAGGTTGCCGTGGCTTGCTTGCTCTGCCGTTTGGCTTGTGGTGCCCCCCCGACGCCCCGTACTTTGTTTGTGTTCATCCGGGTGGTGGTACGGAGTAGTGGTGGTGCCAATGGCGTGAATGCCAGGATGTCGGTACCGGTGTTAGATGCACGTCAGCTTGGCTCCGATGACGAAAGAGGACGGGAGTAGTACAAGTGTATGATATAATACCGTCTGTTGCTAACAACATTGGTTACATGACATGTTTTCCTCGAGTACGAGTAATAGTACTACTACTTGAGCAATGAGTTTGAAGTTACAGTTGGAGCCAACTCATGAGTGAGAGCACTGCCATTGAAGCCGGGCGGGCAGTGAAGTGGAAAAAGGGCGTAAGTGAGTGAGCCTATGGCAGGACAGCCAAGTAAGCAGGTCGGAGTACGGAGTAGAGGCCCCGAAAACGGAGAGCGGGCAGTCATACTGGAGAGATAGCACGATATTGTCCATTACAGCGTTGGACTGGCGGTACTCTGGGTCTGGGGTCGCCGATCCAGGGGGGGCAAATGGCGCTACAGCAGACGGCCGGGGCTATCAGCTACTGCTAGCACACTCTACGTGGACTAGTACCGAGGCGACGTGCGCTAAACCTAGTAGACACAGCCCTGGGGCCGCATCGTTATCTCTACCCACTGATCGCCCGTAAAGCTCCGTGTGCTTGATCATTGATGAGAGACAAGGAGAGGAGTGTTACTTGGTTGCTTGGCACTTGGGCCAGTATGAGTCTACGGACGGGATCGAGCATGAATGGCAATGATGAGTTGATGAGGGGTTGATGAGATGAGCAACTTGGATTGTATGTGCAGGTATCATGGTATTACTCGTTGCTGTGGCCATCCATGTACGAAATATTGTAATGGCTATGCTCACTGGCCGTGACCGCCTGACGCATCGTCACTGCTCCACCCGCAAAGTCACAGTCACAGTCACAGTCACGGCAGTAAGCAGATGATGCCTGGCTGGTCATGGTCTTGAACCCGTTCAGTCAGTCGGCTGCCTAGATGTTCAACAGCCGTGATGACCATCATCAACCACTCAGAAGACTTTATGTCTATTACGTACATGTACTATGTTCCCATCTGGGATTGACTTTTTTGGGTCATCAAGTCATTCTTTTTTTTTGATCCTCCTTCTCTTTTGGCTCTCATGTGTGTGGTGTGAGTGAACTGAACTGAGTGAGTGAGCACCAAACTGTAGTGCTTTGTACTGGCAGAGCCACAGCTAAGCAAGATCGGCCCCCCGACGACGCCACAATTGCTGCTGTGCCAGCTGGTTGGCCGATATCGTCATTGCCCCGTGCACACCTGGGGAGGGAGACACCCCGAGAGTCTAGAGGGGGACCCTTGGGCCTTAGTACCCTTTCCTTGAATTCCATGACTGTCCAGACTGGGGACCAGTCCAGACAAACAAGCGCATCGCATTGCATCGCATAGCATCTCATCTCACGGACAAACAACAGTCTGCCGTGTCTACACTTGGTATACGTGTTTGTGCTTGTGCGTTGCGTTGGTGTGTGTGTGCGTCTACGTGGACGTGCGACTCACTCTCACTCTCTCTCTCCACAAAGTACCTAACCTACTCTCTCGGCCAAGTACTCCGTAGTACTCCGTAACTTACTCTATTTACCACTACTACGTCTCTCTCTCACTGCCTGCCTGCTTGCCTTGGCTTGGCTTGCACCTCTCTTCTTCTTCTTCTCCTTCCGTGTGTGTGTGTGTGTCTGCCTGCACGTTGCCGAATTCGAGCACCACACACAAAAAAAAGCAAAAGCAGCAGCAGCAGCCTCAAGAAGTCCTTCCCCCGGGCCCGGCCCTCCATCGTCCAACGAATCGTCGTCTCACAGACCCTCGTCGGCGGCCCCAGAGCTACAACGAGTCCCTGTGCGGCCTGCATCACGCCTCTCCGACCTTGCATCTATTGGTGCCTCAATCCTTTGGGGGGTCACATCACCGTGCGCACGCCGCCCTCTTTCTCTGTCTTCTCTCCGTCCTGCCGCCCCCCATTCTTCCTCCTCCTCTTCTTCTTCTTCCTCTCACCAGGCTGCCGCCTCCTCCCATCTCCTACTTTCCAACCACCACCCCGTGCATTCATCAACCAAGCATCGTCGCCATCATCGTCCACACTCTCTCTCCGCTTCGGCCCGCCCGCACCCGCCACACATCCATACCCACACCACACACCACACACACATAACCACGACCACATCCACCCCCCCTCTCGCGAGATAAGGCCACAACGATGGAAGAGCATATTCGGTAGTCGCATTCCTTCTATAGGCCCTTTGATCGAATCCTCTCTGCTTCTCCAAGACTTGCCCATCTCCCGCCGGGGCCACCATCATCGACCGACAGCGGCGACAGCTACGACAACAACGACGACCACGACGACGACCACAGACCTATCCATCATCTCCATATGCATCAACAACCTCGCGGGCCGCCCCGGGTCTCATCCCCAGCCCCCCGCACACAGACGCCCTCGAATGATGATCAGCCGTACACACGCACACACTCCCGCGCCGCCTCCAGCTCCAATGTGTCGGCCAGAGGCTCCCTCGGGTCGCCCGTCACCGGGAGCCATCATGCCCAACTGCAGCCCCCGGTTGAGTCTGTCAAGAAGCTCGATCAGATTGTCCAGGTATGCCCAACCCAATCCCGCCCTCCCCCCGATCCAGCCTTATAGCATAGCAAAGCTGCCTACCCCAGGTCCTCTTTGCCCTATATGCCCATATAGAGGGGGAGCTATGGGAGGAGACGACCAACAAGAGAGCCTGCATCATACTGACCCTGACTCAACCTCCCAGAACTTCTTCAACAAGGCCGCCGTTCTGATTCTCGATTCACGAATGCGGACCAAGCCCACACGAACAGCAAACGGATCCAAGAAGCCTAATAAATGGGTATGTCCCCGGAGAGCCCCTCGGGGGAGGATGGGAGCAGAGGAAGCTCGGGAAGACATCGCAAGGCTAACGTACCCTCCAACCATCAGTTCCAACTAGATACGCTAGAACTCGACGACTTCCGAGATGAACTCAAGACGTGGAGGACAAGCGGCAGCATAGAGAACCGGCCGCCTCCGTTAATAATCGAAGTCTACCTCGACACCTCGAGGCTAAAGGAGAGCCAGAGCCTGACCATTGTCGACGATGACGGCAAGCGCTGGGACGTCATGGAGCAGCTCGGCTCCTTGGGCTCCTACACCGACGCCAGCTCCTCTGCCACGTCACAAAAGACGCCCGAGCTCGTCATCGAACGCTGGCGCATCGACCTCCAGCCCAGGGGCGATCTTCCCACCGAAGACTTCGGCCCTACCCTCCCTACCATCTACAAAAAGGCCATCGTCTTCTTCCGTTCCTTCTTCACCACCACCCGCGTCCTCCCGGCCTGGAAGTTTGCCAGCCAGGATGCCGCCAGGAACCCTCACCCCGCCCTGACCCCCCGATGCCGCATACGCACCGAACTGCCCCCGCTCCACGGGCCCGACCCCCTGCGCCAGTCCATCGACGGCCGCGACGCCGTCACCGACTACGTCTTTGGGGACCTCGACGTCCCCGTCGGCCGCCTCAGCACATCTGTCACCTACCGCAACGACTGCTCCTTCCGCATAGACGACTCCGAGGCCCTCCTCAGCTCCCGTTTCATGGGTGTCGACGAGAACTTCTTCAAGCCCTCGCTACCCCAACGCACCGCCACCGACCAGCAGACGCGCCGCCAGGGCGCCGAGGTCGGCTCGCTTGGAGACAACAGCAATCGGCCCCTCGCAAGCAGGGGCGAGCCGCACCAGACGTATGGCAGCCTGTCGACGTTCCACGGCAACGGGCCTCTGGGTACCAGTCCCATGACGGCCCTGAGATCCGTCAGGCCCCCGGGCTCCGACACCAGCTCGCCTCCAACGCCCGTCACGGCCGCTCACCCGGACATCATGCCGCCCGGGTCGCTGCCCCCGTCGTCAAGGATCCATGCCTCCCGGCCCAGCACGGGCGCGGCCGAGGGTGGCCTCTCATCGAGGCGACCCTCGGTCTCGTTCCAGCCGTTCAAGGCCGGCTCACTCTCGGGCTCTCCCGTGCCGCGACAGATGATGGAACCCGAGTCCCCGGCATCGCCGTACCGGGCGAGCGGCCCGCCATCCCTTCAGCAGCCCCGGGCCCGGACCTCGCTAACGGCCGGAATGCCGGCATCTCTACGTGGCGGCCCTCCAGCCACCCAGCCTGTGGATACGCCGAGTTCGCCTCGCCCGGGAACCACAAGCCGCTATAGCAGCAGCTTCACGCACAGGAGGGGCCGGCTGTCCATCGGAGGTGGGACCAGGACCGGCGATGACGACCAGGGTGGCAGTAGCGGCAGGCAGAGCCTATCGTCTTCGGTGGCGCAGCCCGGATCCGGTCTCCTGGCCGAGCCGGGGGCCAGCTCGGGCTCCTTCCAGGCCGAGGAGGACAACATCTCCGAGTTTCTCAAAGCGCTCGACAGCAAGAAGACGCTTAAGAGCTTCGACCGCCCTGGGCGCGGCGACTCGGCGACCAACAAGACGGTGGCACAGCTGTCCAAGTTCCACTCGATGCGGGACTCGCACAACGCGCTGACTGACTCGATGACGTCTTCAGTGCAGATGCACCGGTCATCGAGCACGTCGAGCCGTCAGCTGACGAGTGTCCCGGGTATGGCGGCCGGGGCTTCGGTATCGGCATCGTCGTCACCCAGCAAGCCGCACTCGCCGCACACACCCCACACGCCTGCCATCCCGTCGAGGCTAAGCGAGGGCTCTTCGACGGCTGATCAGCCGAGCACCAGCGCCGGCGGGCACGCACGGACTTCGTCGCGCCGTTTCCGCCCGTCGGCCGGGTCGACGGTGCCCGAGTCGAGCCGGGAGAACACCATCACTACGCAGGAGGGCACCACGGCCATTGACATTCCCCTGTCGCCGCGGCTGGCGCCCTACCAGCGACGGTCGAGCTCAGTGGCCCAGGGGGGACGCACGCTCCTCGATGAGGACGACCTCCCTTTTGCAGCCAACCGAAGCATCAGTCTGGGCGCAGATGACCGGGAGCCGCCCACCATGAGCGGACTTCTGGGTCAGCAGCTCGCGCAGAGCGGAGCCGCATCGGCCGCACAAGCACAAGCCCAGGCCCAGGCTCAGGCTCAGGCTCAGGCCCAGGCCGCCGCCGGGGACGACGAAGACGACGACGATGAAGAGGATGAGGACGACGAAGAAGCTGAGGTGCGCGCCCTGGCCAGTCTCCAGCCAGCAGCGGAGATTCAGCCCACGAGCGCGGCCGTCGCGGCAGACACCATGACGATGCCCCAGCACGGGTCGTCTGGCGGAGTGCCCTCGGATGGATTCCTGTCCAGCATACCCTCCAGCTCGCCGTTTGGCCGCAGGCGGTACGCAGGGATCAGCGGCGGAGGTGGCGGTCACGCTGGTGCCGGTGCTGGTGCTGGTGCTGGAACCAGCGGGGGACGCACCAGCAGGCAAACTCCCCCGCAGTCAGCGCGGGGCAGCTTCACAGGCTCGGCCAGCAGGCTGGCTAGGGACGACAATGAGAGTCTGAGCGGGGAGCCGCTCATGTTTGACCTGAGTGAGATGGATGCCCTGGGGAGGAGGAGTCTCGAGGAGGGGAGGCAGAGTGGGGAGAGGCAGTATGATCGGTCGAGGAGGTGGTGAGAGGCGAGTGAAGCGAGCATACCAGAAAGCGAAGCGCAACACCCGGCTCACACATACTAGCCCAACCCACCCCTCGAAAACAATCCACCCGCTCAGAACGTCGAGACTGAAGAAGTCGAGGCGGAGACAGTGGCTCCTCAGGACCTCCGGCTCATAGAGGACTGGCTGAAAAGGCAAGGCCAGGAAAAGACTGGCTCAGAAGATGTCCAGACTTAAAGTCAAGGCTGAGAAGGTCAAGATGAGAAAGGCAAGGCTGAGAAAACCCGAGACTGAAAAGGTTGAGGTGAAGAAACTGGCCGGCTTAGAAGTCAAAGCTTAAAAGACTGAAAGTGAAGAAAGTCCAGGCCAAAAGACGGGCTGAGAAGACGGTCTGAAAGACAGGCCAGGGAAGTCATGCTCAAATCCCGAGGATCAAGTTGTTCGCGAAAGAAAATAAAATGTAGGAGGTGAGCTCGAGCGTCACCACGAAAAAGTCGATTTTGGCAACCATTTCTTTTCTTCTTCTTCTTGGGTCATTATCATCATCAACAACATCATTATGGTCGTTATGGTCGTCATCATCAATATCCCTTTTTATCTCTGGGGAAGGGAAGGGGTAGTTACTACTAGTATTGGGCCGTTGGCGGTACAGGGGTTTTTCAAATGTGTATACTTATGACTATGAGCACAGGACACAGGACACAGGACACAGGACACACAGGATTTGTTGGGTCTTTTTGTGTTTTTGTTTTTGTTTTTGTTTGACTTGGTTCTTTCTTTGATCAGCTTGTTGGTGTTGTTATTTTCTTCCCATCGTTAGGTCTGTTTGGAGTTAGGCAGATATATCATTATTGCATTCATCAAGAAGGGTCGATAAGTGAAGCAACTCTATCAGGCTGTATATATGAGTGTATCATAATGTCTTTAAGAGGAACGGCTATAACAAGTAACACAGCACGGATTTCATTTTATATAGCAACAACAATCGAGTGCTTTAACCAAATGGAGATGTACTGTGACTGTACTGTCCTTGAGAAATGAAAATTGTATATAGTGAGAGAACTACTAAAATTCTATTATGTTATCTTATATAGAACGTGAGTCTTATCACCTGAGTGCTGCAATATGAAGTTGTGTTGTTCAAAGTGTAGTGAAGCCCAGGGTATGTTTACAAGCACATGCTTCTATTTACAGAGGAGCAGGGCGAGTCTGTACGGAGTATCAGTAGTTTGTCTCTAGTACTATTGATGTGGCGCAGCACTACGTAATGGTGGCAGCTGAAGCTTAGTGTGGCGCAGCCCAGCTGGTCCGATGACGAACCTCTTGGCTCAAAGGCGGAGACTCACAAGGCAGACGGGAACAATCACGAGTTCGCAGCAGCAGCAGCAGCAGACAGTTTCCAAGGCAAGGCCAGCGACAAGCCTCGTTCGATCCTTTACACACACACACACACGCACACGCACGCCACAAACGGTAGCAGCGCATCGCAGGCTCACACACAGCGACACAAGGTCACGACTCTTTCATTTGCTGCACCCACGCTGCCATAGGATTCTGCCCAACACAGCTGTCGCCTTCCCAGCCACGAACCGCCCACCCCCCAGCTGCACCATGTTTCGTGCGGCAGCTACGGGGCCCTATGATGAGGCCGTCGGTATGTTTTGCCCCTGACATTGGAACTGCGTCTATTCAGAGGATTCTATGCAGAGGAAGAGGAGGAGGAGGAGGAGGAATATGGGACACCAGGATGACTACTGACTGACCATATCAAACAGCCAAGGCGACAGACGAAAACCTCACGTCCGAGGACTGGGCTGCCATCCTCGAGGTGTGCGACAAGGTCACAGGAGATGCCAACGGGCCAAAGGAGGTTGTCCAGAGCATGATACGCAGACTCGCACACCGTAATGCCAATGTGCAGCTGTACACTCTAGAGGTGAGTTACCACAGAAGCTGCTCACCCGGAGGAGATATGCATGATACCAAGATTGAATAAATGCTGACAACAAGGACTGCGCAGCTCGCCCACGCCGTGTGCCAGAACTGCGGCAAGAATGTCCACCGCGAAGTCTCGAGTCGCGCCTTCACCGATGCCCTCCTCCGGCTGGCCAACGAGCGCAACACGCACGCCCAGGTCAAGGCCAAGATACTCGAGAAGATGCAGGACTGGAGCGACATGTTCAGCAGCGACCCGGACCTGGGCATCATGTACGACGCCTACTTCCGCCTCAAGCAGACCAACCCGACGCTGCAGGCGCCCAGCGCCCCGCAGAAGCAGGGCTTGACCGATGCCGACCGCCAAAAGGAGGAGGACGAGCTGCAGATGGCCCTGCAGCTGAGTCTGCAGGAGGAGGAGAGGAAGAAGCCGGCTAGCGCTGGCCCCAGCGGTTCCGCCGTCGCAGGGCCCAGTGGACAGCAGCAGCAACAGTCTCAGCAACAGTCTCAGTCGCAGTCATCGCAGCAGCAGCTCGGGCAGGGACAGGGACAGGGGAAGTCCGCATCGGCATCTCCGGCCCCGGCGCCGGCTGGCACCACGGCCGCGACTGTCAGCCGCGTCAGGGCCCTGTACGACTTTGTCCCCTCGGAACCCGGCGAGCTCGAGTTCAAGCGCGGCGACGTCATCGCCGTCCTCGAGAGCGTCTACAAGGACTGGTGGAGGGGCTCGCTCAAGGGCAAGACGGGCATCTTCCCCCTCAACTACGTCGAGAAGCTCACAGACCCGACGCCCGACGAGCTCCAGCGCGAGGCTCAGATGGAGGCCGAGGTGTTTGCCGAGATCAAGAATGTCGAGAAGCTGTTGACGTTGTTGAGCGCGTCTAACACGGCGCCGCGGGAGGAGGACAATGAGGAGATTTCGGTACGTTGCCTTGGACTATATACATACATGTATGTGTGTGTGCCTGGGCCACAGCGACTGACAAATCATGCAGAAACTCTACCACCAGACACTGGCCATTCGGCCGAAACTCATCAAGCTTATCGAAAAGTACTCGCAGAAGAAGGGTACGTATAATGCCACCTTCTGGAGACGGAGTAGCACAAGAGGAAGAAGACTGACACCCAGCAGACGACTTTACACAGCTCAACGAGAAATTCATCAAGGCCCGACGAGACTACGAGGCCCTCCTCGAGTCGTCCATGTCCCACCCTCCCCAGCCCAACTACCCCCCCTACGGCATTCGTCCCGCCGGTGCCCCTCCTCCCGGCCAAGGATACCCCCAGCAGGGCGGATACGGCGGATACGGTGGTGCCCCGCAGCAGCAGGACCCCCAGCAGCGATACTATACTCCTGGACCTCAGGGCCAGGCAGGTGGTAAGAATCAACCTGACCTTCCTTCAAACTCTATGATTGGCCTCCTCCAAGCTGACCCCGGATCTTTCACAGAACGCCCGTACCCGGTATCGCCAACCCCCAACTTTGCCTCGCAGACGCCCGCTCCTGCGCCCTTCTACGTTGCCGGAGCCGAGGTGCCATCGCAGTACCCTCCTAGAGAGGACCATCAGCAGCAGCAGCAGCAGCCTCCTCCCTCCTCGCCATCCCCCCCGCAGCAGCAATTCGTCCCGTACTCGCAGTCCGTCGCCGGCGCCGGCGCCCCTGCGTCCCCCCCGCCGCCCGGCCTGGCCAGGGTGCCCGTCCCCGTCAACCACAACTACAGCGGCGCCCAGGAGCTCGCCACGTCGGTGTACGACTCGCCCATCGCGCCCAACCCCCACGGCGGGCTGCAGTCGCCCCCCGTCGGGGCCCCGTCCGCACCCGCCTGGCAGGCCACCGCCCCCATCTACACCCAGCAGCACCCCCAGGACGCGGACCAGGCCCCGCCCCCGGTCAACAACTACACCCACCAGCCGTACGGGGCGCCCTCGGCACCCGGACCGGTCTCCTCCCCGCCGCCCATCCCGACGAACCAGCCGCCGCAGGTGCCGCAGGCGCAGACCGAGGGCATGGTGCCCCTCCCGCTCAGGCCGGGAGGCGGGCCGCAGCAGCATGAGCCGAGTGCGCCGTCGCCGAATGACTACTACAGGAGTGGAGTGTACTAGTTAATTAGCAGTATCTGGTCTGTTGGGTGCGTTTTGGGTTCGTCTGTCGGGAGTTTCATAGTCGTTTTCAAACACGGGTTCAATATAAGCCTTTTCCTTGTTAGGTCGTCATCGTATTCTCTGTGTGCGGTAGACGAATTTGACATGCCAGCTTGCGAGCGCAGCGAGGACAGCACTGGGAGACCGTCATCGTGTAATACCCTGTATGGGGTAGACCCAAGCAGCTTGCGAGCGCAGCAAGGACAGCTCCCGGCAGGGCCGCCGGAGGCAATCACAGATCACATGCATGCAAATTCGAATGTATGCAGTCATCGAATCAACAATATATCAATATATCAGTTCATTAAGGAGGTGAAAAAGAAGAATAAACAGTATCAAAAGGGAATCCTCCCAACTCCAACCCATGCCCATATGCCCGTCTATGCGCGCGTGTCCATCATCATAATCATCTAGTAGTGGGTCATGTCATGTCATATTCACCACCTCCGGCCATACACCTCGCTCTCCTGGCGCTGGATGCCAGGTGTGCGCTTAGCCATGCTGCTGCTGCCGCTGCCACGCGAGTTGCTGCTCCCCGGCCGCTGAGGCAGGTAGGACGAGGACAGAGGATCATCGGCGAGGGGGCCACCGCCGACGGAGGCAGCACCTGGCTTGAAGAGGTCAATGATCTCGTTGATGCCGAGCTTGAAGGCGCCCTTGCGCATGCCACCCTCGATGGCCTGCTCGGCCAGCTCGCGCTTCTTGTCCTGCAGGGCAAGGATGCGCTCCTCGATCGAGTTGGCGACGGTGAGGCGGTAGATGGTCACGTCGACGGTCTGTGTGAGGCGGTGGACTCGGTCGATGGCTTGCTCCTCGACAAACTGTGCATAGGAAAGTCAGTCAACAGAAGAACAGGGGAAGGGGGTGGTGGTGTGGGCGTGAACGTACAGGATTCCAAAATGGCTCAAGGATGACTACCCTGGTGGCAGCCGTGAGGTTGAGACCGAGACTGCCGCACTTGAGACTGCAGAGGAGGATGCGGGTGTCGGCGTCCTTGCGCAGGCGGCGGAGGGACTCCTCGCGCTCATCGTTGCGCATGGATCCGTCGTAGCGGGTGAAGCCGAAGCCTGCGTCGTCGAGGAACGGCTCCACAAGGTCGAGCATCGAGGTGAACTGCGAGAAGACGATGAACTTGTGCTCGTCGACCTCGCTGCGGAGGATCTTGACGAGCTCGCGGATCTTGGCTGAGGCGTGCAGGTCGGACTTGCTCGAGGATGAGCCGGCCACGACGTAGCTGTCATCCTCGTCGCTCTCGCTGTCGTCTTCGTCATCCTCATCGTCGTCATCCTCTTCGTCACTTTCGCTTCCGGCATCTTCGTCATCGTCTACCGTGATGACAGACGTGTCAGACTTCTTGGGCGGGGCCTTCTTGGGGGACGGCTTGTCGTCTAGTGTCTGTGACGCCATCTGCTTCGTTATGGCAGAGATGGACAGGAGCGAGTCGTCATCGTCGTCATCGTCTTCTTGCTTCCCGACCTTGCTGTCATCCGCATCATTGACGACAAACCCACTCAGGTCACGGCTCTGGCCCTCGTCCGTCTCAGCATCCGAATCGTCGGGCCTGAGCCATTCACCGCCACCCTCGGCATTCTCATCCTCCTCGCCGCCGGCCTTGCCGAGGTTCAAGGCGCCCCTCTGGTCCTCGGGAACGAGCCAGCTCCCCTCTTCGTCGTCTTCTTCATCATCGCTGTCGATGACAGCATTGCGATTGCGTTGGCGACGATGCGGCAGCTGCTGCTTTTGAGGCTTAGAAGAGGACTTTGCCTTCTTGACCTTGTTGGCAGTCTTCTTCTTCTTCTTCTTGCTCTTCGCCTTCTTATTGTCCGATCCCTTGCCGTCGAAGTAGGCGAGATCATTGGAGCAGTCCCCGCACATCTCCCTGGCGAGACGGACATCCTCTCCAGATATCTCGTTGCCGCAGATGGAGCAGCCCTTGGGGGCGTCAATGCCCATGCCCGAGAACATGTTGACCATATCATCCACGTCTGCGGTGGCTGACTCCTGGAACTTCTGGCTGCCCATACCCGTCGACATGGCGTCCTTGTCCTTGTCGAGCTTGCCGGCGACGAGCTTGGGGTGGTCGCAGGCCTGCCTCATGCGGAGCAGCAGGGTCAGGGCGCTGGCGTAGTTGACCTTGCCGCCCATCATGGCCTCGATGCTCCTGTCTGCACGGGCCTCCAGGCGCGTGTAGAACTTGCGTTCGGCAGCGGTGAGCTCTGTCGAGACGAGGACGACGTTACGCTGCGTGACCTTGAAGCCGCTGGTAGCGTCCTTCTTACCACCACCACTGCCGGTGTCGCTGCCGTCGGCTGAGGTGGGCTTGGACGGCTTGCCGCCGGGGATGAGGGCGCCCTCCTCCTTGAGGATGTCCTTTCTGCGACGCTTCATGAAGCAGCGGAGGACTGAGTGCAGGCGGCGAATGGCGATGTGGCCCTTGCCATTCTTCATGGGCAGGTCGATCTGCTCCTTCCACTCGCGCAGGTCGTCGTAGGGGCGGATGCGGAGGAACTTGATCAGGGACTGCAGCTCGTCGAGGTTGTTCTGCATGGGCGTGCCGGACAGACACCAGCGGTACTCGGAGCGCAGGGCGCAGCATGCCTTTGTGGCCTTGGCGTTGCGGTTCTTGATGGTGTGCGCCTCGTCAAGGACGACGCGCCACCAGTTGAGCCCGAAGCAGCCCGCCTTGACCTTGTCCGACGACGCGCCAAACTCTGAGACCAGGATCTGGTACGTCGTGATCACCACATCGTACAGTGCCAGGTGCTTGAAGTCCTTGGTGCGGCCGGGGCCGTGATGCACGTACACCTTGAGCTTGTGCGTCTTGGCCACCTTTTCGACAATCTCGGCCTCCCACTGCCGGATTAGGGCCAGCGGAGCCACCACCAGGGTCGTCTTTTCCAGACCAGAGTAGTGCTTCTTCCACTTGCCACTGTCCTTGGCATCCTTGTCATCCTTGGCATCCTTGTCATCCTTGGCATCCTTGGTCTTCGATTTGCCATCCCCGTCTAGGTTCTTGGGCTTCTGGTTCGTCAAGATGAGCGAGATGGTCTGCAGCGTCTTTCCGAGACCCATGTCGTCTGCCAGGATGCCGCCCTTGGGCACCTTGCCACGCTTCACGGGACCTAGCTCGCGACCACGCATCCACTCCACGCCTTCGACCTGGTGAGGGAGCAGCCTAACTTCCAGACCTTTGACGAAGCCGCTCTTGGGGTCTTCGGACTCGTCTTGCCCCTCCTTTGGTCCCTTGTCGTCTTCAGACTTGGTACCGTCCTCCTGGGCATCCTCGTCGTCGTCTTCCTCGTCATCCAGGTTCCCCTCTAGGAGGTTCTTGAGGTCCTCGTTCGCCTTGTTGGGGTCTGTGTAGAAGACTTCGTCACTTCCACCGCCAAAACCGCCAAAGCCTCCTCCTCCGCCACCACCACCACCGCCGCTGCTAGCACTAACATTGGAGCTGAACATGGGAAGCGGCGGGGCCTTGCGGTCCTTGTATGACGGTGCGGACGGGGGCTTGACCCTATTGACATTGGTCATGTGGTGCTCCGGTCGGGATGACCGCTGGTTGAAGACGTTTGCCTTTTGCTTAAGAGACGACATCATCCTCCCGTGCTGGTGGTGGTGTTGTTGGTTCGGCCGTGATGACGAGGACGACTGGAAGGAGCCGCTGCTCTCGCTGTCGGGCTTGGAGAGGGAGTCGCGGACACTCGGCTTCAGCGCGGCGAGGTTCTTCATGGCACTGATAATATCGTCCTCATCATCGCTGGTGAGTGCGGGCGCGGGCCGCGGGGGTGCTCGCTCGTTGACCATGGCTGTCGACAGGTCCTGGAGGGCTCGTCCGTTCTTAGAGTTGTTGGATATTTTGGAGGTCTTGCTGTTCTTGTCGTGACCAAGGTCGAGGTGGCCCGATGGGTATGTATATGTATATGTATATGGGTATGTGCCTGTGCCTGTGTCTGTGTATGTGTATGAGGGTGCCAGGGCGTTGGCTACAGACCGTTTTATTTTCCGTGGCGAGGTGGGAAAGTCGGGCTTTTGTGTCGACGAGAGCGTGTTGCGTGGCTTGAGGGCAAACGCTGCTCCTGGTTTCTGTCTCCTTGTGTCGGTGCGTTGGCTCATTGATCATTCATGGTCGCCCTTGTTGTAGCGTGAATTGTTTGTTTTCTTCCGTGCTGATGCGTTGTCAACCAACAGCTTGTTGACTTGTGTCTTCACCTTGTCTTGACAGCCCGCATTGACGCTGTGGCGGGGTGATTTACCATCGTACCGTACCGTACCCGTACTTCTGTTGTATCGTATACTTCGTACATGCAGGGTTTAACGGCATTGCCCCAGCAACTGCTAAGTGATAAGTGGCACAGGCACTACCATGATTCGCACCACTACAGTGATTCGCACCGCAGTCATTCCGACGTTTTCCCGACAGAGAAAATACCAGGCATGTAACCGGCTATCGTGATGCTGGACTCCGTACTTCGTACTTGTACTGGTACTACACTAGAAGTAACTATACTGGTAATACGGTGCTCCGCACGTACATATCCGTACGGAATACTCCTGACATAATAATACATTGCGTCCGTCCTTGAAAGCTGCTAGCTTGCTCAGTCGACATCGCAAAGAGGGAAGCTCGACCAATGCTCCCTTCTATCTCCCGCCGGCCCTGGCCAAAGGCTCGTCCAGACGGCCCTGTGTTCCTCGCAGTTGTCACAGCTCGAGACGAGGACAGTGATGGCATTGAATCCTGTTCCCTCATTGACCCCCGTTTTGTAGAATTCACCAAAATCGGCCAGTAGATACCGGCCGACGGTACGGACTCTATGGGGAGGAACATGCGCAATCTCACGCACGGTTACGCTGTCGTCGCGCTAGCTCCTCTTGCAGACCCAGTTGCGAGACACCCACCTCAGCATGTCGGAGATGGCGTCTCCGTCCTTCTGCCAAGGGATTTTCCCAGCGTCCTCGGTCAGCAGCTTCATATACCGGATTCTGTTGGAGTATCCATCTCTGCCTTTGCCGATAAGGATCTGGAAGATTGATAGAGCAAGCTGGCCATCTACCGCACAGTTGATGAGGTCCTGTCGCAGGACACTGGGCTCCATCGACGGCCCACTATCCGTATATCTGACGGTGGGTGGGTAACCGGCGCTTCGGCAGTTGAGCCGTATGCAGACGGTTTCCAGGGCCGGGAACCGCACCAGCTCGCGATACATGGAGAACTTCGGCGCGGTCCCCGTGGGTGCGGCGGATTCTGATGTCGAGCTGTCGTAGACAGTGGCAGGAAAGGCGGAGCTGCGTAAGGCGCTGTGCGCTTATGTCTTGCACCATCTGAAACTGCCTGAGGGACGGGCCGTGACGTTCGACTATGACCCGGAACGTCTCATCTCCAAGTACGCCCGGAGCCGCTGATCCCTGGTACCTTTCGTGGGAGGAGCACTGAAGGAACAGGCTTCTGAGGCGTGGTATGAGCTCGAGGAGTTTACTGGCATTGTCGAACCTCTCCTCCCGTTGCGATAGCGGTAAGTCCAAGCCCAGCCATCTGAGAGACCGCAAGCCCTCGCCGTGACTGGCCAGTTGATACAGCGTTTCAAGTGTATTTTTCTAGCAGTCTATCACCTTCAAGGCTTCCAGATGGCTAAAATCCATAACCTCTGCTAAACGTTCCACATCGTCGCAGTCGCAGAACAGCTGGCGAAGCGAACCCTTGGGAAATGGAGGCCTTTGCTCCTCCTCCACGCCGTTGAAGCCTTTCCATACCGCGAGCCCCGTAAAGGAGGACACCATAGTGGCGGACGGGGACCGCGGCGGCGTTGGTGACAGCTGTACACTCGGAGTATCGAACGTCTAGGCATATTCCAGTGACACGGACCTTAGGTTTGGTGCTGCGCGCGAGATCATTTCCAAGGCGGTGTCTTCGACAAAATCGACACAGCCATCTATCGGCGGCACGGGCATCCGATTGACTGCAATGCGGTACAGGCATGGCGATGTGGCCAGCATGAGCTCGTCTGGATCTATAGGCTGATACATTTTGTCACTGCACCGGAAGAGGCTCCAGAGGTTGAAGGTCGAAACGTGCAGGCGGATCGTCGCCTGGCTGTTCCGTGCATGCAGTACCGCCAGCAGACATGTTGGAACCTGGGCGTAGCATTCGGAAATGTTGATCGACTTGAGGCGATATCGTCTGGTGACGGCGGCCAAGTTGGTACTGGTGATACTAAGGGCAAACAGGTCGTTCAGGCTCAGATACTCGCATATCTCGTCGAGGACAAGATCCGGAAACTGCCCAAAAGGGGACAGGGCCATTTTGGTAGCTATCGATGCCGATGATGGCGTTAACAATGGTGGTTTTAACGATGGCAGGTTTGACGATGGCAGGTTTGAGGCAAGGCACGGTTGGGTTACCGGTAACGAGACTCGGGTCGAAACGAAGGAAAGGTGCGATCCAATCTTCCAACCGGTGACTCTTTCCTTTTTATCTCACTCACATAGGCATACCAGTTAGGTTCATTACGGAGACGAAGTACTACTACTAGTATCCACGACCACTCAGCCAATGGGCCATCTAGAACAGGATGATTCTCCGACTCCGACCTTGCATATATGTATGTAGTTGGTCGAGGCGAGTCCGTTTACTCGTCTGCGGGGTAAACGAAGACTCCAGAGCAAGGTGAGGACGGTATGAATCAGGCAAGTAGACGAGATCTACTCTGAAGGTATACGTGGCAGCGACGTAGCAAGGAGTCCCGCATCCGTATCCTTGATGAAGTTGAGCTTGTTGTGTGGCATTGATATCTACCCTTTCTCTCACCCAGTCATCTCAGCCCTTCATTTATATAGCGATCCTTCTCGACACTCCCGTCTGTATCGCGAGTCATTTCCAATTCCTCTCCATAGTACATATCGCGGCACTCAGAACCGGGGGCACTCAATGTGAAGCCGGAAACCAGCGGCGGAGAAACACGAAAGAAACAGTGCGTCGTGGCTATTGTTTTCTCTGTCCACCTCATCAACTAGGTGCTCCGGGTTGAAACATCTCCTCTGGTCACAGAGATGATCCACATGGCCAGCAGGATTGCGAACAAACGCAACAATGTGCATAAAAAACGACGACTTGGACTCTCCCTGGAGCGGTTTGCGTCGCCATTCTTCTTCCTTTGGATCTGGTTGCGCGTAAGCGCGAGCAGAGATATTCCGGAGAGTCTGGCACGGCGTGTCGTCCTAGATCATGATCCTCTTGGGCACTACCGCGTGTCTCTGCGGGAGTGCTCGTTAGGGGGTTCTGTGACTATATGGATGATACATCACATTTCTCTTTAGCTTCGTTGTCGTGAGGCTTCCCGAGATTGATTGAATGAATTGTCGCTCCTTCATGCAAGTCAAGTCTTGTTTCCCGGCTGCCGACCCGCGTGCCTCAGACCCTGGAAGTGGCCTTCGAAGTGGCCCTCTAGTCACCACGGAGAGCGTGCGGGGTTCACGGCTCGTGAAGAATGGGGCTGGTGTTGGAGACTCATATTTAAATTCGGCGGCCTTGGAGTCCTGCATTGGCTGCCGTGTAGTCTTGGCAGTGGCCTTCGCTGCTGCCTCCGCAAGAGACCCGGCAGTTTCCGCAAGAGTCTCATCCGCAAATATTAGAATTCTCGGTGAGGGCCCTGCTCGGGATTTCCTCCCGATCATAGCGGCGTCCCACTCCCGGGCGTCAGAGACCACGACGGCCGTCCCCAAGGCATTGACCAAGGCCTGTTCGGGGCGAGTAGTCTCTCAGCGGCGGTGCCCTTGGAAGATCCGCATTATCGACGCTTGATTTGATCATCTAGATTATCGTGTATTAGTGCCGCTTCCTAGAAGGGGGGCATTGGGGTAGATTGAACTTACCTTGCGTGTTTTGAGGGTTGGGTTGAGGAAAGGATAGGCCTGTACAACTTGCAGGCACCACAAAGGTTGTATTGTATATGCGTGCACCGTTCAAACATCGATTCGTCTCCCTGTTTGGAACTGTGCACCCCACCGTGACCGGGGATACCGGGCTGGTGAGTTTGGTTCCAGTCTAGAAGGACCATGGCGAATATAGAGTCGACGACGTCGGTGTTGTCATCCGGAGTGTGCAGCCTCATCTCATGGACTCCGAGCCGTTCGAGTGATAAAAGATGGAGAACTGGGCCGGCGCCATAGCTCGTACAGCTCCCAAGAAGCGATACCATGTTCCATGCTTTATCGGAAGAGTGGAAGTTGTCGTCTTTCATTTGTCGATTTTGAGCAGCCTTTGGTAGGCGTGAAAGCGCCCTATGTCCCCGTCTATTCTTGGGACCTGCAGGTGACTGTTAGTACTGTGGATGACTCCATGTAAGGCGTATGCCACTGCTTACCGGTGTGGCTCTGAGCTGGGTTGTATAATGCATATTCGTACAATAAAACAATAACTTTTCTTTTCCTTCTCCATTCCTTTGGGACCAATCGTTCAGCTGCTGCCAAGTTGGCCAGCTGACGCCGTCTGTCCTTGTCCAAGAAAGCCTTATCTGCGTACCAAAATGACCGGACTGGGTCACCTTGGCGGATGTAGGCAGGAAAGAGCAATTGTCCGTTATATGTGTTATCCAGAATGACTCCTCCGGGCGTCCGCAGTCTGTATGCGTTGTGTGGTAGGACTTCGCGCACTAGGAATGGTCCGTCATAGAACGGCTCCTGCTTGTGTGCGCGCTTGCGCTGACGAAGGACCCAGTCACCTTTGGCAAAGCAACGGATTCGAGCCTTCTCTCCAGCGAAATGGGTTGGCGGCCAAAGGCAAGCAAAAACGGAGCATAACCAGCAGCATTCGGACGGCTGCTGTACACAGGGAGCGCCTGTCGCAGGACCCAATCGATGTCCTTGTTGGGGGCGGAAAGCGCTGATACTGTTTAAAATTTCCTTGAGTGTGCCGTTGAATTCGATTTTATGTGGCTCTGAGCTGGGTTATATGATGCATGATTGAGGCTATCTGGTGGGAATCCAGGGGCTCAGGAGAAGGTGCTGGATCGGGTCAAAGCTGGACTGTGTCCGGACTCAAATCGGGGCCTCATGTGACCGAGGAGATTGGATGAGCCAAGAGACTATCATGTCTTGAGTGACTTGGTAGTCGTATCGTGGGAGTCAATCGTCTCTTTTCATGAGACTACATCCTGAGCCTTAGAGAATCTCGAGTTTGGGCCCGATGGGACACAAGGGCCGCTTAGCGCCTATTCGAATGTTGACATGGTCAGTCGACGTTGCAGAGTCCCGGGGCAGGTGTCATCATACGTACCCTCAAACGGGCGTTGAAAGGGGGCATATAGTTGATAATAGAGCTTCTCCAGAAGTCCCTTCGGAGCGAAGGCCGCCCCGGATTTCTGGGTCACGCCAGAAATGGAGCCTAGCCCCTCGGGTTTGAACAGATGCGCAACCTGAATCTCTTTCCCCCATCAGAGAATATACATGCGGGGCGTGATCTGGCATCATTGTTACACCCTAACCGTCTGCAATAGAATCCTCAAACAGCGGTGGTTGACAGCATCTTTGGTGATAGGATCTTTAGTGGGTGTATCCTATAGTTGTGAGAAGGACCCGCGGGGGTAGTTGAGTCGTGAATCCGAAGTTGTGGGCTTCATAAAGGGATGGACAGGTCTGGGATAGAATTAGGCCAAGAGATTCTGGGCTCCATTATGGACCCCTCCCCCCATGATTCCGATGATGATAATGATAATCCGTGGTGGTGGCGGCTGATGGAGGAAGAAAGAAAACAAGTGGACGGTGCAGAGGAGAGACGAACCCCTTTATAGTGGCATAAGGAGGCAGCAATCACTCCTCAGTTATTAGTAGCAGTCACATGCCTAGCACTGCCAGGCACTGGCAAACATTGCTGTGAACTGCCGTAAACGTGAAAGTCAGCCAATCCAAGATATGAATTAAGCGAATATCCCGTTTTGATGCCGTGTACTCGAAGATGGGGTCTCTGTCGGTTAGGTTTCAGCCTCCGGCGGCCCTGCCAGAGGCACTCCTCGCTTCGCTCGCGGCTCACAACATCGGAGGTACAGCTCGCTTCGCTCGCGGACAGCTGCATATCGAGGAAGCAAACAATTATCAAGAGCAAACATGCATCGAAGGAACGCAAACAATTCTTAATGGAAATCTTTATTGTCATGATGCCAAATTGTCGAGTACTAATAACTACCCGAATTATGTAAAAGAGCTAAGAAACGCCAATCCCTTGTGTGTGTACACAGTGCAGTGTGAAACCCAAAGCCAATCAAACAGAAGAGAGAAAAAGATAACCTAGAATGCATCTAGACCGAGGGACCAGCCTTGATGACGTCTTCGGTAGCCTCGCTCTCGTACTTGGTAAAGTTCTCACGGAAGAGCTTGCCGAGCTTGACGACCTCAGCGTTGAAGCTGTCGTCGCCGGCCGTCCAGGCCTTCTTGGGGTTGAGCAGCTCGTCGGGCACACCGGGGCACGTCTTGGGGACGTCGAGGTTGAAGACATCGTAGGTCTCGTAGTCGACCTTGGCGAGCTCGCCCGAGTGGATGGCGTCGAGGATGGCACGCGTGTACTTGAGGGGGCAGCGCTTGCCGCCCTGGGAGAAGCCGGCGCCGACCCAGCCGGTGTTGAGCAGCCAGGCGTTGGCCTTGTGGGTCTCGATCTTGGAGGCGAGCATCTTGGCGTAGCGCATGGGGTGCAGGGCGAGGAAGGGCTGGGCGAAGCAGCTGGAGAAGGTGGCCTGGGGCTCGGTGACGCCGTCCTCGGTACCCGCCATCTTGGAGGTGTAGCCGGAGATGAAGTGGAACATGGTCTGGGCGGAGTCGAGCTTGGAGATGGGGGGCAGGACACCGCGGGCGTCGCAGGTGAGCAGGATGATGTTGGTCGGGTGGTTCTCGGACAGGCAGGGGATCTTGGCGTTGGGGATGTACTCGATGGGGTAGGCGCAGCGGGTGTTCTCGGTGAGGGTGGCGTCGTCGTAGTCGACCTCGCGGGTCTCGGGGTCGAAGACGACGTTCTCGAGCACGGAGCCGTACTTGATGGCGTTGAAGATGTCGGGCTCCTTCTCGGCCGAGAGGCCCACCGTCTTGGCGTAGCACCCGCCCTCGATGTTGAAGACGCCCCGGTCGCTCCAGCAGTGCTCGTCGTCGCCAATCAGCGCCCGGTTCGGGTCCGCCGACAGCGTCGTCTTGCCCGTCCCCGAAAGACCGAAGAAGACGGACACGTCGCCCTGCTTGCCCTCGTTGGCCGACGAGTGCAGCGTCAGCACGTCGTGCTTGACAGGCATCTCGTAGAAGAGCACCGTGAAGATGCCCTTCTTCATCTCGCCAGCGTACTCCGTGCCCAGGATCACCATCTCCTTGGCAGCAAAGTTGATCGCCACCGACGTCGCCGACGTCATGCCCTCGGTGAAGCGGTTCGCAGGGAACGATCCCGCGTTGTAGATGGTGTAGTCGGGCTGGAAGCCCTCAAGCTCCTCGCGCGAAGGGCGCATCAGCATGTTGCGCATGAACAGCGCGTGGTAGGCACGCGCGCACACGACGCGCACGCGGATCCGGTACTTCTCATCCCAGCCAGCGTAACCATCCACCACGTAGATGCGGTTCTTGGTGTTGAGGTAGTCGACCGCACGCTCGCGGTTGATCTTCCAGACCTGTTGTCACGTGACGTGTTAGTTACTTGCTTTAGGTGGTGGTTTGGTTTGCATGTATTTTGCCTCCGGCGGCCCTTCCAGGGGCTGGGACCTCGCTGCGCTTGCAGGCCGGAATAGGCGAAGAAAGAAATGGATAGCATGTGTTTGTGTGTGTATGTCTGGGCCGAGGGCAACCGGAAGCAGAAGCGGGACAGATTGGGAGCGGGTGCATTCGGGACAAGGTGGTGGCCCAGAATGGCAATTGCGGGGAAGCTTGTGACGCCAGAGGGCGGTGGCCCAGCCATAGACGGGCGCCTCTCTCGGTCAAGTTCCATTGCCCAGGCACGCGACACCCTGGCGGCAAAAAAAGAAAGCCAATGCAGCAGGTAATGCAGGCTGCTGTCCTGCCCTGCCCCCGGCAAACCCATGCTGCTTGCTCATGGTTCGGCAACTCAATTGGCTCTGGCCCGGTGACTTGGTCTGGTGGACTGCAGACTGCAGCCCAGGCCCAGCCCAGATGCACCTTAATCTTGGAATGAAAAGGCGGCGAAGAGGCAATGCAATGTTTGGAAGGGGAATGATGACCAAATCGACAAAACAGGGAAATCCAGAGAGGACATGAGAAAAGACAACTGCTTTTTTTTTTCAAAGCCAGTGGCAAGAAGAACGTACCTCGGGCGACATGGGCTTGTTGACAGGGCCCCACCTAATGAAGCATGTTAGTCAAAGGTCGACAAAACACACACAAACTCTTTCTCTTTGACTGCGCTGAACGTACCAGACATCATTTTCCGAAGAGGGCTCCTTGACGATACGCTTGTCGAGAGGCGAGCGACCAGTCTTGGTACCCGAGTAGGCGGTCAGGGCGCCGCTAGAGGTGATGGCAGTGCCCGTCTCGTAGACGAGGGCATCTTCGTACAGAACAGCGACGGAGGGGTTGGCAATCTAGGCGTAGAGGTCGTTAGTCACCCCACTTCCAAGCTGTACTCCAGATCCTCTTGGGTAAAACTTACAATAGACACGCGGTCGTAGTCAATGTGTGCCGTCTCGTGAAGCGTCTCCTCGATCTCGGTGTGAGGAATATGCGGCCTGGTTGATAGAGTGTTAGCCACCCCACAAGCACCCGGCAGAGCAGTATCATCCATGAGAAGCAACTTACTGGACACCACTAGGGTGCAGCGCGGTCTTGTTAACAGTAGGGTTGAGCACTGTCGCGTGTTAGTCCAGGTCCGGGGTCAAGTGAATAGGGATAAGGTGATAGAAGAGGGCATGTGATGCTCACTTTTGGATTCTTGCAAGTTGCCAAAATTCTAAAAGAGAAGAGGAAGAGGTGATGATGAGTTCAAGGAGAGGAGGGAAAGTCAGATGGCAAGACGGGGTCCTGGATGGTCTTTATATAAAGTTTCCCTCTGGGAATCACAATTGTCTTTTCTACCGGTTGTTGCTTTTCCATGGGCCATGGGCCAATGTACCCGTTCCGTTACCCCAAGGTTGTCGAGGCTTTCCGGAGCGCCAAGTCAAAAAAAAAAAGACACGGGAAGGGGAGGGGGGGGTGTGTGTCTACGACGGACCCCACACGCGACATTCTCGCAAGTAGACATTCTCGTAAGTATTCGTAAAGAAGAGAAATGGGTAAACGGGCGTTGCCTCAGATTTGGCAACGACCGTGTCGGGACCAGACCAAGGCTCCTGGTTGGTGGTTGAGAGGGCCGGGGGCCAGCCACGGAGCAGGACGACGAAGATATGTCGGAACGCGGTCGACGCCTGCGCCTTGGGCCATGTACCTCTATTACTTAGCATTGCCAGGTAAAGTGACTACTTGCAGAGGTCCGGTACACTATTTTGCGTATCCGCAGTCGCGGGGGATCCACCATTGTAGCATGTATGACGGCGTTGCTCGGGCAGAGTCCGTGGGCGGGCAAGTTGGTCCTACCACTAATACTCGGTAGTAAGTACTAATGGGAGAAAGAAGAAGATGGTATGGGAAACTGACTTTGGAGAAACAGAAAGCCATCCGTTTGACCGGGTAGAGAAAACTCAAGGAGAAAAAACACCAGCAGAAAGAATTGAATTCAACAGAAAAGACAAAAACACAGGTAAACGGACAAGTATTACACCGGACGAGTTGAGATTGGATGTTGGGAGTATTACTTAGGAGTACTTGCTGTACGTGCGGCGATCCAGATTGCGGGGTGTCGTGCGCCTTGCCCCAATTCGGCCAACCATGACGCCCTCCACTTTCTGGGCCACTTTCTGCGGGCCAAAGGCTATTACTTACGAGCCCAGAGTACGGGTAATAGGCAAGCAATACTCGTGTCTACAGAGGACTAGAGTACTACTAGTAAGTACTATTGGCACTGCTTTTGATTCCTCTGTGCAGTAAGTGATCCCTCGTGTATCGGGGCGTTACGGGCAGAAACCAGCAGGCGCCGGATAGCCGAGACGAGACAGCGGCATACGAGCAGGAGCGACGAGGTTGAAGACTGCCCATATCTCCACATGTCCGGTTCTTGTCTCAGGTCCGTAATGCTCCGTATATTACGTGCCATGGGAATTACTCTTGTCAGTTACAGGCAATCTGTATCTTGAGAATTGATTACCAGCAATAGTACTCCGTAAGACGTAAGAGGCCGCCGCCTCAAAGACTGACGTACATGTACAGAGCCCTCCCTCTAAGCCGCAGCTAGCCCGGTAGTCAAAACCATGTGCCGCGTGCTGCGATGCTTTTTCTCCTCTGGCCCGGTATCGATGATGAAACATGCGTGCTTAACAACGTCTCCTTAACGTCTCCCTTGAATACTACTACTACTAGTAAGTAGTAGAGGAAGGCAAGTCAGCAAGGCAAGTCAGCAAGTCAATCAGCCAAGTCCAACTGGGCAGTCACGTTTAGTCGTGCAGTTGATGAGGCAGGTGCAACGACGTCATCCAACAGTCGTGCCTGCCTGTTACAGATCGTCGTCGGTGTTCGTGAGCACTGAGTTGAAGACAAGGCGGCAAGGCGGGTATGCAGAGTTGGCAACCCTCTTCCATTCCCTCTCCTCTCCCTCGGTAGACGAACCCCTCCGTGCCCCTCTACTAGGTGTGACCTCAGTACTCCCTATAGTGTACAGAGTACAGAGTGCAGAGTGCAGAGTGCAGAGTGCGAACTACCGTTATGGCAATGACCGTCGCGACCATGACCGTATTACCTTGCCGTATTCTTCCCACAACTCGTAAGCCGATGCCGTTGTCATATCCCCGGCCGGCCCAATCATTCATTCGGTTTTACTACGACTACTACGACTGCTACTAGTACTACTATGTACATTGTCTGTTCCGACTTTTCCCGTCTTCACATATTACGAGTACAGCACTTGATGGCAACCGCACCTGTGGCCTATGCTATGCAGTCTAGACTCTAAACACACGCCCTCCCGGATCCTCCTCCGCATCTTGGCCCTTGGCTTGGCTCCTGGGTCGATTCCCGGAAAGATTCGATTCCCACCATGGCATTGGACAGACTACCCTGGTCGGTTTTACGTATTATTACTGAGCCTCCTTTCTGCAGTCAAGAGTACAAAGGTACAATTCACTTTCAATACAAAGTCTACAAAGTACAACTTGCTCTTCAGACTTCCCCACGACATGTGCAAGTACCTCTGGAAACCCAGGGACCAGAACCCAGAACCCAGCCAACTCCTCCCCGCAATCTGCCATACCACCACAGCAGAGCAACCCCCCAAGACCATCGTGTAAGTCGACTTCTTCAGCCTCGTTTCTCTGCTCTTCTTCTTTTCTATCTTTTTTTTCCCTATCTCTTCTTCTTCTTCTTCTCTCCTCTTCGTAATACGTACCTACTATGACTACATAACTGCATGCCTTCAAAACTCCCAAGTCACCCCCCACATGCAATGTACTTGTACGTTGTAGTTGTACCCATGTACCACCGACCGTACCGCCGTACCACCTCGGATCATGTCCGACGACAACCTCTCTCGAGTCTTGGCTCTCTACCCGGAGCCCCATGTGCCCGCCCGCGCGCCTCCGTCTACCACCGACCGACCGGTCGATGCCGGGTCTCTCCCTGCCCTGCCTGCCCCCCCTTGTCTCGGCATCCCTTTGCCTGGCTGGCACACACACTACACACGCTGTAGCTGATCACTGATCACTGATCAATGTACGGAGTACGCTGCACTCGTAGTGATAAGTGCCAGTGGTCAACCTGGCGGCATTGCTATTGGTATTCTCTTGTTATCTCCCCTGACTTGTCCTCTGTGCTCCGACTCTTTTTCGTCTTGTGCATGCCAAACTGCAACTGCAACTGCAACTGCACACGCACAGCTGCTGCCAACCAAGTATTACTCAATTAGTGCAGAGCGCGCGTACTTACTTCGTGGTCCTCAGGAACGCGACCTTGGCTTGACCGCCCGTTCCCCACTGTGATGTGATGCAAGATGAACACAACATTGATGCCCATCTCTCGCAATGCGCCCGCTGGAACAACCAACTTCTTCTCATGTCGAGCCTGCACATAGTCTAGATGCCCCCGTGAATGCTGGCTCCGTAAATACTTGCTCCGCGGGGGGGGGAACCGCATTACACTGGAGTTCTGGAGATGACGCACCAGGCACGAAGCAACTTACACTCCCTCCCCAAATCGTCGATTTTCCTCTCTCCCTTTGAATCGTAGTTATTGTGGCCCTTTTCTCATCTTGTAATATTCAAACCCTTCATCCTCTTTTCTGAAACGTCATCCATAAACTATTACATTGTAGTCCACTCTTTGAGTGAGTGCCTGCGGGCGTCTACGGTGGACCGTGTCAGGGCAGGAGCATGTACACGGCCGTCACTTTCCCCTTCCGTCCACCCGGCACCCGAATACCCGCGGATGGCGCTCGGTGTAGCTCCATGCGAGCACAGCCGCACAACGTCAACGTCAACGGCAACGTCAACAGCAACGTCAATGTCAAACATCACGACTAAAAGTACAGCTACAAGTATGATCCTACAAGCATGAGCATACGCATGCTTTGAAGAGCACAAGTGCACAAATGTATAACAAAGCAAACTCGTCTCTTAAAGATGTAGTAGGTGTATATAGCTTTTGTCTTCACATCTTCCTTCCTCCCGTGCTATAATTTTTTCTCTCCATGTCCATCACTTCATCAATCCTTTCCTTTTCTTTTTCTTTTTCTTTTCTCTCTTTTTTATTCCTCATCTTCCATGACACTTGTTTCTGCCCGTAGTGTCCTACCTCGTGACGTCGTTAACATGACCTAGAATGTTGGCGTTGGTGTTGGTGCTCAAGGGTCCGTGATGAGCTTGGTAATCTTGCCAATGGCAATGGTTTGTCCCTGTAGAAAAAGTTAGCTTTGTAATGATAACGGCTCTAATCATAGCAACACATGTGATAAAAGGAGAGATGGAAATGAAAACAAGGTGCCTGTGCATACCTGGTCACGAAGGGTGAAGCGACCCATCTGGGCATAGTCCTCAAACTTCTCGACGCAGACCTGGCCGGCCGCGCCAATGACCTGCAGGCGCGCAATGATGCTGTCGCCCTTCTTGGCGTGCGTGGGGGGCACCTTGGACTTGCGGCCGGTGCCCTTCTGGAGCTTGTGCAGGAGCGCGCTAAAGGTGACCTCCTCGATGGCCGCGTGCACGTGGAGCACGCAGTTGAAGCCGGCCGACAGGATCGACTTGAGGTCGAGGATGCGGATCTGCGCCTCGAACTCGGACACGCAGTGCACCAGGCGCTTGGGCGAGCAGAGCACGAACCCGGGGAGCACGTCCTCCTCCTCGACACCCTTGAGGCGCAGGCGGACCTGGTCACCGCACTGCGCGATGCCAATCTCGTCCTCCTGCTCGCCAAACACGGCCGACACCTCGATGGCCGCCTTGCGCGGCATCATGACCAGCGACATGCCCTTGCGGACCACGCCGGCCTCCACCTTGCCGTCAATCATGGTGCCCAGGTCGCGGTACTTGGAGTTGACCGGCATCATGAACGGCGCGTTGACCTTGCGCTCCAGCGCGTTCATGTTGTCCAGGTACTCGAGCAGCGACGGGCCGTCCCACCAGGGCGCCGTGCCCGCCGGCAGCCGGTCCTTGATGTTGAGCATCGACTGCGCCGCCACCGGCATGAAGAAGACGTCCGTCTTGAGGTTGTACCCCGTTCCCTTGAGGAACACCTGCAGCTTCGTCGTGCACTCCTTGTACCGCGCCTCCGACCACTCCACCGTCGGGTCGTCCATCTTGTTGATCACCACCACCAGCTTGTTGACACCCTGTGTCTTGGCCAGCATCGCGTGCTCACGCGTCTGTCCGCCCTTCTCGAATCCCGTCTCGTACTCGCCCTTGCGCGCCGAGATGACCAGGATGCCCACGTCCGCCTGCGACGCACCGCCAATCATGCTCGGCACGTACGTCTTGTGGCCCGGCGCGTCCAGGATGCTGTACCGCCGCTTCTCCGTCTCGAAGAAGCCGCGTCCCACCTCCACCGTCTTGCCCTTGGACCGCTCCTCCTTGGTCAGGTCCATCACCCACGACAGGTACCACGACTCACGGCCCAGGTCCTTGGCCTCCTTCTTGTACTTGTCCATGGTCCGCTCGTCCACCATGCCCGTCGTCCACAGGATCGATCCGCCCAGCGTCGACTTGCCGGCGTCCACGTGCCCGATGAAGATGATGTTGACGTGCTCCTTGCCGTAAATCTCCTTGAGCGTCTCGTCGTCCACGTCGGCCGCCTGCTCCTTGGCCACCGCGTCCGCCTCCCGTTGCGCCTTCTTCTCCGCCGACACCGGGCTCGAGCGGCCCGACGACGTCGGCGATGTCTTACCGCTCGCCGCCGCCGTCTTGCCCGCCTTCTCCCCGGTCTTCTTGATGGCCTTGGCCGCCGTCGTCTTCTGTCCCGCCTCGGGCGCGTTGGTCGGCTCCGGCTTGGCCTCGTCTTCCTTGGCAGCCGGGGCCGCGGCGGCTCCTCCGATGGACAGCACCTTGGTCTTGGGCTTAGCCCCCGACGTGTCTCCGCCGATGCTCAGCACTTTGGTCCCGCCCTCCTTGGTCGTCGTCGTCGTCGGCTTAGACGCCGAGCCATCGCCGCCAATGCTCAACACCTTGGTGCCTCCCTCCTTGGTAGCGGTAGGCTGGGGCTTGGGCGCAGCAGCCGGAGTGCTGGCCTTGGGTGCCTGGGGAGCGGCCGCGGCCTGCTGCTGCTGCTGCTGGCCGTACTGGGGGTAACCACCGCCACCTGATATTTTGTCAGCAAATCGTGAAACATTCTACCTCGTAGATGTACTGTCTATGAAAGGCAAGGAGAAATCCCTACCGTATCCCTGGTTGTAGCCGCCGTACTGGCCGTACTGGTTGTAACCCTGCTGACCCTGCTGCTGCTGGCCTTGCTGCTGGCCACCGTACTGAGGGTAGTATCCCTGCTGGTAGTACTGCTGCTGCTGGTACTGGGGCTGGAAGCCGCCGCCGTAGGACTGTCCGGGCTGGAACGTCTGGGCACCAGGCTGGAACGACTGCGCTCCGGGCTGGAAGGACGGGAAGCCCTGCTGCGGGCGGTAGCCGCCCTGGGCCTGGGCCTGAGCGGCCGGGTTAACGTTGAGCTGCTGCTGCGCCTGACGAGCGAGGTTCTCGTCCTGCTGAGCGCTAGGGTCGTCCTCCCACGAGCTGAGGTTCGACATGATGGAGAAGTGTGCGAGGGGCTTTCGGTCTCGTGTGTCTCGGTCGGGTCGGCGCGGGGCACAGCGCGAGTGGGGTGGTGTTCGGCGACGATGTGCTGGGGTCTCGTGGTGCTCGAAGATTTTTGTTTTTTTCGAGAGTCGACGTTGATTTTTCGAGAGAGCGCCGATGGAAGGGGACAGCCGCAGATTTCCCAGCCTTAGATGATGGTTCGACGTATCGTGGCAACTTGGTCGAAGAGAGTGGGCGTTTGTGAAAATTCAAGCCCCACCAACGAGAGAGTTGGGAGTTGGAGGGGCTGGCACTGTGCTTGAGTTCAAAGAGACTGTACCGCTGTTAACGCAGCAAGCGGGCCTGAACGAGATGTGGCAGCTGCAACAAGGCCTAAAGATGATGAAATGATTGCTTGCTCTCATTTCAGTCTCTCATTAGTATTATTATTATATTCCAGACTATTCAATCCCTAGCTGTTACATTTCAGACCGCTGCTTCTGCTTGGCTTCTACCCCATGTTGCTCATCTATCGTCACGTGGGTGCGGATAATACCCAAGTGCGCACTGTCCCACTGCCCCTCTAATATGGGGTTCCAGTGGGGTGAGTCACTTGCTCATTGCATACGACGGAATGCGTGTGATGCTGCCACGGGCGCAGCTTTCTGATTCCTCAATCCAGGTCATCATCCACCGCACCTTTACAGGAAACGGATGTACTCCAACATCCATCCTCCAAGTTCCCTTCCTCTTGCGTACATGTTCACAGCCGTTCTCGCAATACACCTCCTGGCTTTGACGGGTATAGCTAAGCACTTGGCTGGCTCGTCGTCTCCGTGAAGGCCCCTAACGCAAATATTTTGCCGGTATGCTATATTAATAGTGGTCAGGTCAGCTGGAGCCACCTCCTGGATGTCATGGTGCCTTTCCTGTGCAAACATACCCATGTCCAGTACAGGCCGCGGATCGTGGAGCGAGCGGCCATGTCTTTCGCCCTGATCGTATGGCGTGAATTCGGCACCCATTCGGGGTCTGATATAAAGCGACACTTACGCCCGCGGCTCGTCGAGACCTGCTCCCCCATGTCAGAAAATCTGCGGCGCGTGTAGAGTGGCGTGGCGTACCTCGAGTGACTGCATAAAACCCGGCTTGAAATACCACAGGGCGCCCCTGCTAGCGTGGTATTCAGAATTGTATACCGTCAATAAGTCGACCACCTCGCCCCCGGGGCCGTCAATGTCAAAGCGTATGGGCTCGACATCCTGATCGGTGAAGGAACGCCCGGCCGTCCGGCACTCGGGTGGCACATTCCCGTTGTTATTATAGTGGAAATCGATGGCGCGTGAGGTGCCATATACTGACATATGGGTCAACGAGCCAAGATAGCTCCCATCGGGACCGCCAAACATAGTGAAGCACAGCGGTTCGTATTCGTCCACGGCGTTATGCCTAGGGACAAACATCTCCTCGTTCATAAAAAAGTCGCCCTCGGGGACATAAGGATACCACAATGCCTGGTGGTAGAGGTCGTTGTATGCGGTTCCGCTCTCGCAGCGTGCTGCTAGGCTTACCATTTTGTAGCCCTATAGTCGTATGATAATGTTAATAGACAGAACGTGTTAGAAGAAGTTCTGCAATATTAGGTTGCCTTACGTCAAATCCTGCCTTGATGCCCGTTATAGGCGTCGTGAACAAAAGACGTTCTGTATGGGGGGCATTGTCCGGACGCCCGACCCATGGTAGGGATTGGCCATCCCCGACGACACACTGGACAGCCTGAATGCCTCGGGGCCCAACGGCTAGGCGGAGTCCGGTGAGCGACGTGACGCTTACTATGTCCTCTTCGTCCGATATGTATCCCACCGGGATATCTCGCCCGGTAGCCAGGACGAATCGAATGCCACAAATGTACGCACCATCCCCAGATCGAACCAGGGAGAATGCCGCATAAGACAGGTCCGAACTGATGACCACTTGCTGTTGACGAAACTTACGACAGCCCACAAGCAGGGGTCTCGAAGGGCTTACGGTTATGTTGCCCGTCGCCTCGGGTACAGTGGCCCCCGTCTCCATGCTATGGACCAGGTCGTCTTGTGCAGGCTCGGTCCATTGAGGACGCAGTGTCCGTTTGAGGATTTGGGTTAGTCGCCATACCCTTTTCCGATTTTCCATGGCCGGCGAGCCCTTCCTCGCGCGGCGATAAAGAGATAACCAGTCGCAGGCGCCGTTCCACGTCTGGGACTCAAAGACCCAGTCGAGCTCGCCGCTAGGCCCGAATCTCGTGGCCCAGAAGTTCTTAGAGTGGAAGATGGGATAGAAGGCCCGCAGGGCCAAGCGCGCGTTCAGATAGTCCTTAGTAGGCAGGAGTGCCGCAATGCAGTGGACAGTCTCCAAGGGTATATCGGTAAAGATATTGCGGCCCTTTAGACTGGCTATAAACGCCTCCTCTGGAGCTCTGTCCACGGCCGGAGTCTCGTGGGGGAGGAGCTGTATCTCTGGAACAACAAAAGGATTGAACCTCACACAAGGGAGGCTACGAGAGACGTAGAGATCCTCCCAGGGATAGGTGTTGGGTTGGGTCGACACGATGCCGCCGTAGTGGTGGTCCCAGATGAGGCGTCCAGCTGCGTCCGACAACGGAAGGGACCGACAGGCATCGAAAAGGCGACTGCAGGGAACTGGCTTAGGTGCCCAGGCCTTCTCGAGAAGGGACCAGCACGCTGCGTGGAATGGGAATCCGGCCAGTTCCTCTGGTAGGCGACTTGTGATTATTGGAATGGGTGTACCGGCCCCGGATGCCGTATCCCAGCACTTATCAAAGTCAAGCGGAGGCGTGAGAAGCACCGCCTCCGGGTCATCAGCGAGACCCACGCCCGTGACGGCGATGTCGTCTTGCTGGGAATACACTATCGCATATTTTGAGTGCGCGCTTGGGGCGGAGAGGGAGGACGTCGAGACGAGGTCGAGGGCTCTTACGGATGCGAAACATGTAATCCCAGGCGGAAGACGGGTCTGGGTCGCCAAAGTGCCCGACACAGTGCCCACAGAGCATACAGTAGTGTATGAGAGGACTCATGGTATGCGTAGGGAGATGGCCGTGTTGAGTGATGGTGTGGAGGGGGGTGTGGGTGTTGGAATCGAGTGGCAAGGCGGAGGCTGGTGATATATGTCCTGGGCCAGCCCACGAGCTGGATTTAAGAGGTGCGCCCGCTCCTTAGTAACTTGTCTCGTGGCGAGAATTCAACGGTGGGTGTTCCTGGGACGGATTACGCCGACCTCGTGCGGGTTGATTGTTAGAAGCGTTGATAGAACTGGGCCAGCGCTTAGGACGCAACATGCTGTCTGCCTGAGGCTGGGCACCGTCACTTGCTCATTGCATATTACGACGTAATTGGTAATACTCAGTTATTTACCGCGAAGCACCCTACGCCGATGCTCTCAACTTGGATCAACATCATCACTACTACGAAGTAATATTATCAGATACTTCACACGTGAAGCAGAATCACAGCTTGAGAAGTCTGCTTTTTCTCTCTTTGGGTCCATCATGGACGAGTTCCTCGCCCTCATTGGCGCTCAGGCCATGAGATATGCCATCAGATCTGGCATAGCTCTGACCTCTCAATATGCCATTGGCCGGTGCTCTAGGCTGCTGAGAACCGTCGATGACGAGGTCATTTATCTCAGCCTCGTTCGCCTCCAGAGACATCTCGACAGCAAGATCAAGGTGTGAAAGAGACTGGATCAGACATACCATACCACCGCAACAAGTGTTGCCGTGTTGCTAACGGCAGATTGCGTCGGACCCAGGTCATTGCTCCCACGATTGACCTCGTAGAGTTCAAGTGAGCACACTACTACTGTTGTTGTTTAACGATCTCTTCTAACCCACTAATGTACTGTAGATCCGGCAGAGGAAACGTATTCCTAGATTCAGCCCTGCCCATGACAAAATCTCTCCATCGCCAGATCGTCGCCCTCGGCCAACGCGTAGAAGCAGTCGTCCTGGCCCACGAGAGCGTACATCCGACGACGAAGCAGTCCAAAGCCCGCCAAGAGGCTGACCACAAGGCTGACGTGCAGAAAGTCGTTGCTGATATCCAGGACCTTCTAGACCGTCTGGATCGCGAGGTGCCTCTCCTCCAACTCGCCATCAGCGCCTCGGGCGAGAGCCTCTCCAGCTCGCTGCCAACCTTCATCTCACCGTCCAGGCTGCTGCAGGCGAGCACACTGCTCACCCTGGGAGACAGTCAATTCTCGCAGGATCCCACGCGTCCAGCGCAGATCGGTCCCGTCTTCAGCCTCTCGCTGTACATGCTGTTTCTGGGACACGCCACCAACAGCCCACCTGGAGGTGGTGATACGCATAATCGCCCTTATGGGCTGGGTAACGGCCAGCGTAGGCCTATTTGGCAGGAAGTCGTCCACAAAGCACGCGTGTCGCTCCGCAGGGCAGCCAGAAAGGAGCCCGGCGACAGCGACGACGAGATACCCGAGTACACGTACTACCTCGACATTGTCGAGGATCAAGACGATGGACGGGTCCATTGCCAAGAGCCGACTGATTTACTACCGATCGAGGAGCACCTCCCCATCCAACAGATTTCCAAACTCTTCTATACGGACAGTGGCAAGCTTCTCAATCTCGGCTCTGACGGAGTAGATGGCAACAACCCCATCCTCCTACTGAAACGTGACGTGAATTCTTCAGGCAAGGTTTCGACCACGGACATGGTCGCGCCATACAACACAGGAAACGCGGATGACAGCGACCAGGAGGAACAAGCGCACACGGGGGATGAGCCAGATGCCCAAAACGAGGTTAACAGGCAAATCCAACAAGAGCAAGACTGTGAGAGATCCGACGATTCAGCTTCGACCAAGAAACACCAGAGGTCGTTTCCACCCCATCTCGACCCAGAATGGATAGCAGTGGAGATGTTCCAGGAGGACGTGGACAGTGCGGAGAGTTTCCATGCTGCCAATGACGAACCTTGCAGTCAACTCTCTACTGGATCATTTTCGACATGCGATGATGACGACAAGCTTGAAATCCCCGAGATTGAGAACTTGACTATCCGCCCGTTCCCGCACCAGGAGTGTACGAGAAACACCGATTCTACAGAGGACGCAGAGAGCACAGAGGGCCCAGGGGGGATGTCAGGTGATGGCGATGTCAACACCGGTGACAATGACAGGGCCGTAGCTCACTCCCCGTTTAGCGCCGTAACGACGTCCCTGTCCCTGATAGAGATGCTCATTCGACTGGCTAGTCTCCAGGAGTTCCAGCAGACATCGCACCTGTCGATACCCGACCACGTCTTGACCTTTTTCTTGGAGGAAAGTTCGACGACAGGACTAATGGGCGAGGCGCAGGCGAGGGCACGGGCCGAGGCCGAGAGGAGGGTAGGCTTCGATCCTTATACCAATAGTACAAAATAACCCTTGACGCAGTTTCGTTGCATGCATAGCCAACAGGCTCTCTCAAATGACAAATACATATTCTTACATGCGATGCTGCGCTATCCCGCTATACCATTACAATGTTACACGGTGTTTGTACATGTTTTCTATCGAAACCACCAGTTGACTGACCCGTTGAGCCCTCCCCTAGCGCTGAGACTCTTGACCGAGTGCCACCAACCCTTTGGTATGAAGAGGGAGTCGCCAGCGTCCAGATCGGCCTGCTGAAATGAATCCTGGAGCTTCTCATTGGCCCAGACAGCCTCGTGCAACAGGGCGCGCTCGGCACCCTCCATCATCTCGGACCCCCTCATGCGGCTATTTCCCTGCTGCTGGCGGAGCTTGGTCTGGACCTCGAAGAAGACGCGCTCACCCAGCTGCGGGGGCAGCAGCCGGATGGTCTTTTGGCTGCACAGCTGGCAGAACAGGTTGGGGTTGGGGTCCCGGTGCAGAGGCGTGTACGTGGGCTCGGTGCCGATCCAGATGCTCGAGGCGTACACGTCGCCCCTTCCAGCGCTCTGCACCAGCTCGGGTGTGGGCAGGTCCTCCTGCAGAGTCGACGGGAGGTCCGACACGGATGACTGGGCAATGTACAGCAGGAGAGGGTGTGCTCCTGCTGCTGCTCCTGCCCCCGCCACGTCATCCTGCGCCAGGCTGTTGAACTCGAGGGCCTTGGACAGGAGCTTCAGGGGCGCCTGGAGCTGGAAGAAGCCCTCTGCGCCCTGGAAGCTGTCGCCAGCCGTGGCGTGCAGGATGCCCGCTAGGATCTGGTCCTGGAAGTCTGCGCTGCGGGAGAGCCACTCGCAGAATGCCACAACAGAGGGCTTCTGATTCGCCGAGGGGGGCAGCGAGTACAGCTCGTAGGGGAAGGATGCCTCATCCGAGAATTTGAGCAGGTAGGGCGACAGGACCATATGTGCGGCACCGGCAGCAGCAGGGGAAGAAGATGCTTCCTCGTCCGGCGAGAACCATTTCCTGGCTGCTGGTAGTGCCTTGTCGTGTTTGCCGGTGCCTTCATTCTTGAAGAGAAAGGGCTTCTGGGGGGTAAAGGCGGCCTCTCGAAAGCTTTCAAGGTCGTACGATGCTGGTCCGGAAACCACCTGTGCTGGTGCAGTGGACAATTGTCGAACGGCAGCAGCAGCAGGCTGGCGACAGCGCAATGGCTGCCGTGATGCGGCCTGACACAAGGTGCGTCTCATGGTTCATAAAATGGTGCTTTTTTTTTTTTTTTAAATTGTTTGTCACGTTGGACGCAGTCAATTGAAGATGTAGGATTAAATCATGGGTGATATCATTGTGTCTGCAGGACAATAGACAGTGACCAAGTTGTCGTGTTGTAATACTCCGTACGTGCTCAGCAATACTGGAATACTGGAGGCTCAATGTTGTACGAGCCATTGTTAAGCAATAATACAGAGTACGGAGTACGGAGTACAGTACGCGTAGTGGTTGGCGAGTGCTCGGATCGGTAAAACTCTGGGCCGGTGACACAACGGGCGATCCACAGTTCCAGGGAAGGAGCCAGGAAAGAGAGGGAACTCAGGGAACTCAGGGAAGGAAGGAGGGGAGCGTGGCCTGTGCGTGCCTGCCAGCTGAACAAGGTTGGAGGGGCTTCAGAACCTGTGCACCATCTCTCCATCCATCCCACTGCAAAATCCCCATCTCATATCTCGGTCCTCGCTATTCCCTTGGCCTTGCCCATATCCTTTTGTCGCGCACGTTTCCCATCCCCGGAGACCTCGACCGAGCCTCATTCTTCCTCTCCCTCCCGACTCTAGCTGCTCGCGCGCCTGGCCTACGCCCTTCTTCCGGCGCCTAACACTCCGCCACAATCCCACCATCACAATCACCCACACGCACACACTTACTTTCCCCCGCCGCCGCCGACGCTACCTTTTGGCCCGCCTGCGCAAAAGAGAGACACGGCCCCGTCCCCCGTCCACAATACGGCACATCGCGCATCCCGAAACGACATGATAATCTGCCCCCGGTAGTGGATATACTCGACGTTCCTTTTTTTCCATCTCACCATCGCTCCTTTTCAGCGACGACTTGGCCGCGCGTACCTGGACGAATCGGCGACACACACATCACCATCACCCCGCCCAATTCACACATCCGGTGTTTTGAACGCGCTCTGCTAGGCAGAGATTCGCCTTGCGCGCCCTTTCAAACGAGCCTAGAGGCTGCCTTGATAAAAGGAGACACACAACAATACACCAGGACGCCATGTCGACGTCTTCTGCGGCCCCCGAGTCGTGGATCTCGAGCTTTTGCTCGCTGATTGGGCACGAGTATTTCGCCGAGGTGTCGGAGGAGTTTATCGAGGATGATTTCAACCTGACTGGCCTGCAGACCCAGGTGGCCATGTACAAGGAGGCTCTCGAGGTATGCTTGGATTGTGGAGCATTGAATCCCTGTTGTCGATGGCGCGCTGACATGGACGTATTGTGTGTAGATGATTCTCGACGTTGAGCCCGAAGATGACGAGGATGAGGATGACGAGGAGGACGAAGATGACGACGAGACATTCATCGCGGAAGAGCGTGTGGGCGGACGAGAACGGCGGCAACACAGCAGGATGGCGAGCGATCTCTCCGTCATAGAATCGTCAGCCGAGATGCTGTACGGGCTGATCCACCAGCGCTTCATCTGCTCGCGGGCGGGGATCCAGCAGATGAGCGAAAAGTACGAGCTTGGCCACTTTGGCGCGTGCCCGCGAACCAACTGCGAGCAGGCCAGGACCCTGCCCGTCGGCCTGTCCGACGTGCCGGGCGAGGACACCGTGAAGCTCTTCTGCCCGTCGTGCCTGGACGTGTACGTGCCGCCCAACAGCCGCTTCCAGACGGTCGACGGCGCCTTCTTCGGCCGCACCTTTGGCGCCCTCTTCCTCCTCACCTTCCCCGAGTACGACCTGACCAAGCGCGGCGCCGAGGTGCTGCAGAACACCACCTCGCGTGTGCTGGGCGACTCGTCGACCCTCAACGGCTTCTACACCAAGAACATCGCCCCCGGCCTGGGACCGGGCCGCATATACGAGCCCAAGATCTACGGCTTCCGCGTGTCGGAACGCGCCCGCTCGGGCCCCCGCATGCAGTGGCTCCGCGACCGCCCGGACAACATCAGCGAGCTCGACGAGGCCCGCCTCTACGGCGAGCAGGGACTAGAGACGGACGACGAGGCCGCCGCCGCCAACGGCCCCAACAGCAGGGCCGTCGTGTCGCGCCGGCGCGTCCGCGGCGACGCCCGCCTCCGCCAACGCCAACGGCACAACGGCAGCCCCATGGCCCTCTCCGCCAACGGGGCCGAGTCGGAGCTGTAGCGTAGTCCAGAGTCCTTGGCCCGCCCCACCCTCGCCCTCCAGATTGTCGACCCGGACGTCTCCAGGATCGTCTGCTCCCGCGACGTCGAAGCTGCTGCTCAGCGTCAGCGCCTCTACTTATTATACAGCCGCCACCGCGACCCGCCCACCAAGCCCTCCCGTTCCGCGTAAAGCGCCCAGTTCAGTTGCACTTGCTTCTTCGGTACTTAGTACTACTAGTAGTAGTACTTTGTACTGCGAGTAACACTGGCGCCTGGTCATCCATCCCACCATCTCATCTCACCAACTACAATTGCCACCCCCGTCCTCCATCTCCGCAACCAAGGCGGCGGCACCAACTGCGGTTGACTGGCCACAAAGAGGACGGAGACATGACATGACTGGCCTGAGACCTGGGACCTGGGACCTTGGATGTGGATGGACGGGAGAAAATGAGCATAGACTTTTTTTTTCACTTCTATTGGGATAGGAAAACACAAAGAAACAGAACGCAACAAACAAGTAAAGGGAAAGAAAAAAAACAAGCATATCAAGGAGTGGGTAGTCTTTTTCTTCTTCTTCTTTCATCTTCTTCATTGTCTTAGCAAATCAAGATATACAGACATTGTTCATTGTTCAGTGCGTGAGAAGCAAAGTATCAGTAGGTCCAAGTGGTTCCAAACATGGTAGTAGTCTGGCAAGAGGTTGGAGATCTACACTCGTATCCAGGGTATCACGGAAGGACTGTCTTTCAACAGTCCTGCTACGAGTACTAAGATGGAGGACATCAAGTCTTGGTTGGACGAGTTAGGTGTGGTAATCGTATTGTATTTCCCTATTTTTTTCAAGTTTCCATCTTTTACTAGTAATCAATCATGCCTATCCCATTCATTCATCCTCCAGCCATTCAGAATATCCAACTATCTAAGTGGCGATCCTTTACCCGGCGTCCAGCTCACCCCTCCAAACCCGGACCCCGGCGTGGTCACCAGCGTGGCCACGTTGCGAGACGGCGTCGTCGGCGGTGGCTTGGAGCTGTTGTTGCCGTCCGCAGGCAGGGGCGGCGTGTCGGTGCGCTGGATCCCCTGGTCATCTTTGCGCGGCGGCTTGAAGTTAACGTCGCGGCCAACGCGGTAGATGTCCTGGAGCATCGTCTCGAGGATGCCGGCATCCTTGAACTCGAGGAACTTGCGGTAGAGCTTGAGGGCGGTGCGCGAGTCTTCAATGGAGTCGTGCGTCTCGAGCTGGATGTCCTCCTTGAGGAGGTACCACGCCAGGAAGGCGAGGGAGAGCTTGCGCAGCCGCGAGCGCAGGAAGAAGAGGTCGATGGTGTCAATGACCTGCGCCCGGGGAACGTGGATGTTGATGACGCGGAAGTCCTGCTTCAGACCGTGGCCCAGGAACTTGCAGCCGAGGTTGAGTAGGATCCACAGCTTCTTGTAGGCCTTCTTGAGCGACAGGATACAGTGCTTGGCCGTGCGGGGGTCCAGGTCCTGCTGCGTGATGCCCGAGTACGACGTCAAGTAGTCGACAATGGGCTCTCTTATAGCGATATAGTCGTCGATGAACGGTACGCCCTCGTCCTCGCCCTGGCCGCGCACTACCGACACTCGGGCCAGCGCGTACACTATCGGCCGGATTGTCTCGCGCTCACCGTCAGAGTTCATTTCAATCTCGGGCTGACGTACTGCCACGAATTCCGTATCCAGGGCAATGATTGTGTCAGGACCGGGGCGTTCCAGCTCGGAGGAAAGGATCTTATATGTCTTGACGTCGGGGGGCGAGTCCGGGCTGACTGCTAGTTAGCGATGGCTCATCACCGAGGGCGCAATGAATACGTACTTGAAATCCTCATAGAGAAGCGATGTGTCGATATGCTTCTTCCAATCCGCGTCGATCCGGTTGTTCGCCTCCTTGACCTGGTACGCTAGCACCGAGGGAAGTTTCCATGCAGTATTGAAAGTGAGTGCTTCTTCGGTGTTGACGGATCGGACCAAGAAATCATTGAACAAGTGCCACTGGCTCCGTCCGGGTGCTTCGGGCTCGGAGTGTGCAACTAATAGTGCGGATCATGTCAGTTTGATAAGCTCAACGAAGAGACGAACTCCGTCTTTGGCAACATGCAGACAGAGGACTTACCATTGACCATGGACACAAGATGGGGCTTTTGTGTCTGGCCACCATCAATGTTGACAGCCATTCCGATGAGAGAATACACCGTGATATTGTGTATCCCACGTTGCAGGTGCAGTTTCAGGTCCTCTCCCTCGTAACAGAAGAGCTGTCCCTGCTCAACAATGATACCGATCTCCTCAGGGAGCCACCCCGGCGTGGCCCAGAGCATCCTGTGCTCCTGGTTGGTGATGGCTGTGTTGAGCATCAAGACTGATGGTATTGTGTGTACTGTCTTGCGAGTCGCTATTGTCTGGTAACGCTGGCATCTACTGCACCATCCTTTGGACGTCGTTTCGCGCTCGATGCTGCTCTTGAGGACCTGTGAGAAGGTTATGCGGGGTGTCTTAGTGTTCCGCCCTGGAGCCTTCTGTAGAGAGAGAGGACTGTCAGCTCATGTCGCAGTAGATGGAGAGAAGGGATGGACTGACAAGCGATGGGTACAGAAGGTCATTGACAAAGGCCGACCCCGGCCTGGTATACTCGCTCCGGCAGTTCATGCATCTGATAGAAGTGGTGGCAGCGGTGGTGAGGACCTGTTCCATGCCAGAGGGGTTGGGTGATGTTGGCTTATAGTCGCCAACAATCTTCTCCAGCATGAATCGTGTCAGGCCCTGAAGCATCACATTTAGAGACGACGCATGCGCCTCTTCCTCAAGCAAGCCTAGAGGTGCAGCTATAGTTTGGTATAAACATCAGCAGGTGTTCCTTGGATGGTCTCTTTGGGAGGGTTCTCGTACCTTGTGGGTGGTTGCTGAGGGTCTTGAGCAGGTTTGTAGCCTGGCAAATGGACCCGTCGGCCTTCTGTAGCATGTCGAACAGGAATCCCAGCTCACAGAGGAGACAGATCTCGCCAACACAGGCTGAAGCGGCGTGTTGCAGCGCGAGGTTCCGAAGCAAGGGGGTGAAGTTTAGTAGTTGAAGTAGGGAGTTGGCGTAGGAGTTTGAAATGTGAATCTCCAAGCCCGAGTAACGGGTTCTGTTGTAGAATCTATAGGAGCGCATAATGTCAGTCAGGTATTCGAGTACCGGCGTGGATTCGCATCATAACGTACCCGAAATCGAAGTCGTCGACTCCAAACTTGCTGTACTTGATCTCGACATTGCGGTACATAACGGGAACCTCAGCTTTCTTGCTGTCAACGACCAGGTCGCTCGTCAACTCGTCTGCCTTGTCGTCTGAGGCTGGCACGAGAGACTGCGCCGATTCACGTGCCTTTTCGCTGAGGAATTTGGGCGCCTTAAGGCCGGTATTGGCATTCTTCCCGATGCCACGAGTGTACTCGACCTGGTTTCTGCGTAGGCCACGCGTATTGGGCCCATAGAAGCCAAATTCTGCCTGCTTAAGCGAGCTCACAAACTGTGCATCGTACTTGACCGGCGGGGCGCCCACGTCTGTCACTGTTTCGGGCCAGGCGGATGCCAGCACCTCTCGATAATATGGCATACCGATGGAGTTTAGGGGTCTGTTTTCTTGGTGTCAGCTGGGCCATCATGATACCGGACCATAGTATGACCTAGGGCTGTATGACTTACACATCTGATGAAAAGTCTATAGGGGGAACGGGCTCCTCTTGTGTTGCCGACTCAATGGGTGCGGGTAGGTCGACAAAGTGAAGCTTGGATGGCGATCCCCAGAGGTGGATTTGGCACTCGGGATCTGTCAGTGCAATGGCCTCGCCCGAGGGGGCAACCTCGAACATGCTCAGATAAGTCATGACATTTGCTTGGCGGACGTTGCTCGTGTTGGGGTTCATAAGGTCTACGACGTGCATCTGGCCGCTCTGAGAGACGACGAAGCTGGTGGTTTGCATGCGCGGGTGCATGCGGACGTAGGCGGCACCCGCTGGGAAGGGAATAGGCGGCATAGATGCCATCTTCTTGATGTCAAAAACGTTGAGAAACGGGTCCAGCACATAAGTGTGACCGGGGCGCAGCGAGAAGCCACAGGTGACGATAAAGTCATGCTGAGCATCCATGTCGTTGAGCAAAGCTGAATGCGCATTCCACACTTTGACGACAGAGAATGTGAGAGGGTCCAGGAGGTGGACGGAACCTGTACTCGTGGCTGCGCAAATATATCGTGCCCGCCTCATGATGGTGTACTGATGTTCGGTAGGTATCTGTTTGGTGATCTCGCCTTTGTTGAGGTCAACGATGAGCATCTTGTCCTGCAGACCAGCCAAGATGATCTCGGAGGTTCCCTTGGACGTGAAGCTCATGCAGCGAAGATCTGTCATGTCGTTGGTCCTGTATAGTTTCCACCTAGTTAGCCACAAGACAGAGACAGCAGTAGCATATATTAGAGCAACGACAGTGTAGCGTACCTCAGATGCCACATCGGGGGGCCTCTTCGGAGGGCCATGTGGAGGTCCTTGGATCCAAGAGCAACAACGCCTCGGTCATTGACCAAGATCTGTCTAATAGGCCCATCGGTGGCCTTTAGCGACGTGTAACGCTGTAGATCTGTGCCGTAAAACGAGGTGACGCGGCCCTAGTTGTCCATGTCAGAGAAAGCGCCCTATTCACCGCGATCCCAATTCTTCATGAGGGTCAAGTACATATTCGTTGCCTGTCCACAAGAGCTCTTGCAAGGTATCAAAGGCCATTGTCATCACCGGTGTCGGCAGAGCATGAGGCCCCGGGGGCGGGAACGGAACCCGTATGATCTATGCGACAAAGAGTTGTCAGCCATACAGTACAGTGTTGGCGAGGTGAAGACTGTCCCAGCAAAAGCAGCTGTCGGAGGAAAGGATGCGCATGTGCGCGATTCCCGAGCGAGCGAGGGGGGTCGGCCGAGGGCCACGTACCTCATCCCAGTCTCCATCCATGATGGCCGGCTGCTCATTCTCCAGTTGACCATAGCTTGGGGGTGGGGGGAGAGCTCTCCGGGAGGGTATCGGCGGGCGAGTCGAACCCGCCTCAAGCCGANGATGGCGACGGAGAAGAGACTAATGCTATATAGTCGCGGGGATCCGGGGGAGGAAATATGGCGGCCGTGGGGGAATACTATGTCTGGAAGTCAGGCCGAGAGAGCTTCTTGTCGCGACCGACGCGAGGGGCAGTGAGAGGGGGCCCCACAATTTGGACGTTTGGTGACCGCATTGGTCGATGGCTCCTTCCGATAACGCGATAATCTCCAGCCAGCCAAGTGAAGGAAAGTCCACAGAGCGCTCCTACCTAAACTGCATGTTTGTCGTTCAAATATCCAGCATCACCAAATAGAGTCCAAATGGAACATTGTCCACGTTAAATATCCAGCATCCAGTCCTCTTGCAGTAGTTGAACTTACCATCTCCCGTCTACTCATATACGCAGTTCCACCGCTTGGTCCTCTCTGTACGCTGTACGAGAATGGGCACCACTACGTCAGCATAGTTACAGCACATGTGCACGGAGACGCACGTTTACTTGCATACACGACGGCGTCCCCCCACAGGTAATGGCTCAAGCAAAAAATCATTACCATTATTAATATACATTGCGTTGTAGGTCATACATCATCATCATGTCGTCCAGGGCACCACCTAGTAGTGTGCCCGGTAAATAACACCGCAGCATGTTGACCATGCACACGGCCTTTGCCTCTGCCGATGGCCGCCTCGTTACAGGCTCCAAGCCTAGCCACGTATGTTCTGGGTCTTTGTCGGAACCTGGTAGATGGTAAACTTTATGGGAACAGTGTCCCGCTCGATGCCCGGCATAAAGGGCAGCACGGTGTCACCGTTCTCGACATGGACAGCCCACGCCGTGTTGGTCAGCACCCCGACCATGTCCCAGAGCTGCTGGAAGCTATCCTGGTCATGAAGATATGGCGCCGAGGAGGACCGTGGCGGCTGCTCCTGCTGGCCATAGCAGTCATACTGGTCGCACTGGTCGTGGGGCTTGGAGACGAGCGTGCCGGCTTGCATGCCAAACACCATGGCGTTCCTGGTGCCCGGCTTGAGGAAGCCGACTATGCGCTTGGCGATGTAGAGCTGCTGGGTCCAGCTAAAGAGGTGGAAGAAGCTGTCGGCATGGACCATTGTGACGCGGCCCTCGAGTCGGGACAGCCTGCTATCGTCCGGGTCGACGATGTCGCCAATGACAAAGGTGGCACCCAGGCTGCCTCTGTCGCAGAACATGTCGTATCCCAGGTCCACCAGGCTGGGGTTTAAATCGACCCCAAGCAGGCGCCGGCCCTTGACACCATCGGCCCGAAACTGGCGGAGCGTCTGACCTAGACAGCACCCCAGATCCAGCAGTGTGTCATTGGACCCTGGCAGTCTCAGACGAAACAGGGCCTGCTGGTAGCACGGGTCGCTGTTGCGTACCAGGTTGAGGAATCGCCATCGTCCTATGTATGGTAGCCGGGACAGTTTCCAGGCCTCGTCTCTCTTTTCAACCCCATTCTGTTAGTATGGCTAGAAAGGAAGACCTCCAGAGATGGGAAAACGAAATAAAAGAGATGGAGAAATGATCAAAGAGCAAGGGTTGAAAGAAGAGGGGGGGGAGGGGGAGAAAAAGAGAAGGCATTTTGCCAGTGTTGTCATGATTGAATTACTATACGCACAATTCGCAGGAGATGTCGGTCAACCTCCCCCGCAGGCACCTTGCTGTAACCCTGGAGGAGCTGCCGCAAGGAACCGATGCCAGGGGGGACGTCCTCGAGGTAACTCCATTTCTGGACCTGCAAGAGACTGGTTCCCTGGGGTCGCGGTCCATCTGCGCGACTGCCGGACGTTTCAAGTCTGGCCTGCATTTGTCGTTTCGCCGCCGCTCTTCCACCAACTTGGCCTACAACCTGACCAGCAACCTGGCCAGCAACCTGGGCGGAGCTTCCGGGGTGCTGAGGTAGGGGTGGCGCCGCCGTGGTGGGTGGCAGTCGAGCGACGCAGGACGACGTATGAATGGCAGCAGTGGTATGCTGGTCAATTATGCGTGCTGGGGAATGCATGGGGACCAACCAGCCCACGATCAGGTTGCATCAGAGGCTCGCAGCATACTATGGCCGTCCGACGGAGACATGGAAGGAAGAGGAGGGAGCCATGTTACGATCCTGACGGCCGGGCAACACCAGGAAAGGGAAAGGGTCTGTGCAACAGACAACAACGGCGGCACAGTTGCTTTTGGATGAGCACGCGCGTAGACCACCTTAGCAGTGCATAGGTATGCGCTAACTCGGGACGATCGATTACTAACCACACGTGGACTGGCGGCCTGACACAGGACTATCGATGCAGCTGCCTCGCACCTGCCACCTAGGGATCTAGGGGCCGGAAGGACCCAAGGACCCCCAAGGACCCCCAAGGACCCCCATGGGCCATGGGACTATGCTCTCAGCCCTGACTGAGGCCCTGAGCTCTCTCTCATCCGCCTATCCCACATTTATTTATCCGACAATCTACCGACCTGCCGAAAAATTCTTCCATCTCCGAGAGCTGGACCATGGGCCACATTGATCCTTACCCACGACCAGAATCACCCACCGGGCGCCAAATTCACGGGGCCGAGTTCTTCCTATTCCGTTGACCAAGGACGCGACCGCGTCGCATCGCATTTATCAATCATCCGGCCACTGTAAGTCCCATGTCCATGTCGACGATGCCAACGGCTCGCCCAGCTGCACAATGCAACATTCCTTTCTGCTGCAATTGCGTCTGGTGCCGCCGTGGCTATCGGGGCCTACGCCCTTAATGTCGTCGCGTACACCTGAACCTGAACCCTAGACGTAGGCGGAAATGCCACCATCATCAACATGTTGCTGACTATGGTCTCTCTCTGTTTGTCTTTAGTAGCAGCCGTGTCTAGCCCATTACCACGACTTTCGGCCTTTGGGAACGGCCTTGTTTTTCCAAGCTGTGTCGCGGGGAATCAATCCCCCCCTATAGATTATCCAGGGCCATTGTCGCCCATGCCCTCCGAGAGACCAACCCAAGTCTGGCATCACCTCGAAGGATCATAAACAAACACAACGCAAAACACGGAAAAGAAAACATAAAGTAGTGCGCAATAGCGCAGCGGCATCCATAATGAGCCCCGAGCGAGACGATCAAGGTGCCAACGATATGCACTACCCGTCTCCGGGAACCGAGGCCATCGACGCCGGTCCCTTCTACCAGACGGCTGGACGCGACGACCAGCAGCCGGACCACATGGAGGACCAGCAGCAAGGGCAGGACCAAGGCCAGAGTCACCAGCACCAGCAGCAGGACCACCAGGGCGAGCACGATGACAGTGGGGTGGTGCACGGCCTGGCGGACGACGTGGCTATGAAGCAGGACGATGGGACGGAGCTGCAGCACCACCACCACCAGGCGGGCGAGCCGTCGACGCCGCAGCAACAGAACACACGGCCGGCCAACATTGAGGAGCTGCAGCTGGCGGCGCAGCTGGGCCAGGGCCTGGCGGGTACGCCGATGATGCCGGCGACCGAGGCCAATATGGGCGTCGAAGACCCGAGCCTGCGCAACATCATGCCGCACCCAGAGGCGGATGGGCAGCACCAGCACCAGCACCAGCAGACGCCCACGTACAACATGCACGACACACCCACGTCCGACTCCATCATGGCCCATGGCCTGCAGCAGGTGGCGCACCAGCTGGGAAACAGCCACTACGGCATGGGCCCGGGCAGCGCCGGCGACGGCGGCGGCGGCATCCCGCCCCGCAAGCGGTCCAAGGTGTCGCGCGCCTGCGACGAGTGCCGCCGCAAGAAGATAAAGTGCGACGCGCAGACGGACACTGGCGACGCGCCCTGCTCTAGCTGCGCGCGCTCCAACATCCGCTGCCTGTTCAGCCGCGTGCCGCAGAAGCGTGGACCCAGCAAAGGCTACATCAAGGAGCTGGCCGATCGCATCCACAGCATCGAGAACAAGCTCGACTCCGAGGGCGGGCTGACGCAGGAGGACCTGAGCGGCCTGTTTGGCGACCGCTCGCGCCACGGCAACCTCGGCGGCACCGACGACCTAGGCGGCGGTGGCAGCGGCGGCCGGAAACGGCCATACTCGAGCATCTCGGGCGGCGGCGACATGGAGTCGCCCCTGTCGGCGCGCCACACCCCCTGGGCACCCGACACGCGGCCGCTGCATTCGCAAAACGACGCTGGCCAGCCCTCGACGCCGTTTGACAGCTCGTCGCTGGCACCGCAGCCCGTGGCACCCCCGCGGTCGGATGATGCGGCCAAGTCGCATGTCCCGGCCCTGGACACACCCATAGACGACATGGAGGAGGTGACGAATGTGGATGAGGGCGTTTTGCAAGAGTATGTTCCCTCAACCTTGACCCCCCTACTTTACCCACTGCCTCTCCACTGAGTGAGTGCTAACACTGTTGCCAGCTATCTCGCGACCCTCCAAGGACTGTACCCGATCCTGCCGAGCAGCCAGGCCCGCCTGGAGGCCCTGCTGGACTCATGCGAGCCGTCTGTGCGGACGGCGTTTGCCAACGCGCTGCTGGCGGTGGCGCAGTCGTCATCGGGCAACGTCAAGCTGGCCAATTTCCTGCTGAGCAGCTGGGAGAGCGGCGACGCGCCGCCCTCGGCGGCGACCAACATTGTGCACGCGCAGGCGTTGCTGCTGCTGCTCATCGACGCCGACTGGCGCGGGTCGTCGACGCTGCCCGCGCTGCTGGGCCGCGCCGTCGCCCTGGCCAACGACATGAAGCTGTGGCGGTACACGGTGCCGCAGGCCGGGTCGGACCCGGACTCGGATGAGAACCTCGGCATCCGCATCTGGTGGTCGCTCGTGCTCATGGACCGGTGGCACGCCGTCGGCACGGGCAGCCCGCTGATGATTCCCGATACGAGCGTCGTCATGCCTCCTGGTCTCGAGGCCATTCTCGGCGAGACGTGCACTCGTCTACTCCGTAAGTTCCGGATCCTCGCTGCGCTCGCCATCATTTTTTATCCTCGCTACGCTCGCCGTAACTATGAACCCTTTGTGTCGTCCTCCCTACTAACCCCTTCCCAGGCATCTCCAAGGTACAGAGCAAAATCTCCCAGGCAGTGGTGACTCTTCCGCCCGGCACATCGACGGCGGATCCGCTGATGGCCCGCATGATGTCCGACTACGTGGAGGACTTCAGGCAGGACCAGCCCGCGCACGTGACGCCGGAGACGCACCCGCTCGTGTTCCTGGCCTACTGGCACTGCCGCATCCTGGTGACGCTCCTGACGCGTGACTACCACTGGACGGAGCTGATGGGACCGACGCGCGAGCTCATCGCCCTGCTGTCGGCCAACTCGGACATGCGCTCCCCGCTCGCCAACCACTTTGGCTTCCTGGTGGTGCTGGCCCTGTCGCGGCTATCCCGTCACGGCGAGGAGGAGGACGCCAACGTCAACATCAACGTCAACGGCGGCACGGAAGGCAATGAGGGTGACGGCTCACCCCGCGACGAGGCCGTCCAGATGATGAGGGATGTGCTTGAGCGCCCAGGAAGCGTGTGGGACACCATCCGCGACAGACTGGCCGATCAGCAGGCGTCCATAGCGGCGGGGACTGCCGGACCGGGCGGCCGGCCGGGGACCTCATCGTCTGGCGTGGACGCAGCTAGTCTCCAGCGACTGGCGGACCTCGCTACGGGGCAGAATGCCGAGGAGGAGCAGCACCAGCACCAACAGCAGCACCAGCCCCAGCAACATCAGCACCAACAGCAACAACAACAACAGCAGCAGCAGCAGCAGCAGCAGCAGCAACAGCAGACTGTGGAGGATGCCGCTGAGCCGCTCACCCTAGTGCAGGGGTACCTGGCTATTTCCTAGGGGTGGCTGCCGGGTTGGATGCGTGATGAATTGGGCGATGTGTTGGACTTGGCGCATGTCAAGGTTGGCTTGTTGAGGTTGTTGGACTGGGAAGAGAATGAGGCCTAGGACGGGTCTATGGCAGAGGAGGAGGATTCTTGTATGAAAAAAAGTTGGGGGGTTTGCTTGTCTTGTGTCGTGTACTATTATACCATGGAGGAAGCGTTATGGAGGTGTTGGTTCTATTCAATCTTCAATTCTCGATGCTAATGTTTGCTACCTACGTGCCGTTCAAATGTGACTGGGCTTAATGGGACTAAGCTCAGTAGTGACTGTTGTCATCTACGATCCATGTACTCGGTAGAGAAGACACAATCATGTAGAGAAGAGAAGCAATCATGTCCGAGTCTGTCTATCCGTACAGCTATTCTTCATTGCCTAGTCCATCACCATCGTCGTAGTCTCTCCACTGTATCTGCTGTGTCTGCTGTGACCGTGTTGTCCTACGTCCATCTATCAAGGTGATTATGACATCACATACGCTGTACGGAGTATTACGGAGCACCTTAATCCCCCAACCCAACCCAATCACATCTCCAAACACCACCACGGCACTTGCTCATCGGCATTACTCCAACCTCCAAGTTTGTACCACTACCTAGAAGCAGTGGATCTTCCATGTACACTGCCCATTAACCCATAGCGCATAGCGCATAGTCCATAGCCCATGGCCCATTGTCCTACAGCCTTTGCCAGTAGTCACCACTGACCAGAATGTTCAAGGCACATGTGGGCCTACACTACACACCAGGCGACACACACACCATCGCCATCAATCCATTAAACTACTGGTAGCGCAGCACAGATCAACCCGGCACCTTCGGACTGCAAACACAAACACACACACACACACACACACCCGACTACTCAGGACAGAGTACTCCGCCTATGCACTTCATACGAGTACAAGTCTCCTACCAGTTGCACGCCACCGACACCGTGTTTGACTCACTAGTAATAGTCCTTGGTACAAGTACTCGTAGTTGTTGGCCAGCACGGACCCCACGCACACTTACCGCCTGACCTGGTCCCTGCGGCTCTGCCGGGAGTGAGTGAGTGAGTGAGTGACTGGGTGGCTCTGCCGGAAGTGAGTGTGAGTAAGTGAGATGAGATGATATGATATGAGATGACAGTCTCCGGATAACGCACTTGACACTCCCAGCGCACACCTCAACGTAAGCAGCCTCGCCTCGCTTCCCGCTCTTCCACTTCCCGATCCGATCTCGGGCCGTGTTTTTTTGGGCGGCATTGCCGGGATGACCTCCCTGGAGCCTGGAGCCTCGGGTCACCCGTCATTCTTGAATCTTGGCACACATTACTCGTTCGGATTCGGGTTTCACGGAAAGTGGCAATTCAGTCACATGGATCATATTAATATTCATTGTATTTTCCGTCAAGAGTGCCATGTAAGATGGACAACGCCCTCAACACGTAACGCCTCATCCATGTAGATAAGATACATGTATCCGTAAGCCCAACTCCACCAGGGTATCAAATATGCAATCAATGCAACGCCTGTCCCATGCCCAAATAAAAAAGTATATACTCTGTCAACGTATGTCCAATGGACTCTGTAGAAGGTAATGCCGTGTAGAATGCAATGTCGTGTCGTGTAAGCGTCAACGCCAATGCCAACACCATGAACGCGTGTAACGTGTAACGTGGAAATGTAAGCTCGCAAGAGTGATATCGCAATGCGTGTCAAGTGAATCCCAACGTATGCAAAGTGACATGTCGAATCAACATATGTAAGTAAAAGTATGTAAGTATGTGCAGTTGAATCATAAGAGGAAAAAAAAGAACCAAGACCAGACAGCATCAGGGAACCCGGAAACGTAAAGGAGACAAGGCGAGGCGCAGGTAGGGCAAGGCAAGGCAAGGCAAGGTAGGTGGTAATATGTAATGTATCCGTATCCGTCCATCCGTCCGTCCGTCCGTCCGTCTATATCGCCGTGTGTAAAAAAATAGCTTTTTTTTTTCTTCGTCTTTCGAGTTGTAAAAATCGGCGCGGCCCATGGTATCCCGTGTTTTTCCCAAACGTCATAACATGAAGCAAGAAGAAGTGTGGAAGAAGAAGAAAAAAGAGGGGGAATATAATAAACAAACACCGTAGAAGAAAAAAGGAAGACAAAGAAAAGATGATGAACAAATGAATATAAAAGAGAAAAAAAGACATGATGATAAACACCGTAGCTGTCGTTTCCGTACTCGTTTCCGTGCCGTACCGGCCGTACCGTAGAGTCGTCGGGCTCCAGTGAGCCTGTTTGCTCTTGTCCGTCTTGCCGAGCTTCGTCCAAACGAAAGAAAACACCGAGTGTACCATTCTCCAACCGTAGCGGAGAAGGTAGTGGCGTGGTGTGTGTATGTGGTAGAACTTTTTTTGGAATGATTTTTCTTTTGAACCCCCAAACTCCACGAATCGTTTTGTTGTTGTTGTTGTTGTTGTTGTTGTTGATGGAGTGCTCAAGCAGACATGGTATATGTCCTACTCGAGCTACCGTCGTAGTTTTTCGCCGAAGAAACAAAAATCCCACCAGCAAGATGAAAATCATGATGAAACCAAAGACCAAAGACCAAAAGCGAGAGGTCTATCCGAGGCAGATATGCAAAGAATCGAAAACAAAGAAGACGTAAAAAACAATGAACCGGGCTAGCATGCCTTCTCTCACCGGCTCGTAAGCTGGCGAGGATGGGGCAAACGGCTCTGCACATGACTTTTGTTGTTGGTAGAGTGCTCGCAGCTGCTGTTGGCTTCGCTGCTCACATCTCCCAAAAGGGCGCCTGAGTGGGGTGCTCCAGCCCGTCGGGGCTCTCCCCCACGATGCCGTCGTTGTAGTTGGGCATCCAGAAGGCCGGGTCGTCCTCGACCATGGACATGCCCGTGCCGGCTATGGGGTTCTGCTCGGCCGCCGTGTTGCTCTTGTAGAAGCTGTCGTAGTCGATGGTGCTGAGGTCGGCACCGCCGGCGCCCAGAATGGGGCCGCTGTTCTGGCGCATGAAGTTGCCGTTGCCCGTGAAGTCCTCGGCCCCGGGCATCATGTCTTCGACCTCGGACACGTCGCCGGACGTCGACGTCGTGTTCACCAGGGTGGGCAGGTGGTCCGAGTTGCTGCCAAAGTCGGTGAAGTTGGCAAAGCTCTGGGCTCCCGTCTGGCTGTAGCTCGAGGGGCCAAAGTTGTCGCCTGGGAAATCGTAGTGGCTCCAGTCGACCGACGCGTTGCTCAGGCCGGCGCTGTACAGGGGCGCCTCGGTGTCGGGCGAGAAGCTGGCGCCAAACAGGTCAAACGACGACGAGCCGTTGTTGTTGCTGCCGTTGCCCGTGTACGACGGGTAGTCAATGTTGGACAGGTCGAGAGGAGGCACCGACGCGCCGGGGCCGCCGGCGCCGACGTGGAAGGCTGAGGAGGACATGAGGGGCGAGGTGGCCTCGGACTTGACGCGTCGCTGGCTGCCGCGAAGCTCGGCCATGGTGTCGGAGCCGGCGCCCATGCTGCTGGCGCTGTTGGCCGAGTTGACGCGGCTGAGCTGGTAGGGGCCGACCTTTTGCGAGGAGCGGTTGTGCTTGCCGGTCGTCGACTTGTGGTGGCCGTGGCCGTGGTCGAGGTTGAGGGCGCTGTCGCCCGAGTGGATCGTGTTGGCGCGGCGGCGGCGGGCGGCCAGCTTGGGGCGGGCAGAGGCGGAGGGGATGCCCTTGACGGGGAGCTCGCCGTCCGAGTCGGATTCGGGAACCGTGTCGAGCGTGGGCTGTTGGGACTCCTTCTTGAGCGAGCACGAGCATCGGCCACCGTGGTTGCAGCAGCACGTTTCTGACTGGTCAGACTCTCTTCTTCTAGTCGTGGCGGCGCCTGGTACGGTGTCCAGGAAGCTGTTGTGAGAGGACGAGGTGAACCTACCAGTGTGCCCCTCGACGGTGGGCTGGAGGTGAGCGCACTTGCTCGTCTTCTCGCCACAGTCACACTTGATGTGCGAGGACCGCGACTTGCGCATGGCCCTGCAGTGAGAACATTGCGAGACGGGACGGCCCTTCTTATTGATGTGCTGAAGGGGACGTTCTGCGAGGATGCCATGGTTAGCTGGGCTGCACATTGCTCGTTTATACGCGACGCGCGCGCGCATCTGAGAAGCGCATCGTGTCTGCGGTGGCAGGAGAGGACAGTAAGCTCACCCGAGTGCTGGCAGTTGCTGACGCGGTGGCCGCGGACGCAAGCCTCGCAGGCCCATTTCTCTCCGTCGATGATCATGTTGGCTGGTTGTGTGGTGTGTGTGTGTGTGTGTGTGTGTGTTGGTGTGTGAGAGGTCGACGACGATGGTGACAACGGCGACGACGACGACGATATCGACTGGTAATTGTAGCGGTGGTGATTGTTGGTGGTGGTGGTTGTAGGATCCCAAGGGTGGAATTACTCGTAGACTGGTTGCGGTGCGGGTGGCGCGGAATGCGAGAGAGGTGAGGATGAGACAAGGCTGTGGCCGAGTTGCAGCCTTGGGGGCGAGCGCCGATGAGCCGAGGGGGGGAGGCAGAGGTAGTTATGTGTGTGAGAGATGGGTATAATGCGAGTCGAGTTAATCTGTCATATGGAGAGATCAGAGTTGAAGATGGGTTATAAGAAAAGGGTGGGTTTTTTTAAAAAGTAAAAAACGAGGAGCAAGGAAGAGAGGAAGAGAGGAGTGTCAGAAGACTGTCTGGAGACGGAGAAGGAAGGGAAGGAGCAGCAGCCGTAGAGAGCAGTGTAGAGCAGTGTAGAGCAGTGTAGCGCCGGTTGTGACCGAATGAGACCCGAGAAGAGGTGCTCGAGGTGCTGCAGGCTGGCAAGACAAGGCCCGGGGTGATGCCGTTGCGCGCAGTGGGGAGAGTCCGGGCAAGCAATGGGGCTTAAAACAATAGCGGGCAGGACGGGGTACGTACCTTGACCAGTACAGCAAGCAAGTACTACAAGTATAGAAGTATACTCGTACTTCGTACTTGCGAGTACGTAGTTGTACAGAGTGACCTGGGCCAAGGCTCGGGGCCACGGGGTTGTGCGTGCGTGGGTGGAGGCACTGGAGGAGGAGCACCAAAGGTGGGTGGACTCTTTCTTTGGAGGGTGGAGGTGGGAGGGATGGAGTCGTCGACGTGGGTGTGGGTGTGGGTGTGGATTGTGGGTTTCGGAGTACGGAGAGTGCACGTACGTATTATTACGACGTAAGTGCAATCCTCGCGACCAATCCTCGAGTATCGTACCGAGTACGGAGTACCTCGATATAGGTACTGCTCGTACTTGACTCTGTCAATCCGCGTAGGTCAACTGCTACTAGTAGTAAGCTCGCCTGCCTCGCTCGTAAGTAATAAGTACTGCTCGTAGAGGTGCGACATTCGAGAGTAATACTACCCGTACAGGCAGAGTAGCCTCGTACAATTCCATCATGCGCGCGTGCTTCTTGCTTGATTGCGTGGGTGTGCCGCCCATCTGCCCCCCTCCTCTCCCCTCCTCTCCCCCCCT
>FYEU01000317.1:885332-982328 GCA_900188575.1 Geosmithia putterillii
CCCCCCGTCTGCTCCCCCGTCTGCCCGTCTTGTGCGGGTGCTGAGGGACGAGGGCGGGTGCTGCGGCGCCGGACCAGCGTCAGCGCGCGTGGGTGTGCAGACGGATGGATGGATCCCCATGGCCGATGGTCGATGTGGGTGGCGCTGGCCTTGGGTCTTGGCTGGCCGGGTTCGGCCTCGACATGCTTGACATGGTACCCGGTACGTACTCGGGGTACGGAGTACTATACTCGTAGTGCTCGTGCTAAGTATTATACGTTATACCGGCGTCTGGTATTGGTATTAGTACCTGAATTGCCATGTCTCGCCAACCATCACGCCTAGCATAGTCGAGCATCACGATTGCTGCTGCTTTCTTCGTAGTGCCTGGGCTAGCACGACTAAGTACTAAGGCCAGGGCAAGGCCAGCCCTTGTTTAAGCCGTCGCCTTGCTACTACGAGTACTCCGTAATACTAGCATTCCTCTAGTAGGTAGTACTCGTAGTGTATCGGTCCTATGACGATAGAATTAGCAGTGTTCTCTAAAAAGATCTTGGTCGCATTCTAGGACGTTGTACGGGGTGCTCTTGTCCAAAAACAATGGCCGACTTGCCTGGTTGGCAACTGGCAATTGGCAAATTCGACTTGCTTTCAGGATCGCTGCGTGGACCCCAGCAAGCCGATACGTAAAGTGGATCGGACTCCTGTCGCTGTACGAGTACCGAGCAGAGAGTCCTCGAGTCCCAGGATCCGTACTTGGTACAGCGTACCTGCAAGTAGTAAGTACAGACAGAGACGCATCCTGTTCTGTTGTGTCCTGGCACTCGACGGCTTCGATGCTACGTCGTACTCGTACTCTTCCCTGCCCTGGCTGCAGCCCCCAATCGGCGTCGTGCAAAAGCAGCTGGAAGCACATGTAACGGGAGTGGCAGATTCTCCCACTGGCCACTGGCTACTAGTCCGGAGAGTACTTGGGCCCATCTCTCCAGGTCTTCTGCAAAGACCTTCTGCAAAGTCTTCTGTCATACAAGTCTTCTGTAAATGGCACAGCTGCTGATGCCCCGTTTGCGCGCGTTCGGTGCCGAAAAAGGCGACGACCTTGATGAACAGGTACCCGTGCTCGTAGTCTCGTACTCACCCACACTTGGCTGGTCTCAGTCTTGCTGCTGCTACTAGTCGTTGCTACTTGCTAGTAATGTTAGCACAGCCAACGCAAGCCCGATGGCGGCGCAGAGACCTCAGACAAGAGGCAGTACGTACCTCGGGGCCAAAAACCAAAAGTGGGGATGCAATCTGTCCGGAGCACACGGACAAACTGTCGGCGGGTTTCGTCTGGCAGACAGCAAATGACCTGCCGTCCCCAGTAATAATGAAGCCCTAATAGTGTCCTTTGACTCCGTACAGAGTAGAAGTGGCCGACACGGGCCACCGACACATGGCCAGGGTTGGACGAGTCCAACAGTGGTCTCCGTAGTCTGTTCCCCATCTGGAGGCCGGGTCACGGTGCGGCTGTACAAGTGTGCATCGGTACGAGTAGTCCGTCCATGGTACTTACTCCGTAATACTCCATACTCGTCGATGGGCAAGCTGTTGTTATTATCAATCTCGTTGCAAGTCAGTGGTATCCCGAAATAGTAGCCGCTGTGGATCAGGAGAGAGACCTGTTCAAGAGTCAAGAGGCCGGCCGCTATTAGGAGTAATACGCCCGTGTCGACCGAACGGAGACCCGGGGCCACGACGTGCTCACTGGCAGTGACGACTGCCGCGTCGGCCAAGACGCCCGAGATGGAGACGTGAAGAAAGCCCTGATTGATACCAGACGCTGGTGGCATCAGCCGGTCCGGCTGGGTGCCCTTCCATATCTATTCGCCAATTTCCCAAAGGGCTGTGCTCGTACTTGTACGGATACAATTCTTTACAAGTATCCGTAAGCGCAGATCTTGGGCCTATGTCAGTAAGCATATTCCTCCATGTCTCGCCTGTCTCGTACCGACGATGAACAAAGTGCATCCATCCTTCGGGCAATCTCTCTCCAGTGGCAGCGGCACACTCGCCAGCCCTCCCCCCCAAGTTTCAGCGCCCGAGTCTGGAGGCGCGCTTCTGGAGAGGAGCCCGTGGGGAGAGCGGACACTGGACAGGGAAGAGAAGAGGGGGGGAGGGGGGGGGCTGGGGGCATCCGACTACGACGTAGGCCGTAGCAGCCCCGTCTCATTCACGAATCAGGCCAAGCGACGGAGGGCCGGGGGCGGGATCGTCCATTGGCAAATCTGTACGGAGTACGAGCAGCAGAGCTGTCCGAGGAGCTGCAAGCCCGCAGTTGGGACCTGCACGGCTCTCAACTGGCCTTGGCTGTGCCGCAGCCTTGGCCCCAGTCGACAGTCGACCGCCGTCCGCCGACGACCGTGACGCCTTTTGCCATTTGGCAATGTGGGATGCGCCCAGACGCGAGCCAATAACGCCGGCGCGCGACAGGGCAAGGGTCGGACGGAGCTTGATTGGTCTTGACTCGCAGATATGTGGGCTCCAGACAAGTATATCCGTACTTGCAGGCGGAGAAAAAGCGACAGAGGACTCCTTAAGGAAAGGAAAAAAAAATGCCATCGGCTTCTTGGCCGATCCCGTCAAATTGGCAGATGACGACGGCGGGGGCGCGTGCAGCAGGCCTGACTGGCGTGCAGCGTCGTCGGGTTTCCTATTCAGCACATGGCGACGCGGCGGGTGCCCCGTGCAATTTACCTGGCGCCGCGTCGGATGCGACCAGGCAAGCATGGCAGAAACGGGATAAATGGACGGCAGTGGTATTCCGTACGCAGTATTACACGTAGCAATAGTACGAGTAATAGCAATTGTTCAGAGTGCTCGTGAACAGTCGTCGGTCGATTGTTGGCAACGTGCACATGCAGGATGATGCCTGTTGCTTGTTCCATGCAATCTTCATATGAAAACGACGAGGCTGCCAGTCGTCATTCCAAGGCCAGTACAATGGGGCGCTGGGGCAGGCAAGCGGGCAAGCGGGCAAGCTGGGGCAGGTGCGTGCGACGTATAACGATGCTAGCGAGGAAGGTGGGACACGGGCTGGGATAAGGACAGCAGTGGGAATGGGAATGAATGCCATGTCAGTCGCTCCTGCCATCAGCGGCTCGACTTCTGCTACGGCCACGAGGTGTGCAGGTGCGACCCAGTAATATTCGTAAGTAGCCGATGGACTGCAGTCTGCAATTGCCAATTGCTGCTGCCAGTTTTGCCGTTGCCAGTTGCCAGTTGCTGTTGCCCGTTGCCAGACCGGGGTGCCAGCGGTGCAAGGCAGGTGCAAGGCAAGTGCGGAAGGTGCTACCGCAGCGGCAGCCGCGGCGACCAGCAAATGAGGCGCCGCCTCAGCGCCCAGGACGCTGTATTACGGACCTCAGTACGGAGTATGCAGTACTATTTTAGCCAACCTCAGCAGCTGCTTCATAGGTACGATTGAAGTACTCGGTAGGCTGGCAAGTATAGCTACGGGGTATAGTCGTAGTATTGGTGGCTACGGAGTACTGTAAAGTGTCACTGTAAAGTGTTACTGGGACGTCGTATCAAGCTCGACTAAATTAATCCGTGGCCTCTATTCACGGATCCTTTCAAAGCCGACAGTGTAATCTTTGCTAACTTAAGAACTATGTCGTACTCTGGCCTTGGACTATGTGCTAATTATTCCGTACTGGTCAATTCCGTACTGGTTATTACGCTGTAGAACTCGTACTCGTATGGAATCCAAGCGTCCGCCGTCTTCCGTGCTGTAATAATATGTACTGTATGCAGGGTCTGGGTCATATGGCATGGCATTTCTTGACTTACCCATGGCTGGGCAATGGCTTCGCATGGCATCAATCACTAGTTTGTGTCTTGCGTCTTGGTTACGACGACGACGACGACGAATACGTGTATAATCACATAATATTAATCCATCTTTTCACAAGTAGTTACGTATATTACTACAAGTACTCGGTATACTCAAGTATAGGCAAAGTACGAAGCAATATTAATCCTTACTTAGGCTCAACTGTACAGAGTACAGGCACAGGCACAGGCACAGGTACGACACAGACCCAGGTACAGGCAAAGGCACACACCGTCGCATTTCCAGTTCACTTGGAGGGCATTACGTAGCAGAGCAGGCTAGCTGCTGTATGGAGTATTACTTGTACGACTACTTATGCCATGCACTCGTATTAGGGCAAAATACCCCAAATACCCCCATCCCCATCGATGGAGACTTCCTTACGTCGTGCGTCGTAGGCAATGGCGCAAAGGTCTTGGCATGGGAGAAGACGTCTTGGCGCAATCCCGCCCCCCATCGTGAGCCATGGATTGTCCAGGATGGAGACCAAGCAACCAAGCAAAGTAGCCAAGTCTAGTTAGCCTGCCCGCCCCTCCCCCTTGTTCGTCATAGTGGCACCGGACAGGCTGGCCATTGCTTGCTTGCTGGCCTTGCCTGCTTGGTGTCCTGCTTGCCTTTGCCTTTGCCTTGCCTTGCCGCTGCGATGCAACGAGAGAGGAGCTTGATCGGCCTGGCAAAGCAGGCAAGTGGCGGCCAAGTCCTCCTTCCTGCATTTCTAGTCTTCCTTCTACTAACAGGCTACTCACTTAGTAACAGCAGCCAACGTGGGCCGGGCAGGAGCTCCAGCGTCGACTTCCCGACCCACTGTACAAGGCACTGGTCGAGTGGGAAAAAAAACTTTTCTTCTTCTTCTGCAGCCTCGCCTGGCCTGGCCTTGCCTTGTGGTTTTGCTGGTCTTGCGGCGGAGCCCCTCCCCTCCTCTCCACAAGTTGCAACCGCGAGTCCACGACTGACCAGTTCTCCTCCACACTCACTCCGTATGGGCATGACGGCATCAATTACGCCGTATACTAAGACTCCTGTACGAGCACAATTGATACAGGTAATACGGATCTACTAGCCAGGTGACATGTCCTTGTTGGCGGACGACGGCAAAGGCCGTCAGGAAGGGGATATGCACTCTGTACGGTATGGTGCGGTCGTCGGGGGTCCGTGTTCAATTCTTCTGCCTGCCTGGTGTGTGGGGGTCTACTCTCTGCTTTGCTTTGCTCTGCTTTGCTCTGCTCTGTCTCTGCTCTGTCTCTGCTCTGTCTCTACCTCTCTTGCCTGTAATACTGGTGCAGAGTATTACTCCGTAATAAAGCTGTACTCTGTACCTATACTGAATATTGCTACTCCATACTCGTAACTGTAGGCTGTACTGTACGTACGTACGGATACATCGTCAAGACGGAGTTTAGTCTCAAGATGGAGACATGGACCATGGCATGGAAGTGGGTTCAACTCATCGAATCCACAACAACAGTCGAAGAGCCCAGTTTTGTTCTGGGGCCCAAGCCTCATTCAAGGCAAACCTTGACAAGGGCGCCGACCGAGTACGACTGTACGAGAGACTACGAGTACAAGCAGCCCCATCCCATGGCTCCCGATCGTTATCAATCTATACGAGACCAGCCAAACTCTCCATCCAGCCCTCTTAGCCCTCCTAGCCCTCCAAGCTCTTAGTCAAACCGGCAACAACTGGGTCCCCCATCATCTCCGTCGGGGTGCTCGACCGCCACCGTGCACGCCTCTTTGGAGTCCTTTCCCCATTATTATCCATATTAATACCGAGGAGGAGTCCTGCACGTACGGCCGACTCCATTGTATTTCACGGAGCATTATTACTCGATGTGTACAGGTTCATCTGGCCGTTGGCATGTGCGGGCTGCTCAGGCCCATTGATGAGTTGGTTGAAGGAGACTTGGAGAGTCCGCCCCCCCCCCCCCCCCCCCCCCCTCCACCCCCAGGTTCACGGTCCACGGGACCATGGCCACATCCAAGGATGGAAGCATGGAAAGCAAGCAAGTAAACCAACTGGACTGGCATGACATGGCAACCCTTGGATCCTTGGGGCTGGCAGGGTTCCACTCTTCTTCTTTGGTGCACTCTCCAGTCTGTTGCTGCATCCAGCCGCGGTAGGAGCGCACAACAGTTGAACAGCTCTTCTGCAGGACACACACACACACACACACACACCCTGCGAGTAGTAGGTTGGTAGGCTTGCCTTGCGCTGGTGGTGGTGCACCTTGCTTGACACCCACAGATGCGTGGTTGGCAGGGTCTCCCTTGCAACGCCGTCCGGGTCGTCTGGATCGGGCCAAGGTGCCACCTGGAAAAGACATCATTGTGCTTCAAACGACTGCTCACGCGGCCTCGCCGTCTGGCCAATCAAGCGGCCGGATAGGAAGACTTCACTAACAGCAGTTAGTTGAGCATTGAAAGTATACAAGTATTCCCGTCGTCGTGATATGCCCTCCAATACACAATCGTACGGTAACAACATCATACCAAACAGCCTATATGTGCATGTTACAACCAGTAGCCTTGGATGTCGAAATTGATATCTCGTACTTGCATACCCATGTGCAGCCGCGCTGCTCCTCGTCGTGGTAATAATCTACAGTGTACTCCGTACATACATACATAGCATGGTCATGGCCATGGCACGTTGGCACGGTACGTACAGATCCCTGCAGAAAGCCACGGGCGACATCGGACAAGGCTCGGAGAAGTTGGCCGTGCCCCTCTTTTCCTATTTACTATGCCTTGCTTGCCTTGCCTGCCTTGCTTGCCTTGCTATGCCTTGTCTGCCTGGCCTCGTTCTCCATATGAGTATTGCAGAACCATGGGATTGAACCATGTACGATGCACGCGCGAGCGAGTATGAGCATCTGCGCTCTGTACATCATCTCCCAGGTCAGGAAAGTGGTATCCTCCATGAGGGCAATTGGAATATGAAACCTCGTCGATGCGGGACATCAATCCCACTCTGCACACTGCACTCTGCACTCTGTCCACTCTGCCCACTCTGTGGCCGTGTTATGGTTATCGCTAGTGTCCGGGGCACCGCTCAATGCAAGCTGTCGGAACGGAAGCATCAGCTGTACAGATTAGTAGGTCATGTACGGAGCACTCGTAGTGTCTATGTCTACTACAATGTAATCCACCCCCACGAGCACGATTATAATACGGAAGTGAGTGGCGAGAAAGAGCAGGACTGGGCTATTGGGTGGAAGGGAAGGGAAAAAGGAAAAGGGAAGTATGTCGAGATGGGCGCTCCTTCCCTGCCCGGATCAAGGCGGGGGCGGCTGGGCTGGGCTGGGCTGGGGCCACAGATAGACTACATGACCTAGGTATAATAGAAGATGGCGTAGAGCATACAGAGTAAGAGTACAGAGTACAGAGTACAGAGTACAGAGTACAGTAGAGCGTGGGCGTCGCGGGGAGAGCGACGGGAGAGAGCGAGTTCCAGATGTTGGCTCTCGGGAGAATCACGTCATTATTTTCCCACCCGGAGACATGGGAAGGCTGCCTTGCTGCAGGTTGGCCACCAGGCAAGCGTACGGAGTACGGCGTATCCGTACAGCGTGATACCTACAAGTAAGAGAGATGCTGACGGCGGGCTATCCGCACAGGCAGCATAGACACAGCATGGGGGCGGGTGCGGGCGGGCGGGTGGGCGGCAGGACGGTGGTAGTGGTGGTGGTGGTGGCGGCGGCAACCGAAGAGCCGGATCAATGGGCAGCGCACGCAGCAGCAGCTGGAGGAGTCTCCTCGCAAGCAGGCAATATGCTCCGTCGTCACATACGGAGTATTACATGGCCGTAGAAAGTCATATGGAGCACAAGGTAAAAAAAAAAGTGCGGGTGCGGGTGCGGGTGAAGGTGCGGGTGCCGTGCCCGCTTGCCCCCCCCTCACCTTCACAAACCCCCCAGCATCTTCACAAGCTTCAGCATCACGACGGACGCCGGCGGGATGATGATGGTGATGATGAGATGAGCGCAGTTTGTTTTTTGCCTCTTGCATCCTTGTTTCCTGATATCATCGGAAGGGATCGCCCGGACGAGTATCCAGCCCGACAATCAATCTCAGGGTCCTTTTTTTTTCCCTTCTTCGGTCCCTCTTCTTCTCATGATGTATGTTGTACATTGTCTCCATGGGCAAGCAAGTCCCCTGTGACTTTGGATGCGGCCGCCCCCTACTCCATACACTGTATTACGCCAATCGCGGCAGCGGGTGCAACCTTGGTGACCGGGATTGTCTCTTGATTTTACCAGTTCGGAGATGTCAAGTACGGACTGGAGCACAGGTACTGACTGTATGTATTGATTGCTACCCTTATCCGCTTCCATTTTTATCCGCGAGTATCGATATACCAGTAGTTAATACCAGCAGCAGAGAGCGTCCGACTAATGGAACCCTGCATATGTATGTCTGTCTGTCTGTACAGAGTACTCCGTACGGAGTACTGTTACTGTTACATGTATCGTGGAAGCACTCGTAGATTTACTTGTAGGTTATAGGGTATCACTCATGACTTGTTACCAACATTAAACATTAAACATGTAGTCCCTACCAGTCGCTGATCCGGTTTTAGGCGTGGCGTGGCGTGGACCCGGCAGGCGGAGAGAAAGAGGAGGAGAAGAAGAAGCTGCTGCTGCTAGAGTCTGCTGGAGTCTGCGCAGAGCTGTGCAGAGGAGGGGCAAGATGGGGAGAGGAGGGGGAGGGGGAGGCGAAAGAGGAGGGGAAGGGCGATACCCAACGCGTGGGGGAGCTGCAGTTGCGACCAAGATTTTTCCCCCCCCATGTCCTTTGATTCATTCAATGTCTTCAATGATCTGTCTACTAGTCTTTGACATATTCATCAGATGTACTCCGTGTATTGCATGCTACCAGGTGTTAATCGTACAGTCCGGTGCCGGTCCCAATTCCAGCATCAATATGTTCGTGCAGCTAAGATTGAAGGATGAGCACATATACGGCTCTCGTACCGAAGCAACGCAACGCGATCGAAATAGATGCGGCAGTCATGTTGCTCTCGGATCCTGTCTTGCTTTGCAATCAATCAAGTGTGCAAGCAATGTCGTCGGGTGCCGAAAGAACATGGATCTTCGTGATGATTTGGTTACCCATCTTGGCAGCCCGATGCAATGCCGATTCACGGGCACGGCTACGGGGACTAATCTACGGAGTACCACTCATACTACTACTCCGTACTACTACTATTATTACCAACGATACGAGCGATACGACGTACAAAGCAATACTCGTCGCATACTAAGTACTGCTACTGCTAGTATTGCAACAGAGTACGGACTGGAGTCACGATGAATGAGAGAGTGAGTTGAAGCCCGCCCGGGTACCAAATACCTACGAGTACTCCGGCCCAGGACTCCGTACGTGCATGCAGCGTGTGTCAATCCCACAAGTACGAGTTAGTACGAGCAGTACGAGCAGTCGGGTGGTCGAGTAGTAGTATTACGGAGTACATGCCGATGGATCCTCCATGTAAGTACCGCCACGGCAAGTCTACGGTACCGTACCCACGCCGAGCCTCAAGTGACAGATGGCCGCTGCGAGGCCAAAAAAAGCCGTGCAGCCCAGGCGCCGATGCGGCGAAAGTATTACCTACTACCCACCTGCACTCGGCACACTACTACAAGTACGGAGCAGGTATCCATCGAGGGCAGGTTACGTCGAGCGCGCCGAGCGTAAAAGTCAGTTGCCGCCCTCTCTGTCTCTCTCTCTCTCTCTCGGGGGGCCCGCATAACTGGGGAGGAGGGGGGGAGGCGAGGGAGGGGCAGCCGCACCGCTTCCTGCACCGCTGGTCTTGACGATCACCACATGACGGCGGGGGGGAGCATTACGGAGTACATACTCTACAGAGTACTGCGTAAGTAGTGACAAGCTTGCAAGCTTGGGCATCCTCGTACGAGTTACTTTGTGAGCTAGCCAACATAGTCATGGGGATGGCGGCCAGCTAGTGATGGCAATGGTCTCACCCGACTTCACCGACAATACCGACAGGCGGCGGTAATGACGTACAGAGTGGTGCCCAGCTTGGCTCGGTAAGGGACAACTGGGCGTCTGTCCTGTGTCACTATATGTGTGTGTGTGTGTGTGTGTGTGTGAGTGAGTGAGTGAGTGTAAGTGTGTGTGTGTCCTACTACGGAGTATGGTATGTGCGCGTGTGTGTGTGGCGGACGGCACTTGATATGTAGACTGGACCCTTCGATTAGAGTTTCTAGAAGGATACCCAGTTGGGTAAAAGAGAGGCAAGATAGCCGCATATCACAGGCAAACAGGGTAGCACATACTGAATACAGCAAGAGTAAGAGCAAGAGTACTTACTATCTACAGTGATCCTTCCTACATGTATTGTGCATACTCCTACTCCGGTGCAACAGCGTCGTACTCGCAAAGACGGCCCAGCTCGGACCCAAGCACATCTACCGAGGTGTTGAACGGTACGGTACGTGTATTATGCAGTTCGCCTCCCTTCCGACCCATTCTTTCCCTGCGACCGTGATCAGCTCCTTGAAGAAGATTCTCTCCAAGAAAGTTCAATGTTGGAAGGGAGGGAGGGGCCCGTTTGCCATTTGGGAAGGTGCGGCGCGCAGTGTGGGATGCCGATGCTTTGCTGCTACGGCTACGGAGTACTACGGAGTACTACTACGGAGTACTACGGAGCACTACGTCGTACAGAGGCAAGGAGGAGGAGGAGGGGCGGTTTCGTCGTGATGATCTGCTCATCGAGTACGAGGGTGAACTGATTGATAATGAAATGGACAAGGGGGGGAGGGGCCAGGGGGGGGGACCACACGAGAAAGTTAGCATCGGACGCTACGACCAGATTGGCTGGAAGGATCAGTTTGAACGACGTAATTTTTCATATGAAGCTGTACGGAGGACGGAGTAGGAAGGCAACAAGGCAGGAAAGGCTCTTGGTCTATCCCACTTGGTGCACACTTGGTGTGCCCCATCATGGGTCCTTTCCAATATTAGAATCGACAGCGCGTGCGTCCTTGGTCTTGGTCTGTCTCGTAGCCTCACATGGTGCGGTTGCGACGTAGGCCACAATTACCCGGGCACAAGACTGTCTAGGCAATACTCCGGGCCAAATATGAGCCCTGAGCCCTGCTTGTTTTGATGTGCCTGGCTCCATCGATCCAGTCCGTACTCCGAGGGGGGGAGGGGGCAGGGCAGGGGGACTCGTGTAAAAGTCACGACTGGCTGATGGATACTGGCCAGATGGATGGCCCAGATGGTGATACGACCTAGCATAACCTTGCCTAGTCGTCTCCGTAGTCTTTCGTCTCCATCACATCTCCGTACTCTGCAATGCCAGTACGAGTACGAGTAATGCCTGCAATGCTAGTAATAATACTCTTTGGACTGTGGTGATAATACTCTGTACGGCGAGTACGAGTAGTACCTTGGTACTATTACTAGTATGAGCACTCTGCAATACTGCATGCACATTCCCCGCTTCGCCCGGACGAATGCCCATCCAAATTTCCATGCAGTCCATGGCAATAACCAGCGGGATTGCGGATGCGGATGCGTCGGGGTTTGGCTTGGTTCAGTTCGTCATGCCCAACGACGTAACCGTGCTTAATGCGCCGGGTTATCGACAAGAATGGAGAAGCGCTAGCAGACCACGAGAAGGCACTAGCCGGCCTGCCTGGGCAAGCAAAGCAGCACAGCGATGGAGGACGCCCTTGCAGGGTACTCCGGTGTCCGTATTATTGACGGGTCCCGACTGTCGAGGTCGCGGCCTGCAACCAAAGTCTGCGTAGCCTGTATGCGCAGCCTGTAAGATGCAGCAGATGCCAAGAGAGAGGGGCCAACCAAAGTGGGGAGCTCAAAGGGCAGGTTGGGAAGGAAAGAAAAAAAAAAAAAGTAACCCGTCGTTTTTGTCGCCGAGAAAAAGCCATGCAGGCTGAAGGCTGTCATGTCAGTTGTACAGAGACAGAGAACCAAGGGCGTAGGCATCTTCAGTTCTTGTGATGAGGAGAGGGGGAGGAGAGTCGTGATGTTTCTGTTGAGAAGAAAAGTCTGCACTTGCCCATTGCCATTGTGTGCATTGCCCTGTCCAGGCGCTCCTTCCTTCTTCCTTTATCAGCGTTGGCAACAAAAGGCAAGAGCCAACTTGTCCGTTCTTGCCTTGTTTGCTTTGCAAGTATGAATACGGCCCCTCTTTTTCCCGGCGTCTGCCCGCAGTTTCTGCCAATGGCACACAGAGTGGAATTCCCACTCTCTGCTCTTTCCAGCCCTCTTTTTTTCTTCTTCCTTCCTCGTCTTTCTGGCCAAGGTGCGATGCTGTGCTCTGCCTGAGGTGCACATTGCCCTCTTTCACCTTCTGCTTTCAACCCTTTCCCCTTTTAATCCCACACAGATGTATCCCACTCTCTCGACTTTCTCTTCCTTTCATACTATTATTATCAGCTGGGCCACTGACTGCCAGCCTCTTGCCTGCGCAGCTATGGAGCAATACGCAGGTACTCGTGACGGCGCGCATCCCAACGGTTCCCGAAATCGGTCATCGAGCAAGCCATCGCGCCGCGCCGGCTGATCACAAGGCTCCTCCAGGCTCCTTCTCCTCTTCCCTTCTTTCTTTCCTGCACCGCCAATCCTACCTCTTTTCTGCCCTGTCTGATCCCCCCAAATCACACCCCGCTTCTACCGACAGACCAGAAAAATTTTCCTCCCCTCTCTCACTCACTCACTCACACTCTCTTCCTTTTCCCACCACCACCAACACAAACACCACCTCCTCTTCTTAGCTTGCTTCAACTTGGCTTGCCTTCACACCTGCCCCTCCTCCGGACTCCTCCGGAGCTGCCCAGTCTGGCACAACCGCAACCGCACGCATCGCACATGCATGAGGGCTACTGCACGGCAGCACATTAGCCTCTTGTCTAGTATGCTTCTGCCTTCTGCCTTGTCGTCCATGGTCTTTCGGGTGCATAATTCCCATGGCGTTTTTCGTCCGGGATGACAACCCTCCAGATGTCCCCCCCCAACCGCAACGGGATACCCGACGACACCACACACCACATCATCGGGAGATTTGACAACCTTCCCAACATGCTAAAGAATAAGGACAGTCTTTGACTGCCTCTCTTGGTCCTCGGCCTTCTTGGCTGCAGACCCAGGGTGCTACTCTGCCACTGGACATTCATCCATCCGCGCAATCAAGAGTATGTCTCCCAACAAGGTTTGTCGTTGTGCTGCCGCTGTGAATGAGCAGTGTTCGTGTGTGTGTGCATCTGTGTCTTGCCCCATGAGTGATGTTTTTGCCAGCTACACGTTGCTTGCAACGTTTATCGACATTCCTCGTCATCTTCTCTATTGACTTGAATGTTTTCGCACTGGCATAGAAGAATCTAAACCTCGTTGCTGGGCACCCGGCTTTGAGATGTCGTCTTGACTGTCTTGGACAAGCCGGGAATCAGCTGTAGGTACATACCAAATTCGAAATCTTGATTGTAAATTTGACTTTTGTAAATATTTACTCGATGTTGAACATGTTGAAAAGGATAGAACGGCCATCAGAGCATGGACCACGGACTACCCGTGTATCGTGGACCATGGGTCTCTCACCAGCGCCCAGGCTGAGGGCCAGCCGTGGACCAGCCGTGGACCAGCCGCGGTGGTCTGTCCCCTCGAATGGTGGGGTACGCATGCTAGCAGCCGAAAGAGACCCAGCATGCACGACGACAGCAAGACAGGTAGGTGTAAGTCGTCAAGGGATGATCGTGGCATATATCACGGAGTATTGAACAGAATGGATGCAATGTGCAATTCAATATCTCGTATACGTGCCAGGTCTCCGTGAGAGTGTGCAAGCGTAGTGTTTCCACCCGGGACGACTTCCAGAAGCCGTCGTTCCTGCCCCTCATCATAGCATGGCGTCAGGTCAGGCTGCCGATTACGTACGCCCTCGGCAATCCAAGCCGTCGACTCACGACATGCCGACTCACGACATCATCATCACCCGTTGCCATTGCCGTTTCCATTGCCATTGCTCAATCCGCCAGGCTCGCACGCACTCTCGTCATCGTCATCGCAACGTCCACGGCAATTGCACCATCTGATTCCAAACTTGTCCCGTGTGACACTGCAGCTGCTTGCATCCATCCATCCCATCGCAGCAGCAGCGGCAAGTTGCTCTAAGCTTAACCGTCAGACCACAGGGTCGGGTCAATGTCAACGGCCATGTCTCAAACAGGGTGAGCCAACCTTGATACTGTACTCCCGAGTGTATTTCTGCTCTTCTTGAGTGCATGTACTGACTCAATCAGGCGGGTCAATGTCATATTCGTCGGTGCCGGAGCAGTAGGCTGCTTCTATGCCTCGAGACTGCACCACGTAAGAATCACACCATACCACACACGTATCAGAGGTGACATTGATATTGACAGACTGTTGAGGATAGCCCTCTCAGGGTATTCACGTCTCCCTGGTCGCCCGGTCCAACTACAAGGCCATAGAGGAGTCAGGCGTGCATCTCCAGACACGCGACTTTGGCGACTACACTTTCCGTCCTGAGGCGGCCTTTCCATCCATAGAAGCGGCAGCAGCAGCAGCTCAGTCGTCGGATAGCTCAGCACAGACGCAGGGCTGGGACTACGTCTTCGTCACGACCAAGGCGCTCCCCGATATCAGCGACGACTCCGCCATGATCGCCCCGCTGGTCGGTGAGCGGACGTGCATCGTGCTCATCCAGAACGGCCTGGGCGTCGAGGACCCCTTCCGGAAACGGTTCCCCCACAATCCCATTGTCAGCGCCGTCACCGTGGTCAGCGCCGAGCAGACCTCCCCGGGCGTTGTGCGGCAGAATCGCTGGACGAGGATTAGCATCGGGCCCTATGGGTATGGGTTGACAGGCAGCACCCAACAGGATGCCCAGCAGGGTGCCCAGCAGGGTGATGAGCTCCTCTCCAAGGGAACGCAGTGCACAGACAACCTAAACAAGTGGTGGACCTCGCTGGGCGGCATCAAGGACGTGGACCCGCACTCCGAGCTGGGTCTCCAGACAGTGAGGTGGCACAAGCTGTGCATCAACGCCGCCATGAACCCCTCCGCTGTCCTCTCCGGCGGCAGAGGAAACGCCGACATGGCGACGGACCCGGAGCTGCGGCGGCACATTGAGGGTGTGATGCGCGAGATATGGGATGCTGCGGAGCCCGTGCTCGGCGCACCCCTCGACCCGGACCATGTGGCCACCCCGGAGAGGATCCTGCGCAGCACGGAGCGCAACACGGGCGCCAGGCCGAGCATGCTGCTGGACTGGGAGGCTAGGAAGCCGCTTGAGCTCGAGGTCATTCTGGGGAACCCGGTGAGGATTGCGAGGGCCAAGGGCGTCGAGATGCCGAGGTTGCAGAGCTTGTATGCGCTGCTGAAGTCGGCGCAGGATATGAGGAAGAGGGAGGGGAAGCTGTAACCCTCTCCCTTACCTTACAATGGTTCATTTTCGGTGCTAGAGCAAGCGGAGCGAGAAGAGCCCCCAGCAGGGCCGCCAGAGGCAGATTAAGTAGACTTGATGAATATATGCATGTGTACATGACAAGCCAGCGAGCGAAGCGAGGAGAGCTCCCGACAGGGCCACCGGAGGCAAACCTGTTTAAAGGAAAGGCAGACTGGTATAAATGATATCATTGCATGAGTGGTGGGTGGCGTGGCACAGCGCTCTATATTGCCTTGTTGGGACAGGTGTGCAGTATTACAATACATGTCTTGATTGCCTTGATTGCATGCAAGTATGAGAGAATGAGATAAATCGCTATTCGCTGCATTGGTATAAGTACTAGTATATAGAAAACAAATCATCTGTCGTAAATCGTGTACACCTGTGTTCGTGTCTGTCGTGTCGTTACTGTACATGGCAGGGTGAGCGGGTATCTTGATCCTGCTCGCCAGCCATGTACGACTCCCCGATGGCCGCATCGACCTCGTCAAACTTGCGCTTCCACCAGCGAGCCTCGTCCATGCCACTGTCATGCTTGTCGAGCAGCGGCGACGAGCCGCCAATCTGGCGGAGCATGTCCTCGATGACGACCTTGTCCTCGGGACTCCCTGCGGCGGCCCACGCGACGGACAGGCCGGGACGGGCGTAGGCGGCGCCCAGGGGTCTGCGCGGGAGGGCCTCGAGGCCCTGGGCCATGATGGTGCGCACCAGGTCGGCCTCTTTCTCGATGAGGGACACGTCCAGGGGGTCATAGGACTGCAGGATGCGGTTCATGATCAGGGCCATGCCTGAGACGGCCACCAGCTGGGCTGAGCGGACTGCGCGGGTGGCAGACAGGGATGATGGGGGCCCGGCTTTGGTGGGCTTGTCGTTGGTTTTGGCGGGATCGCCCTTGTCTTTGGCTTTGGGGTCGGCTTTGGCTTTGGCTTGGGCCTCCTCCTCCTCTTGGGTTTGCTTGTTGATGGCGTCGAGAGAGTCGCATATCAGGACCTGATCACGCAGAAACGTCTTGTACATGGCCTGCAGGTCTGGACGGCGTCCGACAGGGTTTGTCACCAATTCTGTCAAGTGGGCCATGGAGCGGATGAACAGAGAAGGGTAGACGCCTGCGTGGGCGAAGTGCTCGCGCTTGGCTTCGATGGCCTCGACGAGGTGCATTGGTTCGAGGCGGTCGAGCAAAGGATTCAGCCAGGGGGATGTCTTGATGCGTTTGTTGCCGATGCTCTCCATGAGCTGCCAGGTAGGTTGTCAGTGTCAGCAGTCTCCTTCACCTCTACTCGACTTCATCCTCTACTTGGTCGCCATATTGACGCCAGGGTTGTCGGTCGACTTACCACAGAAAAGCACATGACGGAAAACATCTGGAGCTCAAAGGGCGAAGTCCACTTCCGCTGAGTCTGTGCCTGCAGAATGTAGCACAGGCCCTCGACATGGCGTCCCGTCTCGGCACCAATCATGGTCTATCACGTCAGCTTCCGTCTTCATACATAACACTCTTGCTGGTAGGATCGGGGCGACCTCTACCTCGGTGATCATGACCAGGTAGATGGCGCACACCGTCTCCGAGGCACGCCCGTACGCCGGGTCCCCAAGACAGTCGCGCAGCGTCCGCAGGGCACGCCCATGCTTGGCCACGGCGCGCAGGCTGGACGGCGAGTCGTGCGTCCGGGCGGTCTGGCGATGGTGGATGTTGGACACGGCGCAGCAGAAGGCGTCGACGGCGGCGTCGAGCGCCTTGTTGACGCCAATGCGCTCGGGGACCAGATGCAGAAAGGGGCCGAAGCAGCTGGGGTCGTAGCGCGAGTCGTCGATGCGCAGGCGGTAGACGAGGTCGGCGGCAATCAGGGCGGATGGGTCACTTGGGACGATGCTGAGGGGGGAGGCGGCGGCGGCTGCCTTGTTTACGTTGGGTCTGGTCACCAGGGCTGTGCTGCTCTTGGTCTTGGTCTTGACGAATGGAGATGTCGATGAGGATGCGGACGATGATGAGGAAGAGGTGGAGGACGAAGAGGTTGTCGATGTCTGGTTGACAAACTTGAAGCGTTGCTGGCCGGCGCCCTGGCAGGGAATGTCGAGTCGTGCGCAGCGGGAGCAGGCTGGTTGGGCTAGGTCGCACTTTGGGATGATGTCAGCATGGACGATTCAACATGGGAAGCCACGATGGGAAGCCATGATGGGAAGCCACGAGGGGCATCCAGATGGGCAGGAGCCACCGGCGAGAGATAAGGACGTGCCTTCTTCTTCTGCTTCCTGCAGGCCTCGCAGCCTCGCCCGGACGGAACACCAGGCATCGTGGACCTCCAGGGTTCTTTGGCTTGTTTGACCTCTATCTCGGTCTCAGAGGGTCTGACCGCGCTCGCTCGAGTGAGTTGAAGCTCGTAGGGCTGAGGCTGTGAGGCCCCTCAAGGGGGCAGCGGGGTTTTGGTGATGTTTGCCAGCCAACAGTCAACAGTCAACAGTCAACAGCCAGGAAAGAGCCAAGAGCCGACAAGGCAGGCTGTGCTCTGTGGGACAGTCTCACTGGATGGATGTATGTCATCTTACCTACATGCTACACGGACGAATGCGCAAGCAGAAGCAGCTCCTACTCTGAGAGAGAGAGAGCTACGGATAGCTGTGATTGGATCGCAAGCTGGCTGGCTGGCTGGCTGGGCACTCGCTAAGCTAAGAATAGTCGCAGAGCATTTCGTATCATGGCATTGGTGCGATCGCCCACCGTCTCGGCCCCTACTATTCCCTCTATTCCCCAGTTTTTTGCCAAGTTTATGAGATGCTCCAGAGTCCAGGGCTTGAGGAGAAATTCCCACAGATAAAAACCACTGTTTCAATTCCACGAGAGGCCTTTCATTTAAAGGACAGGCTTGAAGCATTCATACAGCTCTTCCTGTGACACTTTGTGAGCCCCTTCAAGGCCACTCGTTCTCATACTTACTAGTAGTGATAATAATAGTAGTATTAATACTTCGGCATCCCGATGCGGGGAAAAGATTCAGGGTAGCGTAGATCGACATGCAACCGCAAACCGTCCTTGGGTACATGTATTAATGTGTACATGTATGATGAAAACCACCAAGAAAGAAGCAGAGAATTCAAGGCTTCACGGTGGAAGACGAATGAAACACCAATAATGATTACCTCTCATGGAAATGGTAATATAAAGGGAATAGCAATATATCTCTAGTATTAGCAAGCAGCCGATTGCGCATTGCCGTGTCCATTTGTATTAGCTCATGGGCCCCGCCAGTCTATAAGATGCCTGGAGTTGCCTTCCTTCTGCCTTTCGCCTTCCCTTTTCGCCTGGTCCCAAACCTTGAATTTCCCACTTTACACTTTTCCCATTTCCCACAAAGGCAAATCTCCAAATCCGCATTCTCTGGCTCTGGCGCTGGCTCTGGCTCTGGCTCTGACTCCGACTCTGCCTCTCTCCGGCTTCAACCACAGCAAAACACCAACCGACTCGACTCGACTCTCTCCATCGGCATCGTCGCCGCCTTCTCTCCTCTTAGGCTCCCAAGGCCACTGACTTCCTCCACCACCCAGTCATGTAGGAGCACAGGCTGAACCTTTGTACATACCCTCGTGCTCGTCCCGCACAGTCCTCTCTCCCCCCCTCCCCCTCTCCCTCCATCTCCCTCCCTCTCCAGTCCTGTCTGTCTGTCGGTCTGCCTGTCTTCTCTCCATCCTCTTCCTCTTCGCCACCACCACCTCCTCCTCCACCTCGACTCTCGTGCCTGCCCTTGCCCGCCATGGGCTCCGACGATCCTTACCCTCACGAGAACCTCTCCACCCCACCGGCCACCGAAGACGCCCCACTGACTCCGACCCCGGCTCACTATGCCCAGTTCCCCTCCGCCGCGAGCATACGCCGGCGCTCCCAAGAACGGCACGCCTACTTTGATGAGGGCGCTGCCGGAAACCCGTCGCCCCTCCGCACCGACCGCGCCTCGTCCTCACCCAACCCCCACGGGCGCACCTCCAGCAGCAGCGGTGGCGGTAGCGGTGGCGGCGTCACAACCCCTTCTTCACCACACGTCTCCAAGTCCTCGTGGAGTGCCGGCTCAGACATATCCGATGACCGCGTCTTCCCTATACGCTCCGTCATCAGCGTCGAACCTAACGTGAGGACTTCAGCCGCTGGTCTACCCGAGTTGTCTTGTCCGACAAGCCCCTCCGACGCGCCCTCAGCTACCTCGCGACCGGCATCCTTCCGTTCCCGCGGCAATACCTTTACCGGAATCGACTGGGATATAAAACCCCTGGCGCCAGTGACCCCGGGAGATACAACGGTACCGGGACAGATAGAGGATACACACATTGGACCCAAGGGCCTGGCCGGAGCTGGAGCCGGAGCTGGAGCCGGGCCGTCTGCACCTGGGGCCGGGGCCGAGGCCGAGGCGCGGCCCTACTCCCATCCCCACTCAAAAGATGTCCGCCACGCATCGGTGGCGGATCCGACCGGACCACTGCAGAATATCCTCTCCGTCTCGGATGCCGGTAGCATCGAGTCAGGACCTCTCGGCCGGCATAACGCTGCCGCCGACGAGTCCAGGTCCTCGCTCCCCAGCGTGCCGGCATCTGGTCGGAGGGCATCCTCTGTGGCCGACGTGCCTCATGTTACTACGCGCTTCACCCACGTCCTTACCGATGACGGCCACTCCGTTATCACCGGCCATCAGGGCACCCTCGAGCGCTGCGAGGACGAGCCCATCCACACCCCTGGAGCCGTCCAGGCCTTTGGATGTCTGGTTGCCCTGCGCGAGGAGACCGACGGCTCGTTTTCCACGCGCTACGTCAGCGAGAATTCACTCAAATACCTTGGTGTCACGCCCAAGCAGCTCTTCCAGGTCGGCGACTTCATGGGCATCCTGAGCGAGGAGCAGCAGGACAACCTGCTGGACCACATTGACTTCATACGCGATGAGGGTGCAGACCCGGCCGTCGACGGCCCGGACGTCTTTAGCTTGTCCATCCGCGCGCCCAAGTCTGGTCCGCACCGGTCAAGGACGCTCAAGCTGTGGTGCGCCATCCACATCAACCCCGCCCACCCGGACCTGGTCATCTGCGAGTTCGAGTCCATCGATGACCCGGACCACCCGACGCGGCCCCCCGACGAGGCGGCGCCGCTCGAGAACCCGCCTGACACGCTCAACGCCACCCCCACCGCCGAGGAGTGGGGACAGAGCACCGAGGTGCTGGCCAAGCCGCTGCGCATCATGCGCAGCGCGCGGAGGAACCGCGGCGAGCAGGGCGCCATGCAGGTCTTTGACATCATGTCGCAGGTGCAGGACCAGCTGGCCTCAGCCCCCACGCTCGAGATTCTGCTCAAGGTGCTGGTCGGCATCGTCAAGGAGCTGACGGGCTTCCACCGCGTCATGATCTACCAGTTCGACTCATCGTACAACGGCAAGGTCGTGACGGAGCTGGTGGACCCAGCCCAGACAAACGACCTGTACCACGGGCTCAACTTCCCCGCCTCCGACATCCCGCGCCAGGCCCGCGAGCTGTACAAGCTCAACAAGGTGCGCCTGCTGTACGACCGCGACCTGGAGAGCGCGCGCATAGTCTGCCGTACGCGCGAGGACCTCGAGACGCCCCTCGACATGAGCCACTCGTACCTGCGGGCCATGTCGCCCATCCACGTCAAGTACCTCAAGCACATGGCCGTGCGGTCGTCCATGTCCATCAGCATCAGCCCCTTCAACGACCTGTGGGGCCTCGTCTCGTGCCACTCGTACGGCAACCACGGGATGCGCGTCTCGTTCCCCATCCGTAAGATGTGCCGCCTCATCGGCGACACGGCCTCGCGCAACATCGAGCGCCTCTCGTACGCCTCACGCCTCGAGGCTCGCAAGCTCATCAACACGACCCCGACCGACAAGAACCCCTCGGGCTACATCATCGCCTCGTCTGATGACCTGCTGCACCTCTTCGACGCCGACCTCGGCCTCCTCTCCATCAAGGGCGAGACCAAGATGATGGGCACCATCCAGCAGACCCAGGAGGCCCTCGCCATGCTCGAGTACCTCAAGATGCGCAAGCTGACGTCGGTCGTGTCCTCGCGCGACTTCCGTACCGACTTCCCCGACCTCAAGTACCCACCCGGCTTCAAGGTCATTGCCGGCCTGCTCTACGTGCCTCTCAGCATCAGCGGCAACGACTTCATCGTCTTCTTCCGTAAGGGACAGTCCAAGCAGGTGAAATGGGCGGGAAACCCGTACGAGAAGATTGTCCGCGAGGGCACGGCGGGGTACCTCGAGCCCAGATCCAGCTTCAAGGCGTGGTACGAGACCGTCATCGGCACCTGCCGCGAGTGGAACGAGGAGCAGGTCGAGACGGCGGCTGTGCTGTGCCTCGTCTACGGCAAGTTCATCGAGGTCTGGAGGCAGAAGGAGCAGGCCCTGGAGAGCAGCAAGCTCACCCACCTGCTGCTGTCCAACTCGGCCCACGAGGTCCGCACCCCCCTCAATGCCATCATCAACTATCTTGAGATTGCCCTCGAGGGCAGTATCGACGATGAGACGAGGGAGAATTTGTCACGGTCGTACTCGGCGTCCAAGTCGCTCATCCACGTCATCAATGACCTACTCGACCTGACCAAGACGGAGGAGGGCCAGGAGCTCGTGCCTGACGAGGTGTTTGACCTTGTCAACTGCATCGAGGAGGCCACCACGCCCTTTGTCAACGATACCCGACGGAAGAAGGTCGACTACCAGGTCATTCGCCACCCAGGCCTGCCTCGCTTCGTCCACGGCGATAGCCACCGTGTGCGCCAGGTCATCACCAACGTGACGGCCAACGCCGTGGCCTACACCAACGACGGGCACATACTCGTCGAGGCCTTTGTCGCCGAGCTGCGCGACAGCGTGGCCACCGTCGAGTTTGTCGTCACCGACTCCGGCCTGGGAATGTCGCAGGTCCAGCTCGACTCTCTCTTCCACGACCTCGAGCAGGTCAGCTCCGAGGAGATCAATACCCCGGCGACGTCGGGAATTCCCGGCGGAGCTCCAGTCGAGGGCGCAGGGGGTAACTCGGAAGCAGCAGCATCGGGGGTCAGCGGCGGCGTCATCACTGGCCGCACCCTAGGACTGGGACTCGCTGTCGTCGCCCGCACGGTGCGCAACATGGACGGCCAGCTGCGGCTCAAGTCGGGAGTCGGCCAAGGGTCACGCTTCGTCGTCCAGCTGCCCTTCCATGTCCCCAACATGTCGCCGTCGCCACAGATTGAGGGCGTCAAGGACGGAACGACGTCGGTGACGACGCCGCCACCGCTCCCACGCTCCATCTCGGGGAACTCGACTGAGGACATGGGGCCCATGGGTCTGGGTGCAGCCACGAGCACAGGCAACGTGGCCAACGTGGCCAACGTGGCGCCCGCGTCCATGACGGCAGCCCGTGAGGGTGAGATCATGCTCATGGATCGCACCCTGGCGGCCAACGTGACCTCTGAGGGCGGCTCGAATCGCGTGTCCCTCGACAGGGGAAGTATCAACAGCAGGAACAGCTTCGACAGCATCCGGAGTCCCGGCAGCCACAAGAGCGACACTGACCGCCTCATTGAGGCGATACAAACGCCCCTCGCGCTCGAAGAGGGTCGCGCCACGGCATCGCCGCAACATCAGCGGCAGCGGAGCACCAGCTCGGGTACATCCCGTAGACCCATCCCGCAGAAGACGTTGTCCGCGACGGACACGGTTATGGGTATTTCCAGCAAGGATATGATGCCTGAACATCAACCCGAGCCGGAACCAGCATCAAGTGCGAGTTCCCACCCGTACGCGCCGCCACCAGTCAGGATCGCCGCCGATGAAGCCAACCTCCCCGCTTCCCTGGACCGCCGATCGCTCGATCAATCACAGCAGCAGGAGCAAGAGCAAGAGCATCAGCAGCAAGACGAAGTACAATCCTCCCGAGCAAGTACAGATTGTCCTGCCCCGAGCGTGGCCAGCGGTCTCACCAGCACGACCAACATGACGGGTGCAGGGCAGAGCCGCAAATCCCAGCAGCACCAGCATCAGCAGCAGCAGAAGGTAGCACTGCAGGTCCTCGTCGCCGAGGACAATCCCATCAACCTCAAGATTATGCAGAAGCGTCTGGAGAAGTCGGGTCACAAGGTGGACAACTCGGCCAATGGGGAGGATTGCCATTCCAAGTATCAGGATAACCCGGAGCTGTTTGACGTGATATTGATGGATATGCAGGTAAGATCCTACCCTGTCTCTTTACTGTCTTTCTCCCCTCCTCGGGTTCACTTGTTTCCTTTGGTTTCTATCGTTCCATTGGTCATATACTAACCTGAACTGTGTAGATGCCCATCGTCGACGGCCTAACAAGCACACAAATGATCCGAGCGTCTGAGAAGAAAGAAGCCTCGGTGGCCCCAGCAGCAGGGGCACCACGACGCATCCCCATATTTGCCGTCTCGGCCTCGTTGGAGGAGCAGAAGCGCCAGGAGTACATTGACGCTGGATTCGACGGGTGGATTCTGAAGCCTATTGACTTTCCGAGGCTGAATACCTTGCTCCTCGGGATTCGGGATCCAGACGTGCGGTCTTCGTGTCTGTACGAGCCAGGGGAGTGGGAGAAGGGAGGGTGGTTGGGTTAACACAGCCCACAAGATCCCATCCATCCCCATCTCTTGATACCATGTATCTTTCACATCTCGAGCTCATCATCATCACCACCACCAACACCATCTACCCTCACTATTTCCATCTACCGTCTACTATCTCATCTTCTTTTTCTCTCTTCTTCCCCTCCCTTTTATACTATTTCCCTCATTTCACCTCATTTCATAACTTATACACATACACGGGGCAAAAGCACACACACACACACACACACACGGAGCCAGGGCAGGACAACGGAAGTCATACACGATCCGTGCTCACGCACACGACATACGGCATGGGATGGCGTTTACTCGGTTTACATGGGTTTCTTATGTTAGGTTTCCTTGGTTCAGGTTGGTTGGGTTCACTTTCACGTACATATACATACCACGGCTCTTAGATTTCAATTATTACACCCATCAATACACCAATACACCATATCACATCGTCATTTCACTGCCCAAAGAGCGAGCGAAGCGAGGACAGCCCCCGGCAGGGCCGCCGGAGGCATACCATACCAAGATCAATAATACCTGCGATCATGCCTCCGGCGGCCCTGCCGGGGGCTGTTCTCGCTTCGCTCGCTCGCACTTGTGTCTTCACTGCACTGTACTGTACTGCGGTGTGTAAGTACTGATGGTGGGTCATACCGTGTATTGTATTGTGTATTGAGTCATGACGCCAAAATGCGCTCTATGTATGTGCAGTGCTAGTACAAGGTTGGGGTATTTGAAAACATCGGATATAGTAGATAAGTAACGAGTAAATACAATAGAAAAAAGTGAAATGTGCAAGGCCATTTGAACAGAGATGCAACAAGATAGATGTGTGTAGATGTGAAGATGTGTAGATGTGTGTGTGGTTACCTGCGCAACATCTTCTTCCACCAGGGGGCCTTCTCGTCGCCGTACCCCTCTTCCTGGACATTATGTCTTCCGACAATGGTGAGGAACACCTCGTCCAGGGTCGTCGGGCTGACGCTGTAGTGGCCAATCGCCAGGTCCGTCTTGTTCTCCTCGAGCAGGATGAGCAGGTGGCCTATGGCGCTCTGATTGGTGGCATTGGCGGCGGCCTCGGCCTCGGCCTCGGTGGTGACGCCGTGGTTGTTGCTCTTGGCAGCACCAGCACCAGGGCGCACCACGCTGCTCGTCACTGCGAGCACGTCCGATGCGGGCACCTGGAAGCGTAGCTGGCCGTGGTACGTCTTGGCCTCGACGTCGGCCGTGGGCAGCGTGGCGCGGATCCACGAGATGACGCGGTCCATCTCGGCGTCGGGAGTGCGCGGCGCGTCCCGGTGCACCAGATGGATGTGCAGCACGTCACCGAAGCGGTGGCGCAGGTCGTCGGGCGTGCCCATGGCGAGCATGCGGCGCGCCATGATGCCCGCGCGGTGCGCCAGCGCGTCGGCCTCCTCCATGCTGTGCGTCGTCAGGAGGATGGACCGCCCGGGCACCAACGTTGCCAGCGTCTTCCACATGATGCGCTTGGACGCGGCGTCAAGACCAGACGACGGCTCATCCAGGAGCACCACCGTCGGGTTGCCCATCAGGGCGATGCCCAGGCTCAGCTTGCGCTTGTTGCCGCCCGACAGCGCAGCCGCCATGCGCGTCTCAAACGACGCCAGGCCCACGGCGTTCAGAATGGCCGACACGTTGTGCTCCACATCGGGGATACCGCGAACCTTGGCGTAGAACTCGAGGTGCTCCCGCACCGTCATGTGGTCGACAGCGTCGATCTGAGGGCACACGCCCAGGTTGGTACGCGCCGCCGCCAGGTTCTTGGTAACCGAGTCCTCCTCGATGAAGACGTCGCCCCCGTTGCGGCTCGGCTTGATGTCGCCGCGGATCAGAGAGATGGTGGTCGACTTGCCTGCACCGTTGGGTCCAAGCAGGGCGTAGACCTCGCCACGGCGGATGCCAAAGGTGACATTTTCGACGGCCACGTTCTTCTTGAACGTCTTGGTCAGGTGCATGACGCGCAGCCCATTTTCCTGGGCGCCCGTCTCCTCCAGACGAGTCAGCTCCTTGGACACCTCGTCGTCGAGGTCGCCCTCACTATCCGGGACACGGTCCTTGCGGAACAGCCCACGGATCGATGAGCCGACGGACCCACTGTCGAACCAGATGACGAGCAGAAACAGGGCAATGGACTGGACGATGAGGTAGAGTATGGGGCTTCCGTACTGGAGCATGGAGCCGGGGTTGTTGGAGATTTGCTGCCCATCGCAGGTCGTCGAGAAGAGGTTGGTCGTCACGAAGAGGGCCCGCATGGCCGAGCCGATGGGGACGATAGCCGAGATGACAAAATGCACGATGCGGAGGCTCGTCTCGATGTTCTCGACCGCCACGTACGTGATGACACACAGGTAGGCAATGAGGTAGACAAGGAAGCCGACGACCTGGATGCCCGCAGCCCAGGCGTACGTGGCCAGCTGCGTCTTGGTGAAGAGCGAGATGAAATAGGCAAGGGCGGTCGAGGCCAGGCCATACAGGAACAAGACGACAAAGACGTACTCTATGCGGTACCACATGCTTGACAGGCCAGACCAGACAGCTGTCACGAGGGCGGCGCTGACAAGGGTGAAGAGGAAGTCGAAGACGAGATAGGCCATCCACAGGGGCACGGGACGCACGCCGTTGGAGTACTCGAGTCCACGCACAAACCACCGGCGCTCGTGGCTCGGGTACAGAGCGAAGAAGGCCGGGTAGCATGCAAGGGCGAGACCCATGTAGATGACGAGGTTGAGCGAGTCGCCCGTGCTAGGGCTGAAGGGCACGGCAAAGGCTGACCATGTCGTCTGGATGGTGGTGTTGAGCAGGGCAGAGTCGAGGAATTGCTGGGCAAGGATGGGGCTCGTGATAAAGAGGTTGGCCATCCAGGCGAACGTGGGCGAGCTCGTATCGTCGCCAAGCCAGAACCCCGTACTCGCTATCCTACGGTTGGCACTGACAAACTGTGTGAACTCGTCGTACGTGTCGATCATCTGAATGTTGCGCAGGGCAAAGGCACCCGCGTTCGCAGAACTAGAGCCGCCGTCGCTTCCAGCTCCAGCAAAGAGCGGCTGGAAGAGCCGGGTCAGCGTGGCATTGGACAGGCTAGCCGCTGGGCCGGCAAAGAGGGCGACGACGTGTTTTGTGTCCTGGCTCTCTGAGAAAGCATCCTGTGTGGTCGATTCCGAATTGCGGTCGTTGGGGGAGCAGCCGGGGAGAGTCTGGCCCCGGACGAAGAGAGATGTGAGCCCGGCAGCAAAGATGGGGAGGATGAATGCGATGATGTATGTGAGGTAGTTGCGCTTGAGAATCGTGAGGCGCTTGTTGAAGAGGATGAGAGACTGCTGGAAGTAGCCGATGAGCCGACCGTCCATAAGCTTGAGGCCGTCTTCGGAAGAGGCCGTCTCGAGCTCATCATCTGGCGACGACGTCGTCTGGCTCTTCTCCTTGACGTACGTGTCCTTGTGGGCGCCACGGAATGCCTCCTCATCGCGGATCTCCTCGGCCAGCTGGAGGAAGACGTCCTCGATGGTGGGACCGGAGAAGCGGTAGTCTGGGATGCCAGCCTCTTCAAGCTCCTTGATGACGCGGGCCGACAGCGTGGCGCTCGGGGAGACATAGACGATGAGATCGAGCGTCTCCTTCTTGGTCACGCCTTCAATGTCAGGCGTCTTCAAGCCAGGCGCCTTGTGAATGGTGACCTTGTACCCTCCGCCAAGCTTGTCCTTGAGCTCGACCGACGAGCCCTCGGCGCGCAGGGTACCCTTGGAGAGGATAGCAATGTGGTCGGCGAGAAGGTCGGCCTCGTCAAGGAAGTGCGTAGTCAGGATCATTGTGCGCCTTCCACGCTCGGCCAGGAGAATGTCCCAGAGTTTCCTTCGCGACAGAGGGTCGATGCCGCTGCTCACTTCATCGACACAGCAGACGGCACTGCCGCCCGTCAACATCATGCCGAGCTGCAGTTTACGCTTTTGACCGCCCGACAGGGTCTTGGAGAGAGCCTTCCGTTTCTTAGTCAGGTCGACTGCCTCGATCAGTTCACGAATCTCCTGGCGCGAGGCCCTCGCATTGGGGCTCTTGAGGCGGTTGAATATGTGCAGATGCTCTTCGACGGTGAGGTCGTCCCACAACACATTCTTCTGCGGGGCAATACCCAGACCGCCGGTGCCGTCAATGGTGATGGTGCCGTCCGTCAGCTTGTGCAAGCCGGCGATGGCGTCGAGCGTGGTACTCTTGCCACTGCCGTTGGCACCGAGAAGAGCGACAATCTGGCCTCGGCCAGCGTCGAGACTGAGGTTGTCGACGGCGACGACGGGCTTTGCAGGCTTGGACTTGGTGGCGAAGATGCGCGAGATGAAGCTGGGCTGGTAGATCTTGCTGAAGCCCCGAAGCTCGACAGCATGGTCGCCGTTCTCGGAGGAGGCGCCGCTCTTGTACTGGCGGCCCTTTGTGGAGGTGCCGTAGAGGTACTGCTCGATGAGGGCGCCGATGAGGGGGTACCCAAAGATGTGAATGATGAGCATGACCCAGAAGAAGATGCCAGGGAGGCTCCAGGGGCTAGAGGGCGGATTCTTGCCCAGGTCGGTAGCCCAGCCTTCGCGCTCCCAGTGAGCCATGAGGGTGACGAAGTAGACAAAGGTGCAAGGGGAGAAGAGGACGGAGAGGACAGCCACGGTGACGGTGTCGGGACGGGTGATGGATTGGGCAAGGATGGCGAGAAGCAGGCTGGCGAGAATGGCGGTTATGCCACTGAGCTGGGCGCGCTTAAAGAAGGAGGCGTAGAGGATGGACATGGAGGTGAAGGAGAGGCCAGCCAGGAAGACGAAGATGAGGACGATTCCGATGCTGGTGTGAGGGAAGACGCCTCGCTGGACAATGATGGAGGAGATGATCCAGGCGGGGGCGTAGATGGTAGCAAAGGACAGGTGATGGGCCAGGACGCGGGCGGCGAGCCCCATCCACTGGTAGCGGACGGGCATCATGGCGTCGACGAGCTGGGACATGCCGCTCTCGCGCTCCGAGGCGATGAAGCCGGTGAGGTGGTAGGTGACCCATATGACGGAGGCGACGAAGACAACGCCCATGAAGTTGATGATGGACCGCTGGTACAGCTGGCGGACCTGGGTATCGCGCTCCTCGGGGGTCATGCTGGTGTAGGCCAGCTCGTTGGTGTCGGCGAGGGAGGTGCTGCCGCCGCTATCGACGCTTGCGATGGCGGCGTCGACGGCGTGCTGGAGGGGCATGATGTAGACCTGCTGGGGGTTGGAGTCGGAGTCGACCTCGATCTGGACGGGGGCACTGTCGAAGGCGGCATCGGAGCGGATGGTGTAGTTCCAGAAGGAGGAGCGGCCCTGATCGGGGCTGGAGCGCATGATGACGGCACCGAAGCAGGTGGTGACGCCGCGCAGGCTGCTGGCGCACTGGGCGGCAATGTCATCCTCGCTGCTGAGGCGGACCGAGGTCATGGCCGAGTTGGCGGCGGCGATGTCGGACTCGAGGCGATCGAGGACGTCGTCGAGCTGGCCTCCCTGGGGACCGGCGTTGACGAGCAGGACCTTGCGGCGGCGGCTCTCAAAGGCGTTTCCAAAGGCACTCTCGAGCGAGCGGACGGGGCGGACGGGGCCGATGCCATAGACGGCGGGGGGCACAAAGAGGTTCTGGGCGTAGCTGAAGAAGGCGGAGAGGGCGATGGGGACGATGAAGGCCATGAAGACGCATGCGGTTGGGTGGCGGAGCAGGGTGCACCGCCAGTTCTTGACCATCAGGGTCCATATCTGCTTGATGATGGCCATGGTGAGGCCTGTGTCATAATCGTCGTCGCGGCTGTCGTCGCGGTTGTGAGTGTTGTGGTCGCGATACTAGTAGGTAGGTAGTTGGCGTTTCACCTTGTCCCGGTGGAGTGAGTGGAGGGGCGGCGGTTTGCGACCGAGGCGGCGACAACGGGAATGGCGGCCCAGCGCAGCGCGTGAGAGCACGGCCGTGAGGTTATATTGATGCACGCCCGGCGACCTGCTAAAGAAGAAAACAGCACTGACACTCTGTGCGTGTATTCGGTGATGGTTGTAGGAGCAAAAAGAAGAAGAGAAGAAGGAAGAACGAGGGAAACGAGTGGGAGCGGAGATGGCAGGAGCGGCCGGAGATGATATTGAAAACGAGGAAGGAACCACCGAAAAAACTCGCGTCAAACCAAAAGGCAGGTGCCAACGCCAGGAAAGAGACGAGAATAAGAGTGACAACTTGGACACCAATACATGTATACGGTATCCGTATTATGATGGGAATGACAGCTAGAGCCTAGAAAGAGCTGCTGGCTGGTCCCTTGGATTCCTGGGAAAAGACCGAAAAGTTTAAACTCATTCATTCGCCGGAGTTGACGAGTAGTTGGCTCTAGTTGCGCCGTACGAGTTACGAATACTTGGCAATTGGTACTCCAACTCCGCCCCATCCATGTACGAGTACGGAGTACAGTATGTACCGATCCGGATCGAGAGTGGATATTGTACGGGTGCCAAGTTGCCAAGGAGCATCTTATTGTCAACCCTGGCTGGCCATGGGAAGCCATGAGAAGCCATAGAAAGCTTGGAAGCCTTGGGGAGCCATACAAGGCCATTGGAGCTGCGGGATTCGATGCACAGCCTACAAGCCATGGGCCTTGAGCGTACGCCGTAAGCACGGCAAGCAAGGATTAGTATCGGGCGGGAGGCCTGCCGGGTACAAGTATGCAGATCACTAGTAGGAAACGCAACTGGCAAATGGCAACTGGCAACTACCTAGTAATACATATAAGTATGGAGTATGAAGTAAGCATCACTACGGAGTACTAGATTTAAGATGCTCGGATTGAGATTGATACCCTCGAATACAATAGAGTTTACAAGTAAGCCACGGGCGTCAACGAGTCAACGAGTCAACGGCGGCCGTTGAACGCCATTCACTGTCAGTTAGTTCAAGGTTGCCTTTTGTAGGTACCGTCAACAGCTTGGTATCTCTACGAGTACTACACGGAGTAGAGTCTCCTCATAGTGTTACGATAGGTAGTATTACGAGTAGTACTCGTAGTTGTGGCTGTCGACTACGGACTTTAGTAGTATCCGTACGGAACTTAGACACATACTCATAGTAGTACAGAGTACAGAGTATAGTACGTACCAATCCAGCCTCATCCAACCCTAGTAATGGCGGGGTTACATGAACCGGGATACGGACAATACGAATGCTCGTCCTCCGCAGAAAAGGGCCCAGTGCAGCGGGATTGGGGATGCGCGCCGGATTGTTATTCCTCCGCCGTCACCAACACTCGGGCAAATCGACTTCCATTGCCAAGGCCTTGGTGCACCAAGGCAAGGGCGTATGAGTACGGCAGGTATTGCAGTATTGCAGGTATTGTATGACAGGTTACGCGTCATCAGGTATTGATTCCAGTCCTAGTCCTAGTCCTAGTCCTACTCGTACGGAAGAGTATTACTTGCCAAGTGCTAAACGAGTCCGAGTTCTGTGCGCAGTGTAACTCCCATGATGCAGACCCCAGCACCATCTGAGACAGCCTGCTGCCGGCGGCCGCCTCAACCTGTACATTGTACAATTAGCTTCTCATACTCATACTCATACTCATACTGCCATTCTCTCATACTCATACTCTACAATTAGATTTCATTATGATACATGTACATGTTATATGTACATCTTGCCTCAGTATTACACATAGCAGCAGGCCACTACTAGTAGTAAGTAGTATGTACAGAGTACTCCGTACTTGCCTAACCCATCAGTACACCCTCATTCGGGAATAAACCCTCCTCCACCAGCATCATCATCAACAACAAATCCTCCTCCCTCCTCATCAACAAACCCCCCTCCCTCATCATCAAAACCTCCCCCCTCATCCATGTCAAACTCCTCCGTCACATCACTTTCTGCCCCAGCAACCAGCTCATCATAATCATCATCATCATCTTTACCCTCATGCCCAAGCCCATAGCCATGCACATCCTCCCTCCGCTGCACGGCCTTCTTCTCCGCCTCCCTCCTTTCCTCATCATCCGCCCCGGCAAACACCCTCTCGCGTATCCGCAGCGCCATAAGGAACCGTCTCCACCCCCTGAGCGCCAGGGCCCTCCGCCTCTCGAGCTCCCTCTCCCTCTCGAGATCGTCCAGACCTGCCAGCACCTCCCGCACCGCCACCTCGTGTTCGACCGCCACCACCACCCCGCGCAGCACCGCCGTGCCCTGCCGCCCGCTGAAGGAGAAGCCCATCAGCGCGGGCGCGTAGTCCACGCCCAAGATGTGGGCCGCCCGCGCCGCCTTCTCGTCATCCACGTGCACCGCCCCGCGCGGCACCATGCTCGGCACGTACATGTCTATATTGCCAAACTTGTTCTTGGGCACCCGCCCGTCGCGCACGGGGGGCGCCTCGTACAGGACCGTCTGGTCTAGTGTGTAGATGGGCGTTCCGGCATCGTAAGCCTGGCCACCGCCGCGGTCATTATCATCGTAGTCGTACTCATTGTCTCGCCGCTTTTTGGGCGGTAGCCACTTGGCTGGTATCTCGTTGGGTTTGACCTCCCGTCCGTGCGCACGGTACCACTTATCTGCTGTGCGGGCGATGCGCACGTCCCGCCGACGGTACACCTTCTCCAGGGCGGCCTTGCTCCCCGCGCCGACGGTGCCCGAGGGGGTCGCGTCGCGCACGAGCACCTCGTGCCGTCGGAGGTGGCGCTCCAGAGCATACACAGGGTGGTCCTTGAAGTCCTGCACGTTGCGCGGCATGGGCTCCCGCGTCTCAATGCCCGTCAGCTCGTTCTCCTCGATCTGGTCGAGGTCCTCGGGCCGGCGGCGACGGAACGGTTTGAGCGCCGAGCGCCACCACCGCGCCCCGGCCCCGTCCTCGAGGGCGCTCTCGATCCGCAGTCGTCGCGTCTTGGCTGCGTACGCCTTGGCGTACCGCCGGGTCACGTCCTTGGCCGTGCCATCCGCCTCAAATGCCACCACGTAGCTCAGGCAGTTCTCCGTGTCCGACGCCGGCGGCTCCAGCACCCGCGGCTTCCAGAAGCTGTGCGTCACCACGGCGTCCACGGGCTGCCACTTCTGGTGGCCCACGTCCAGTACCTCGACCCAGTAGACCGGGAAGGCCGACTCCTTGATGCGCTTGGGCGTCTTGAAGCTGGCCGGCGCCGCCCGTGCCGATGATGAGGCCGATGCTGTGGCGGCCGGCTCAAACCCGTATGATGCTGCCCCTGGGTGGCCCAGCCGCCGACGAGCCGTGGACGGCCCCGCTGCTGCTGCGACTGATGCTCTGGCTGCCTCGGCTTTCGCCTGCAGCTTCGCCATCGAGGCCTGCACCTGCTCCTGCTTCGAGGCCATCGCCTCCGTCCGGGCCTTGGCTTTCGCCTTGGTCTTGGACTTGGGGAGCGTCGGTGCGCCGGGCGCCCAGGCCAGCGGCTGTAGGGAGCAGACCAGCCGCGCCCGCACCCCCGCGCTCCGCAGCAGCGCACAGTACAGCTGAGCGCCTACATCTCGCGAGCCCTGCAGGTACTTGGCGGCGTTTCGAAAGTCCTCGCGGTCCATGCAAGAATCCATATCTTCGGGAGGGTCGTACTTTTCAGAAAAAATGATTTAGCAAAACAAGAACAGAGTGGGGGTGGAGAGTTGTACACACATTCTGCAGTTGGTCAGCGTCTTCGGCCCAGAGCGCACGCCGCAGGCCCCGCTCCGTCTTCTCAAACTTGGTCTTCCACATGACCTCTGCCTGGCGCAGGCCGTTGCGCAGGCTCTCGGCGCGGCCAAACTGGGACAGGTTGGCCCCCGGGTTGAGGTACGTGACCGTCTTGTCGGGCAGGTGGCGACGCAGCTGGTCCTGGACCTTGGCGTCGTTACACCACTGGTTGCGCCGTGCGGCGTGGAATAGCAGGCACAAGACGTGCGTCTGGTGGATGCCGATGCGCTGCTGCCGCTCCTCGCGCGTCATCGGCTTGCGCCGCCGCTCGGCCGCTCTCTTGGCCGGCGACAGCGCCGCCTTCTCCGCCGATAGGTTCAGTTCCAGGTCCTTGCGCTGGCTGCTGCTGCTGCTGCCGGCTGTTGCTGCGGCAGGTCTCTGTCCGGACCCGGTAACGGCGCCTGATGTCAGGTCGACGTCCTCGAATTCAATGTCCTCGTCGTCGGATTCGTCCTCGTCGGAATCCATATTCATGGTCTGCACCGTGGGTACGGGCAGCGATACATCCTCAAACTCAATGTCCTCTTCATCTTCGTCGTCATCCTCGGCATCGGCCTGCTTTTGCGGTTGTCGCGAGGACGAGGCCTCCTCCTGCTGGGGTTGTGGAGGGGCTGCACGCCGCCTCTTCAGCGGACGGTCGGCCTGGGGCGAGGACGACTGTTGCGGCGGTCCCTGCTGCTGCCTTTGAATGCCGGCCTCGGCGAGCATATCCTCGTAGACGCCTGGTGCGCCCTGTGCACCGGCGGCGTTTCCCGTGTCGGTGCGCTTTCGCCGTGCCATTGTGCTTTGCTGGGCACCAAGCGGACGGCACGCGACGTCATGCTCATTCAGTAATTCACGGTTCGTTGCGTCACCGGATACACGAGATGGTACTTTCAGTGTCTGGCGCGCAGTCACGTGATACAACTGCTTTAGATCCTGGGCTTGTCGGAGAGCTGCAAATGCTGTAACTGTTCTTGTGCCACAACTGTGACGAGAATAAAATACCCCATTCGACCTCAACATTTTTCAAGTGAAGAAGAATAGTAATCCGTCTTATTGAAACACTCGAATATATTCTATCTAGTAAAAAAATACATCAAGCTAAAGGGTGTGCATGCAGTTCAGTCGGTTTAGTTAAAGGCTGTCGTAGGGTGGCCTGCCTGCCTCGATATCGACATTGCATCCATGGTGGCCGCTGCCTAGAACAGGGATTAGACCCCCATAAACAAATTATTGCAACCAGAGAAGCACAGGCCCCGGATGCTTCACCAGCATCTTCTAAGCTCAAGTAGTCTAGGTGGTTAGGGCACCACGTTGTGGTTATCGTTACATACCGGTACCGTGGAAACCTGAGTTCGAGTCTCAGCTTGGGCATAAATTTTTTTTGGATGTCTCCCGTCCTAATTTTTTTTTCGTTGCTTTTTTCTTTTTCTTCCCTTGGCACCTTGGTGCATTCCAGCATGAGCTGCAGCTTTCTTGGGCTTCAAAGTCATGTCGGGAGCTGTTGTCAATGGGACACTGTTATTTTGACGTAAAGAACTGCTGAATGCTAAAGATGACAAAACTCAAAACACTCGACAGAAGAAATCACTGTATCCAAAACGCAGAACAGTCGACACAAGGAAACCACTATAGCCTCCATCGGTACACGTTCACATAGCCATTGGCGTCTACTTGGTCAACCACCCTAGGTAGTCGGCGACGATGAGCGTAGCCATGCTGCATTGCAATGGTGGTTAGCAATTGACATGACGATGCCCGGAATGGGAGAGGGGCTGGAGTCAGAGAAGTGAACTTACGCATGGGGCGCAATGCGAATATAGTACGTGCCGAAGCCGCGATAGAAGCGCAGCAGACCCTCCTGGCGCGCGACCTTGGTAAAGCAGTCGACCATACCACGATAGGGCACCCTCCCATCCGGCCCCTTCTGCTGCTTCTGAAGCCGTGTCTTGACAAAGTCAAACGGCAGGCTGAAGAAGCTGGCGAAGAAGCCTGCGACGGCGCTGGCGGCGAGCGTCTGCGCGCGCGGCGACAGCTCCTTGCTAGCCGTTGGATGCGCGGCCAGCCGGGCCTTGGCCTCGCTGAAGAAGGCGAGCTGGCCAAAGTTGAGGGCCATGGCGCGCGCGACGGTGGGGGCAGCACCCGCCCAGAGCGCGGCGACGCCCTCGGCACGGGTGATGGATGCGAGCGCGTCGAACACGGAGCGGTAGTTCTTGCGCTCGGCGAGCGGCCGCAGCCCGTCGCTCTGCATGCGGATCAACGCTAGGTCCGCCGGGTTGCCCACCATGGCGGCCAGGCCACCGGCCGTGAGCCCCGCGGCCGCCCGCTCGGTAAATCCCACTTTGCCCCCGCGCTCGCCGGCCCGCGCCGTCAGGGTCTTGACAAACGTGTCGAAGAAGCCGATCCGGGCGGTCGTGTAGACTGCCTGTCGGAGGAGGCCCGCCGACAGACCCGTGTACAGGTCTGCCACGCGCCCGCCGGCGACGATCTGCCGCGTCACGGACAGGGCGGTCGGCTTCGGCCCCGTCGATGTGCCCTCGCCTGCGAGCTGGATGCGCACCTTCACCATGTCTACGGGCTGGATCATGGTCGTGGCCACCATGCCGCTTAGCCCGCCGTTGATGAAGGGCAGGGCGGCGCGCATCACCGGCGCGTGCACAATGTCTGACGCGGCGGACGCGGTGCTGTTCTTGGCCCGTGCCATCATGTCGGACCCCTTGGTCCGGGCCGACTCGGCGGCCTGCTTCAGACTCCCGGATGTCATTGTTGGCGGCGGGACAGCGTGTCTGGGACGGTTGGAGCTCACTGACGTATCATGTGAGAAGCTATCTCAGTGTATCAAGTTAGCCATGATCTCCATAGCTTGCTGTCAGTTTGACAGTTTCCGCCCTTTCTAGGTAGAATGAAGGCCATCTTGTCCCTCATGGACGCCTTCATGGTACATCCGCAGCTGAAACCAGCGTCCGACTGCCCCGCGCAATGCAACGAGGCAGAGCGAAAGCCAAATGAGCAGCGCGTGGCGTCGGTGGTCGTGCGCCCGTGGCTTTCAAGCTTCCGGTGGATCCCGATCGTGTACCAGTCGGGCGGAAGCATACGTTCCCCGCAAGTTGGCTCCTTGGCTCCCCCGGATGCTTGACGTAGATGGGTGGGGCCAAGGGATTGGGCACGGCCTCGAGCCAATGACGAGGGGGGATTTGCAATGCGAGCTTACCTGGTGAATGGAAGGGCTATATCCTCAGAAGTTTCCCTTTCAAATGATGATGATATGTGGCAAACAGATGAACTGCCAGAGAAATTTCGACCGTTTTTTGTTTCGTCTGTTGATTGGGCGTGAAGCTCGAGGAAAGAGAGTTTGCGGGAGTTCCGGATGTAGAAAGATGAGAGCGTTGACGATGAATAGTACAGGCAATGTGAATTAACCACGGCTGAGAGGCAGAAGGGAAGAAACACGAGCAAAAGTTGGTAACCGGGAGACGAAGAGAAGTAGATGTAGGAAGACAGTTGAAGAGAAGAAGTCGGCTCCAGCTGGGTCTAATATGGTTTCATTCATCCAGTCGGTCCCGTGAGTAAGACTTAGCAAGACTTAGCAAGACCTAGCAAGGAACAAAGGATGTGCGGGGGACAGCTCATTACGACACAGGACAGGACAGGACAGGTAAAGCGTTTGACGCCACGTCTGGATAGTCATGGTGCATACTCGTACTCGTAGTAGTCGAGAATGGCTACAGCTACGGGCTACGGGCTGGATGACCTGGAAGTATCTTGCGTCCGGGCCCTGTGAGCCCAAGGCGGAAGAGGGGAGGAACATCATCAAATGACAGCCGTCCACCGTACACCCTCATCCGGTCTCAGGTAAAGGTTACTCGGAGGGAGAGGGGGAGCAACTGGCGCGCGGGGAAAAGGAAGGAACAGACTTTGGATGGTGTATCCAGACTTGTCTACATGTATGCGGGGTTGATTCGGTATCTTTGTGGTGATTCTAATTGTCTTGATTGACTTTGGCTTTGACTTTGAATCTGTATTGGTCCATGTACTTTTACTGCCGCTGGGCCGCGGGAGGGGGAGATGTGTTGGTGGTGGTGGTTTGTTGATACCGAAACTTGTCCGGTTACGATGGAGGCGAGAATCCTGGAGATTTTATTCTGGTCGCCATAAAGAGAGCAGTGGATATGTATTGGTGAGATGTGGATGGCGACTCATGGGGTGAGGAGGAGGAAGAATGTCGACGTCATCCGTGTATATCACCAGGTGCCGCGGCTGCAGGCATGTCAATCATACAACCATCAGTCATTTCTGCCATGCGATATATGCTACGATGGTTTCTCTGTAATGAGCCCATTTGGAAAGTTCCCCTTCCTCTCATTTTCTCATTCGCAGTTTTGTATCTTGTGTATTCATCGTCGTTGGTATGGCCTCCGTTTCCCCCGGCCGGCAGTGGAGACTGAGCCGGAAGCCGTGGCCCACCCAAAGCCGGAGTCCACTCGGACAGGGCACGGAGCTCACATAACCTGCACCTCGGTATTCTCTGGGAAGCAATGAATCAGAGGGATTTGCCTAGAGACTTTGGTCAAGACGGCTGCATTATTATTATTTACTTGATGCTATGTTCCAAGCCTGTCCGAGCCGAGATGATACACGGCTGTACGGAGGAGGATGCGCCCAATTCCAAGTCCAGCTCCAATGAGCAGCATCTTCCGACCAGTGTCATGGTGATCGATGTAGCTCTAAAAGACCGAAGGGAACGTGCCCAGACGCCCGCCGTCAACGAGCATGATATCGCCATTGGTATAGGCGCCTGCCCGCGAGGCAAGATACAGCGCCGTGCCACCCATGTCCTTCTCATCGCCCATGCGACCCAGAGGAATCATAGACTTGGGCATATCACTGACCTTGCCATCGTGCGCCGCAACGACGGGTGCCGACATTTCACTAGGGAACAGTCCCGGGGCAATGGCATTCGCGCTGATAATATACAGTCAGTCTCTTTCCTTCGACAAGGGACAGCAAGCAGATCCTCGCAAACAAATACAAAGATAAGAGAGTTGAGAGGGGGACCTACCGTATGTTCCACTGCGGCAATGCAACAGACAGCTGCTTGGTGAGCATCGTAGCCGCCGCCTTGCTCTGGCCGTACGCCCACCCGCCCGGCGCCTTCTTGTTGTAGCTAGCCACCGAGCTGGTGACAATGACTTGCGACGACTGCTGCAGGTTGCCCTGCTTATTGCCCGCGTCGAGCAGGCCCAGGAAGGTCATGGCCGTGAACCACGGCGCGGCCGTGTTGACGGCAAAGGTGTCGACGTAGGCGCCGAACTCGACGTCGAGGTTGGTGGCGGCCCACTCGTCGACGCTCGTCGACGCCTCGAGCGGCTTCACCTGCGGGCCGCTGACGCCCGAGTTGCACACCAGCAGGTTCAGGTAGCCGGTCTCCGTCTTGACCAGGTCGGCGGCCGCGCGCAGGCTGTCCTTGCTGGTCACGTCGCAGGTCACGGGGATGACGTTGGGGCCTACGGACGCGGCGGCCTTGTCGAGCACGTCGCGCCGGCGGCCGGCAATGTAGACTTTTGCGGCGCCGTTGTGGGCCAGTGCCTTTGTAATCATGAGACCGATGCCTGCAGGATGTCAGTGATCGTAAATATAGAGAGCTGAAGTGAATGCATTGGGCAAGTTTTGTGATGTGTATCGTACCTGATCCACCGCCCGTGACAAAGGCTACTAGGCCGTCGACGTTGAAGAGGCTGCTGGCGGCCACGGAGCTTTCGTTGGATGCCATTGTGACGATGTATGTTTTGGCTCGGGAGTACGGGTTTAGTTGTTGGCTGGTGAGGGAATGAGGATGATTTGGATGGATGATGTCCTTCAATGATGCGTGGGCTCATCCTCTTTATATAGCTGTATCAATTGCATCATCATTCCCGATGACTCAGAATGCGGGAAAGCGTCCATCAGGTTGATCATGCCGCCGTGCCTATTTCATGCATCGTGAAGCAGAACAGAGTCCACCGTGGGCCGCCGATATCTGGATTCCAAAGAAGAAGAATGAATGGATGAATAAGAGTCTAGCTTTCGATAGATTGCCCTTAGGAATAATGGTAACTACTCCGTGTGAGTCAGAGTAATACGGAACGCAGCCGTTTGGGCAATCGGGCCATGTTCAGCTCGTTATCCCCGGAGGGCGGGATTAGCCCCGCGCATCGTCCCCTCATCTCCACTATGCCACCATCGTTAACTCCATACAACGTACTCCATAATACAGCGTATCTACGGAGCATTTCTCTGCATAGATATCCGGAATGTCTCCGAGTCCAGTCTTGTTGGACGCTTGTTGATAGGCCAATGGCACCGAGGCTTTTGCATGGGACCAACAGGTTGGAGTTTTTTTTGGTATGGGACAGGCAGAAAATGCTTACAACATCCTGCTATAAGTATCTAGGTCGAAGATTGGTCTTTCAAAGTAGACGACTCCAAAGGCGATCAACTTGGTTACTAGAGAACAATGAAAGAATGTCATATTATGGCCTTTGCATACTAATGTGTAAACGGCCTTGGCAACGGAGCGGATGCACTTTCAAGACTTCCCCATGAGATTTGGAGGGCATTAATTGACCTCAACATGCGAGTAGTTGTCCGTGACATGATCAGCTATTCTGACATCCATCTGACATATCTCCATTCCTAAGCAGTCGGTAGTGTTGCATCGCGAAAAGCGCAGCGGGTGCTTCATCGGCGGGTGACTCACCAAGGGAACTACTACGTATTATTACAATTGAATTCGGGCAGGCATGGGTGATACCGGCCGTTGCCAAGGATATAAGATTGACATCTCCGGAGACCTCGCGCCGGCAAAGATGGAGATGCCGAGTGTCACTGGCATGATCCGGAAGTTGACGTTTTCTTCTCGAGCACGCAGATTTGTTCTCTCTACAAGATGTAATGATCTATTTGGAGATTTCAACATGACCCACCCATTTCAACAGAACATGAAGTTGACGATGTCAATAGTGGAAGTCTTCTTGAACGCGCTATAGCTCGAAACATACAAGTTGCTGGTCGTAAGGCAATAGGCTTCACTGAAGGACAGACCTAACTAAAGAACAAGTCAAGGAACAAGCAAGCAAACCATTCAGTTCCATTTACATAAAAAACAAGAAAAAACAAACTGTTTTAAAACAACCATCAATCGTCTTCCGTGCTCATTTTAATGGCAATGAACGATACTACTCCGTACTACATACAAAGTAGAGCAGATCTCACACTGTACACACACTGCCCTCTCATTGCCCATCTACACGCCAAAACACACCAACACACCCCACATCAGCACAGTATGCGCCCACACAGCTCGCACCCCGATAAGATAACGCCGCCTAAAAATAATTCTTTCTGACGATGGCTTCAGAACCATTTTTCCACATCCTCCTCCCAGCTACCAACCCAACCCCACCAACCCCCGCCCCTGCTCCTCCTCCGGTCTTGTTTTCTTTGGTTCCAGAGGGAAAACGCGCAGTCAGAGCACAGTCAGTCACAATGGCCAAACGCAAGCGCTCCGAGGACCAGACTCTGTCCGAGAAACTCGACAAGCACTACGACGAAGTCTTCCGCGCCCTCAAGGCAGCCAAGGGCTTCGAGCGCCAGCGCCTCAGCAAGCGCCAGCATGAAAAGGGCGTCACCCCAGACAAGCTCAAGAGGCTAGAGCGCGAGGTGGCCGTTCTCAAGGTATGAACGCTTACCCCTTCCCTTCCCCTCCCATATCTGATGCTGACTGGCCCTCCAGTCCCTCGATCTGCACCAGACGGCCCGCGCCCACCTCTGGTCCTCCCTCCTCCGCGTCAAGTCCATCGCCGCCTCGCCCGACCTGCCCGAGAACATCCGCGCCGGCGTGTCCAAGCCCGATCTGCCCGAGGAGGAGAAGACGGCGCTGCACAACGTCACGAGCGGGCTGTACAACCGGAAGCCCGTCAAGGATGCCGTCGACCGCGCCGTCAAGGTGGCATGCACGCATCTCAATGTCGATCTCCCAGGCAAGGGGAAGAGGATCAGGAAGGGGAAGGAGGACAAGGAGGGCAAGGAAGATGTCCAAGAACAAAAACCAGAGTCGAAAACGGCAGATGTACCCGTAAAGTCAAAGGAGCTGCCCGAGGAGGACGAGGACACCGACTTTGAAGGGTTCGACGACGATGAACCGCAGGGAGTGGAAAGTGACGAGGAGGAGGAGGTGGACAGTGCAGATGAAGAGGCCCAAATGAACAAGTACGACGGCCTTCTCGGCTCCTCCGACTCAGAAGACGACTCGGACTCAGAAGACATCCTCTCGCGCTACGCCCAGTTCCGCGGCACGGAAACCGTCAATCTAGACGACATTTCGTCCGGCTCGGCCTCGGAAGCAGACGCATCTGACAATGACGACGACGACGACGACGACAACATCAGCCTGTCAGGCTCCGACTCTGGCTCTGACACTGCCGCCCCACCACGACGTGCTGCCGCACGAACACAAGCCTCCCCCTCGCCCTCCCCCCCACCCGCCAAGAAACCCAAGAAGGCCAAGTCCACGGCCCCCCGCGACACCACCTTCCTCCCCTCCCTGATGGGCGGCTACGTCTCCGGCAGCGAGTCCGCCTCAGACGTCGACGTCGCGGCACCCAAGAAGCGTCGCGGCCAGCGCGCTCGTCAGGCCATCGCCGAGAAGAAGTACGGCGCTGGCGCAAAGCATCTGGCCAAGCAGAAGGGCAAGGGCAAGGACGCGGGGTGGGATCCGCGCCGTGGCGCCGTTGGGCCAGAGGATTCCAGGACGCCCTGGAAGAAGGGTGTCGGCAATCCCTTCTCCTCAAAGAGCCAGAGCAACGAGCCTGCACGCGAGCCTAAGCCCACGAAAAAGGATGACGAGGGTCCTCTGCACCCCAGCTGGGAGGCTAGGAAGAAGGCCAGCCAGTCTCTCAAGGATGTTGCCTTTGCGGGACAGAAAGTTGTGTTTGACTGAGGTCTCAGAATTGATGACAAAAAAAAAAAACGTCAAGAAAAGAAAAGTGTTATTTATTTTTGCTTGGAGCGTTTCGCATGGTATCGGATATTGCATACATAGAACATTGGTATATGGTTACCGCTGAAGAAAAGACAAAGAAGACAAGAGACATGCCCACGGGACATCATCACATCAGATCCCTAAACTGCGCAAATACAGTCCCGGGCTGCGATCCGTACACGCCGGCACCGCTCGACGACCGTGGACTGTTGGTCAGATCCGAGGAGTCGGTGCCCGTGCGCACGCCCCCACTGCCATTGCCATCCGGATCAACCATGTTTTGCACCCCGTTGAGACCGACGTAGCCCTCGAATATGCGCGACATTTCGTTCTGGAGCATGGCGCCGTTCTGATCCTGCCCCAGCGACGGGGGCTCGACGCTTTGCGACGACTGCCGGGTGACTCCTACGGACGGCGCTGCCAGCCGTGCGCCGTTATTGTGATGATGGTGCTGATTTTGGTTGTTGGTGTTGGTAGAGGACTGCTGTTGTTGCTGCTGCTGGCCCGTGGTAGAGGAGGAGTCGACATGGCCGTGGCCACCACGTGCCAGACCAATCATGCCCAGGGCGGCCGTAGAGTGGGCGTCGTCCTCGGGGTTGAGGCCGAAGCGGGGGGCCACGTCCTTGAGCGACCGGATGGCGCGCCACAGGCGCTGCGACACCCAGCTCTTGGCCGAGAGGTCGCTGACCAGGTCGAGGGCCATGTAGAACTCATCGCGGCAGGCGGCGCTGAAGCGCACCGGGGCGTGGACCGAGGCGAGGAAGACGGCCGAGATGGCTGACATGAGGAACTGGTGGTAGAAGACCTGGATGCGGCGATACAGATTGGTCGTCGTGTTGATGTGGTGCAGGTACTGGATCGTGTCGCGGGCCAGGTCTACCACGCGCTGGGCCTGCGTCGGGTTGGCCATGATGCTCGTTGCGCTGTGGAGAACGGGAGTGTACAGCCAGATGCGGATCTGCGCAAGTTGGTCAATATACATTTCTTGTTTTCAACTTCAACAACTTAGAATGGGATGGAGAGGGGGTCATACCTGGTTGAGTCGGAGATAGGTCCATATCCGGAGTCGACGGAGGTTATATGACGGCGTCGTCGTCATCTGGCGGTATTCCAGACTCCAGTTGCGCACCTTCATCTCCTCGGGAATCGTCTCGTACCACTGCAGTATCTCCTGGTCCACCCGCTCAATCTCCTCCTGGTGTAGCTCCTGGGCCAGCACGGGCTCAAAGTTGGTCACCTGCTTCCAGACCTTGGCGGACATTTTGGAGTAGGTAATCATGGCTACGAGGAATGGGTGTTCATCCTGACAGACACATTCTAGTTAGTTATACCAGCTCGTAAGTATCATATGGGTTAGTTATTGTGAGGAACGTACAGGCATCGGCAGTTTCGGGTCAATCTCGCTGTCCTGAATCACAAAGGGCAGACCAGTCTGGAAGGCCCAGCGGCGGTCCAGCACAAAGGCGGTCCAGAAGCTGTTGACAGCATCTTTCCTCTCGCGTTCGTTCTTGATCTGCATAAGACCCATCTGCCTGTGGATGCCGAGCTCGAAGCACAACCGCGCGACCTGGCCGATGACCCGCCAGCCGAGCACCTCGTCGTTGGAGAGGTACCTGTACCCGGCCATCATGGCGAGGACCGTCAGACTGCCGACATTGCTGGCCTCGGAGATGAGCTTGCGGTTGAGGACGGCCTCCATGCTCTCAAAGAGCCGCTCGGCCTTATCGCTCTGCCCGTGCTCGTCGACCACGAGCGCGCAGCACATGGCCGTCTTGAGGAGCAGCGTCTTGTCGTCGTTGAGCATCTCGAGGGGCGGCTGGCCACGCAAGGGACCCATGAATGACGCGAGACTCCGCGCGTGGGAGATGACGCCCTGTATGTCGATGACGGGGTACATGGCGCCGACCTCGTCCTCGTACAGTCGACACAGGCGCACCATCTCGTCCCTCTCGAACTCGAACAGAGGGTCCGGCTGGGTCGACGGCCTGCCCGCGCTAGGCGCAGGAAATGCTGCCAGGGGTGCCTGCTGTTGTGGTACCCCCCCATTTGCGTCAGTAAACGGCCTGTACCCCATATTCGAGATGGTGGTGTTGGCGACATCGAGGCTGTATGCCATGGTTGTTGGGCCCTGGAACGAGCCTGTCTTGGCGTATGTCGGGTCAGGACGTCGACTGGCAGCAGCAGCAGAAGCAGCAGAAGCAGCAGGCGGTGGCGGCACGGATGGGACCGGGGAGATGCCGCCGGGCAGAGCATGGTCACCACCCCCGCCTTGGACCGGGGCGAGGCGGACGGGGTCCGTCTGGAGGACCTTGACCGTCTGACTGAGCCAGTTGACCTCGTCCTGCAGACGGGATATGTGCGAGGTTATCTGCCTGTAGTCGTCTGTGTCCTTGAAGTTGTTGGTGCAGCAGTTGGGGGCGTAGAGGCAGGACAGGTTGAGGTTGCCGCAGCGCTGGCACGGCGTCTCGCCATTGCACTTGATTTTGCGTCGCTTGCACTCATTGCTGTAGATGTGAGCACAACATGTACGCATTACATTCAAACCTGCATGCATTGTCTACTACTCCGTACTTACCATGCGATGGAAATGTACTGTCGAGACAGAATGGTTAGCTCAGCTCAGTCCCCCCACGCTGTGTCTTGGATGCTGCAGCCAGGGTCATTCGGACTCACTCTATTCCTCTTGCTCCTCGTCTGGCGGGCGGCCGCAGAGCCATCGTCTATCGACTTGCGCTTGTGGCTGCCGCTGCCACCGCCGCCGCCGCCCTCGATGGTCGTGATGGCGTCGGGCGGGGCGGAATTGTCTCCGGCAGAAGCGGAACGGGCATCAGGGCTGGCCTCATAGGGCGACGCATCGGTCAATGCGACTGGGGCCTGAGCCAGGTAACGCAGGTCGGCTGCCTGCGCGTCAATCTGCTCCATGGCGACTCCACGCGAGGGGGGATGGAACATGTCAATGCATGCAGCAGCTCGGATTTCGTTTGTTTTTTTCTCCTGGCCTCCCGCGCTCGCTGCTTATCCAGTGTGTGTTTTTGTACGATGTTACGGCGGACTTTTTCTTAGTATTACTCACACGCGCGCCAGCCCAGAACAAGGACCCTGGCACTGGGCCTTTCTTGGTGGCAGGTGCTGCTGGCTGGAATGAACGGACTTCAAGCCAAAGTGGGCGCGGAAAACGCCCGGGCCGAAGATCGTCCGGCTGTAGGATTGCTTGCTTGTGGGTGGTGCACTGGTTACGCTGGTGCCCAGCTTGCCTGCCCGCCTGTTTGTCCACCCGTGCACCCAAGGTCCCAAGGCGTTGGCTCAACGGCTTTTTCACCTTGTGCCGAAATACGCCTATTGCCCCGTTCTCGTACGTGCGGAAGTCGCTTTTTCATTTAATTCCGCGAATATTCCCCGCATTAATCCTTTACTCGGGTACGTGGGCTGATTCCGAATCCCGTATTACCTGTGCGACACATTCGAACGCTTATTGCTTAAGTATTGTGACGTACGGGATTCATTCATTGGTGTCTCCGGTGTGAATCACGATACGGCAGGTGCTTCAACCGAGTGCTCCTTCCAGCGCAGTTCTGATTATGCCATCGTAGCTGCCTGCGAACACGTGAATCTCCTGCTGGCATTGAACTTCTTCCATATTCAAGAAACACCATTAAAGAACCAGAAAGACGCGTTGCACCCCTGATTATGCCATCGTAGCTGCCTGCGAACACGTGAATCTCCTGCTGGCATTGAACTTCTTCCAAATTCAAGAAACACCATTAAAGAACCAGAAAGACGCGTTGCACCCCTGACAGTGCTCCTCTCCTGGTTCCAACATGATGATTCAAGTGTTGAATCAATGTGAACTCTGATAAACACGACTACAGTACATGACCATTACGGCAGCATATAACCACCATCCACGACCATCTCAGACCCTGTGACAAACGAGCTCGCATTGCTGGCGAGATACAAATACGCAGCCTTCAACTCACGAACGTGGCCTGCGGTTGCGATGAAGAATCAGTCATACAGAACACATACGGCGGGGAATGAGGTCGATCGTACCTAGTCTCCCCATGGGAGCCATGCGACGCGCTTCGTTCAACGAAGCCTTATCCTCACTCATCGCCGTGTCGATCCATCCCGGAGAGACCATGTTGACCCTCGCAAAGGCACGCCATTCGCGTGCTATACTTTTGCCGAAATGCAACGCCGCTGCCTTGGATGTGTTGTACGTCACATGGTCGACGGGCACCGTGACGATGCTGCCGCAGATGCTCGTGGTGATGATGAAGTTGCCGGCGCCCTGCTCCTTGAACAGGGGCCCCACTGCCTTGGCACAGTAGACGACGCCGTTGAGGTTAACGTTCATCTCAGCGTGGTAGTCCTCCAGCGACGACTCGAGGATCGGCTTGGGGTCGCACACGCCGGCGTTGGCGACGAAGACGTCGATGTAGCCAAACTCGCTCTTGATACGAGATACGAGCGCCCGGACGGCCTCGTAGTCGGTGACGTCGCATCGCACGTTGGTCACCTTCACGCCGTGGCGGGCTGCCAGCTCCCTGGACTTGCCGTCCATGGAAGTGTTGTCGGATGAGTACACCAGGACGAGGTGGGCTCCTGCCTCGGCGAGGCCTTCAGCGATGGCAGCGCCGATGCCCCGGCTTGCGCCTGTAACTACGCACACCTTGCCCGTCATCCGGAATTGGTCCAGGACATTGTCAGGGATGTCGGGAAAGGGCTGGCTGGCGCGGTCCTCCAGGCGACATTGATCCTCTGTCATGGACATTTTGGAAGGACAGTTGATCCTCAAATGCAAAGCGTAAGTTGCAGATGTCTGAAAGGCGTGCTATTCAACGGCATTCGAAGAAGAGGTTGAACGCGCTCCCCCATGCGGCTCTATCAAATTGATAAGATGGGAGTCCACGACCAAGTAAGTACTTGGCGATGGAACCCCGCGCATGGTGGGGGAGGAGAGGGGAGTTGGTGTGCTCATAGTTGTACCTCAATTAGGACAGTGGCACGCACGGGTTGCATGCGCTACGGTGCAGATAACCCCAACTTACACGAATGCTTTCTAGAAATTCCCATTTTTACCATTGGACTTGTGTCCTTTCCCCTATCTCTTTCTATGTCTCTATTCATACATCTGAAGATGCCTATATTCTGTGAAACGCACCCTTTGCGATCATTCACTTGACATGACTGGACTCGACACTGGCAAGTATAACCAGAAACAGGAAACCCAGGGCGAAGAATGCCGATGCAACGAAGAAGGGAAGACCTACAGCGACGCCGCCAATTCTGAGACCGGCTGAAAAAGAAAACCCCAAGAGCGGGGAGGACCCGATGGTGGCAATACCATCGAACACAGCTATGGCAGTGAAGAGCAAGGACATGTGATCCTTGGACACGAGCGACGCCAGAAATGACCGTAGAGCGGAGGGGAACCCGGCTCCCATGGTGTAAGTCACAAAAGCTGTCGTCAAAGTTAGCTTTGCCATATATATGCATATTCACAACAGCCGTCCCCGAGACATACAAGCGATAAACATGGATCCGGTCGGTGCGAGACCCATGGCAAAAGCCCCGATGGAGACCAGGAGCAGTGAACCACGAGTCATTGACAAGTTCGCACCGGCCACATGCTTGCTCTTCTTGAGAATCCAGCTGTCGACGACTGGGAGCACGAAGATGTACAGCGGTATCTGTGCTGCCGCTTGAGTGGAGATGAGGAAGGCAGTCTGTATAAACAACGGATGAGTCTCTGAGTACAGGAGAAGAAACAGAGACATGCCGGAAACCACCTACCTTGCCGAGTGGCCACGAGAACCGAGCGGACATGTACTGCAGAACCAGACCGAGTATGGGACGGCCCATCTTGGTGACGGTCAAGGTCAAGAAGCCGCCGATAAGACTCTTCTTCACATCCAGATCCAGGTTAGCCAGTCGGAGACTCTGCAATATTCCGCGACTAGGTCTGCCCGCATTGCTTGTTGCACCGGTCTCAGACTCTTCTCCTACGTCTACGGGAGCATCACTGGGGAGAAGAAAAGGCCGTTCTGCGCCGTCATCATGGTCCTCTGTAGACGATGACGCCGACGTTTCGTTAGGTAAAAGGCCGACTGCCAGGAAAGACGAGGCCACAAATGACATGCTAACCAGGAAGGCAAAGTCGGGACCGAGCCGTTCCATGAGAAGGGAGCCCAGCGGTGGGGCGACAAACTCTGTGGTGAGTACAATGACCTGAAGCCAGAGAAAGGCTCTTGTTCTGAAATCAATGTTGTGTTAGCCTCAAGGTGCACTCATGGGATCGGATTCTTGTCATTAAACATACCGCGAAGCCTCTGGAGTGCTAGCCGCAACAATGGCCATGAGCATGGTACTCAACACGACAGACCCACCCCCGACAGTGAGGAAAGCATAGCAGGCGTAGACGGAGCGCAAGGGAAAGGTATTGTAAAAATACAGCACGGAGAAGAAGTACAAGTCGGCGAGGAGGCAACCGACGATGCCCAGGCCCGTGACCAGCCTGCGACCCCTCAGATCAGCCAGGAGGCCGTAGGGAATCGCCAGCGCGAGCCCCGGGATGCCCTCGAGCATGCCGAGGATGCCGCGCATCTGCGCCAGCCGGCTCTGGATGTCGGCCGTCTTGCAGAGGTGCTCGGGGACGGAGCCGCCGGGGCCGATGACGCCCGGGTCGTGCAGGGCGTAGTGCTCGCGGCAGATGGCCAGCTCGAGCATGCGCAGGCGGGGCACCTCGCTCATGAAGCTGGGGATGTCGCCTAGGATGATGAGCAGGCCGCAGGCGAAGAGGGGGTACCATTTCTTCCAGGCGGCCTTGTTCAGGCTGGGGAGGTAGCGGCGGGCATAGTTGTCGCCATTGGAGGAGATGGACGGTGTTGGTGAGGGTAGCAGACGGGTTGTCTCTGTGGCTGTTTGCTGACTGGGATGCATTGCAATTCAATCAGTCGGAGGTGGATGGCTCACAGAGAAGATGGAAAGGGATGTGAAGATAACATGGTAATTGCATTGAGTGTCGTCGAGTTTATGTTTCGTGGGTGGAACACTCTACTCCGTACAGACTCTGTACATGCTCGGTACGGAAAACTATAATCATTCCATGTATGCAGTCTACAGGGCTGGATTGGACCGGGTACTGTAGCCGTGATAGAGAGATACGCAGTAGGGAGGATACCTGGACACGTACGAGGAATACGAGTATGTGTCTTATAATACTGCAAGGCAAAGCTGTTGGTTGGTTGTTTTATGTAGGGAGCACAGAGTGCCGCAACCGAGATGCAGCCAACGGGTGATTGTATAATACAGAGCCTAAAGTCGTGATTGCGTCCCGGGTTCAATATTGGTTCTGGCCATCCATGCACTACTAATATCACCATGGAGTGAGCACTCCATATACCACTGACTGCAGTCCGCCAGTACTATGCACTTGCGCCTCCTCGGAAACAAAAGATCCTGCCAAGCTGGCCTACATACGACTCACAGGTCACAGGCCACAAAAGGTCCCGACCTCTCTCTGCTAAATGTTAGATAGCTGCTACGCCGTGAGATAAGGCCAGGCCAATGTTCCATCAGCGTCAACCAACACCCAAAACCAAAACCAAAGCCCTACCAACTAACCAACCAAATGCCAAGATACAAACCAACAACTCGGAGTAAGCCAGCCGTGAAGTTTTGGAATGTCCCGCGCCCGTAACGCACGAACAGAGTGGTAGAGTATGTAGGGAACGAACCTTGGCAGGCGGATGTGACTGACTGCTGCCTCCCCCGCTCCTTTCTCCCAGCATTGATTGATTGATTGATTGATCCGAGAATGAAGAGCAGGCAGGAGCCAACAATGTCGTGACGGGTACTGCAGCCTATCGCTCGGGAATATCAGCCATCTTCCTATTCCCACGTCATCCGAGTGAAACATAAGGATAGCATGCCTCACCTTGTCCGACGACTTACCATCGATCAGCACGACTGCATGTGAAGGTGCATGTAGCTTGGTTCAAAGTCATCATGGCCTGCCTCAACGATGACTCCATAGGCCCGACAGTTCGTGGCTGTCGCCACAATTTCGACTTCACCGTGACTTTCGAGGACCTCTTCTTCACCCTCGTCCCGTCCACCATCTTCATCCTCCTCAGCTTGCGTCGCCTTCAGACACTCTTGCGTCGTCGCGTCATTGTCGACGGGACGACATTTCAGTTCACAAAGCTGGTATGGCCTCATAGGCAAAAAAGACATCCGTACATGATACCTAGTCAGCAGGGCCCCTCTGACAATATCACCATGCATGTGCATGTAGCTCCTTGCCACGGCGTACGCAGCAATTCATCTGGCCCTCGTGGTCCTGATCGTGCAGAAGCCACCCCATGGCCCTGCCCAAAACACCACCGCTGAGAGACTGTCCTTCGCCGCGGCCTCTCTTGACTTCGTGGCCGCTGCCGGCTTGGTGTTGCTTACTTACTTCGAGCATGCTCGTACAGCACGACCCTCCATCCTCATCGTCACATACCTGGCCCTTACCTGCCTGCCCGACGCCGCCAAGGCTCGGACAACATGGCTGCTCGGCGATGCAGTTTCACCAGCCCTGGCGCGGGCCTCGGTAGCTGTTGTCGTCTTGAAAGCCGTCATGATCATTGCTGAGTCGCAACAGAAGACGCGATGGCTGACCTGGGACGACACCAAACAGCACAGCCCCGAGGAGACCGGCGGCATCTTCAACCTCGGCGCCTTCTACTGGCTCAACCGGCTCTTCCTCAGCGGCTACCGTACGGTGCTGGTCCCAGAAAACCTCTTTCCGCTGGACGGCGCCATGTCAGCAGCCAGGCTCAAGGTTGAGTTCACCAGGCGGCTGCAGAATCAGACTTCATGGAAGGGTCGCAAGCACGGCTTGGCAAGAGTGCTTGTGTCCACTCTGTCTGCGCAGATTGTGCCGCCCATCGTGCCCCGAGTGGCCCTGGTCGCCGCCAGCATGTGCCAGCCGTTCCTCATCGAATCGATCCTGCAATTCCTGCAGGACGACGGCGCCCCCAAGACGCATGGGTACGGACTCATTGGCGCCACCGTCCTGACGTACAGCCTCATTGCCCTGTCGACGGCCCTGTTCTGGTACTACCACGAGCGCTTTGTCACCATGGTGCGCGGGTGTCTCGTCGCCGTGATATACGAGCACACGACGCGGATCAAGCTTGAGGCGTCGTCCGACCCTGCCGTGCTCACCATCATGAGCAGTGATGTGGAGCGCGTGCTGAGGGGCTTCAGCAATTTCCACGAGTACTGGGCCAGCGGAATCCAGGTCTGTCTCTCGTGCTGGCTTTTGCAACAGTATCTGGGCGTCGCCTTCGTGGCCCCCCTGGCTGTCGTGATTGTCGCCTTCCTCGGCATGATCCTGCTCGGCAGGTTCGTCGGCCCCGCGCAGAAGGCCTGGATGGAGAGAATTCAGAGACGCGTGGGTGTCACAGCGAGTTCGATTTCCCAGATGAAGCTGATCAAGATGTCTGGTCTGGTCGAGCCCATCAACAGCAGGATCCAGCAGCTGCGAATAGATGAGATCAATGTCGGGGAGCGGTTCCGCATGATGTCCGCACTGGCCGCTACCATCTCCCATATGCCCATGATCATGTCCCCGGTCGTCACATTTGCCGTTACCGCGAGGACGCTAGAGACGACGTCCGTCTTTGTCTCTCTGTCGTACCTGTCGCTTCTTGCCGCCCCGCTCATGACCCTTATCCAAACAATACCACAGCTGCTTGCTGCCTTCACCTGCCTCGGACGTATTCAAGACTTCTTGGAACGGGAACCTAGGGTCGATTATCGCGGCCCGTATACGCGCACGCACCCGGTGGAAACGCAACGACGGCCCGTCTCAGCCGACGACGGCATTGAAATGGAGGGTCTTCAAGGTAGAAGCGAGGCGGCGTCGCATGCCACTATCCGTGGCGGCACCTTTGGCTGGACCGAGGACACGCCCATCTTGAGAGACGTCAACGTTACCATCCCGGCATCTCATCTCACAGCCGTGATTGGACCCGTTGCCAGTGGCAAGACCACCTTTGTCAAGTCTCTTCTTGGCGAGATCCCCTTTGCCCGCGGCTCCGTTGAGGTGGCCATGTCTGCCATGCGAGGTCACGTCGGATACTGTGACCAGCAGCCCTTTCTGACCAACCACTCCATCCGCGACAACATAACGGGCGGTAGCGACGTGTTTGACCAGAATCGATACCGCGAAGTCATCCATGCGACGATGCTCGACCGTGACCTTCCTTCAATGCCCCAGGGTGACAGAACCATTATTGGAAGCGGCGGGATTGCACTGAGTGGAGGCCAGCGACAGCGGGTTTCCATTGCCAGGGCACTCTATCTCGCCGACGCGGATCTCTTCATCTTTGACGATGTGTTGAGCGGGTTGGATGCCACCACTGAGCAACATGTGGTTCGATATGTGTTTGGCCCAGTCCCGGACGGCATGCTGGCCCGACGTCGCGCCACTGTCGTTCTGTGCACTCACAAGCCGGCGCTCCTTGCCTTGGCTCACCATGTCATCAGGCTGGGAAGCAATGGCAGTGTCGTGGAAGAGAGTCTGGCGCTATCCATGAAGAATGAACCCGAACGTGGAGTAGTAACCAATACACAGCAGCCCGACTCGCTGGTCCAGCAGGAGGGACCTCAGGCAGATGCAGATAGGCCTGAGCCGATGGTAACATCATCCACCGCAGCAGGGGAGAGCAAAGATTCAGCTCGACAGGCGCGCGACTTCCAGATATACAAGCACTACCTACGAACTGTTAGTGGCCTCCCCTTCTGGCTGTTTGTCGTTTTCAGCGCCGGATTCGGCTTCTTCGGCAACTTCCCACGCGTGTGGCTCGCGTTCTGGACGGAGGACACGGACGCAACCCACTCCCAGGGCTACTACATTGGCATATACGGCATGATGCAGGCACTGTGCCTTTTGTTCTTGATAGCCTCCCTGGCAGCCTTTCTAGGACCCGTTATCCGCGTAAGCGGGACGACGCTGCACCAGCGGGCGCTGCTGACGGTCGTGAACGCGCCCCTCCGGCTCTTCACCCGGACGGACATTGGCGTCGTGACCAACTACTTCTCCCAGGACATGACACTGGTGGACGGGCAACTACCGATGGCGGTGATCAACCTTGTCCTGGACATCTTCAGCGTGCTCGTCGTCGCCGCCATTGTCGTCTCCTCGGCGCCCTGGCTGGCCCTCACGTACCCGGCCATGGTGGGCTTGCTATACCTGATCCAGCACTTTTACTTGCGGACGTCGCGACAGCTGCGACTGCTAGATCTCGAGGCTAAGAGCCCCATGTACTCGCACTTCATCGACACACTCAAGGGCATCGCGACGATCCGCGCCTCCGGTTGGACGGCCATGAACACGGAGCGCAACCTGGAACTGCTTGACCGGTCGCAGACACCCCAGTACCTACTCAACATGGTCCAGAGGTGGTTGGCTCTCATGCTCAATATCGTCGTGGCGCTGATTGCGACGCTCCTGGTCGCCCTGATCACACAGCTGCGTCCAAGCTCTAGCCTGTCGGGTGCATCGCTCGTCACGCTCATGTCGCTGAGCGAGGAGCTGACGAACATTGTGCGCTTCTATACCGATCTCGAGACGTCGCTTGGAGCCGTGGCGCGGCTGAAGGGATTCTCGGATCAGACCGAGATGGAGAAGCCGGACGGCGTTGAGCCGGCGACAAGTTGGCCGTCCAGGGGGGCTATCGAGGTGAATGGTGTCTGGGCCACTTATGAGTAAGTTTAACGCATGCCATCCTTTGGATGCACGTCTGTCATTGTATGTATATACTGACACGAGAGATGAATATAGCGAGGACGACGAGAAGCCCGATTATGTTCTCTCAGGCGTCGACTTGTCTATCAGACAGGGTGAGAGGGTAGCACTCTGTGGAAGAACAGGAAGGTACGTACTAAGGAAGGAGCGCAGCCTCTCATGACAATATGTCGTCATCGGCCATTTCAGTTCTGACAGTTTGACCACCAGCGGAAAATCATCCTTGGTTCTTCTTCTCCTAGGCTTCCTCGACCCCGTGGAGCACGATGGGATCCAGGGTAACGTCTCGATAGACGGCGTCTCTCTGTTCAACATGGACCGTCAGCGGCTGCGCGAGCAGGTCATCACCATTCCGCAGGACACGGTGTTTCTCCCCTCGGGAAGCACTGTCAGGGAGAACCTGGACCCGCTGGGAGTGGCCACGGAAGAGCAATGCCGAGGTGTTCTGGTGGACCTGGATCTGTGGCGCACGGTGCAGCTGCAAGGCGGACTGGAGAGCTCACTCTCGGAGGAGGCGCTGAGCCAGGGCCAGAGGCAGATGTTTAGCCTCGCGCGGGCGGCTGTTAGGAGAAGGAGTCTAATGGCTGTTGGCGGGGGCGGCAGTCTTCTTCTTCTGGACGAGTTCACCAGCTCTGTTGACGTGGACACGGAGCGACTGATGATGGCGGCGGTGGAGAAGGAGTTTCGGGGCTGCACCGTTGTCATGGTGGCGCATCGGCTGGCGACAGTCATGGAGTTTTGCGACAGAGTCGTTGTTGTGGATCGGGGGCATATAGTTGAGTCGGGAGATCCCAAGGTTCTACGGAGGATGGAGGGGACGTGGTTTGCGTCGCTTTCAGAGGCTTCGACGTAGACTAGGTACTAGTACTACGAGATACATACTACAAGGTTACTACTCGGATACTACAACCGCGATATTGTGTAGATGGTCGATTCGTACAAACATGATATTCAACTCCTGGTAAACTCCACTGTAAAATGACCCAAGCTGTATGCAGCCTAGAAGGTAAAGACCTGGTCCTCCAACTTGCTCGATGGACGAGTCTTTTCGTACCCCAGATTCTCCGTCGTCTTCTTCATGGCGCTGATCATGGGGGGCGGCCCGCAAAGAAGAATCTTGATATCGCTCGCCGGCTTGGGCAGCCATTCCTATTGAGGAAGAATGTTAGCATGTATACATGTGGACTTGTCGCCATCCCTGGAGAGTACCAACGTACACTAATCATGTCTGGGGTGACGAAGCCAACGCCTCCTGTCCAGCCCTCAGGCGGGTTATTAAGGACATGGTGGATGCGAATGCCGCTATCCTCCCTGGCAACATCCTCCAGGTCCCGTCGCAGGAGGATATCGTCCTCATTCACGTTGGCAAAGATGAGATCAACCTGCGTTGTATCCCCCTCCGGACGACCACGCACAATGGCCCGGATGATCTGCAGCATGGGGGTGAGTCCCGTTCCGCCGGCTATCATGCCAAAGTGCCGGACCATGTTGGGCGTGTAGGTGAATGCGCCCTTGGGACCACGCACGCGGATGCTCTCGCCGATTCTCAGGGAGGCTAGATGCTGCGTGATGTTGCCCTGGGGGTATACTTTTATGAGCAGGTCGAAGTGGCCGGGCTGGTGGTCGCCTGAGATGGGGGTGTAGGAGCGGATGATCTCCTTGGTGGACCCGTCGGGTTGGGGGAGCATTGCGCCGATGGAGATGTGTTGGCCTATGGGGAGGCCGAAGATGGAGGTGGGGGTTGGTAGTTTGAAGCGGAAGCTGGGCACTGCATAAGCGACAGGCACAATAGACAAGAAGAAAGACAGAAAGAAGAGGGAAAATAAAAGAAGATGTGCCACTTACATGGTTACATTGTGGGAAATGTCTGTACGCTCTTGGAGCGGGAACTCTTGGAAGACATCGGGCTTCAGAACGACTTCCTTTGCGGTGGTGGGGACAGGGGCTACTTCTGGTGCCGACGAGACACTCGAGGCTGGGGAGCTGGCAGGACTGAGGGTGCCGATCTCGAGTTCGGGGAGGATGTCGTCTGCTTCTTCGGAGTGGCCTGCGTCTTCGTAGGCGTCTGTGCAGTCTTGTCCTGCGGCGTCGATTAGGATGTTGGCGCTTCCTCTGGAATGTGCAAGGTGATGTTAGCTATCTGGCTATACAAGAGACCAAGGACGTGTATAGGGGGGGAAGGAAAGATGGAACCTACGGGTGGTCGTCGACAAAGGATGTGACATCGTAGACTTTGTTGCGGATCACAATGTATAAGTCGTCTTTGGTGTTGTGCTCAGAGACCTGGGACAGGGTGAATTGAGCCATTGCGAAGGATAAGACTGACTGAAACAAACTGGTTGATCAAGAGAGGGAGAGAGAGAGAGAGAGGGAGAGTGTGTGAAGTTTGAGGAAAAGAAAGAGCAGTCATTGTAGACCCCCATATCGGACATGTCATCAAGACTGCGGATGGCTCCAAGCATGTAAGTACATATTGTAGACCTTCTCCTGCAGGAGAGTCTCGCTTCGCGCGTCTCGACCCAACGACTTGATCGCTTCATGCATCGCTACGACTTAGACGATAAAGACGCCGTGAAATATCTCCCTGTCCGGTTTAGTTTCATACATCAGATGCCCTGTGTGACCCCGTGGCAATGGAACATAGGAGTCCAACAGACCTGCTGATGAATATCTCCAATGCCATTTATCAGTGGACCCTTGCCATTCGGGGCTCTGTGGGGATGGAACCTGAAGGACGGGAAGTCTAAGCCTCTGTTGCGTGTTAACTTCCTAGTATGTCCAAGTGTGTGGATTTGGGTGCAACGGGTGCGGATTTGGTGTACAGTGGTGTATGTGTGTATGTGCATGTTTGGCCGGTATCAATCTGGCTGAATGTGGGGAAGTTGCCAGAACCCCGATAGTTGCACGGGAGTGTTCGGGACACGCCCAATCGCTTGAGCTTATCTTCACCCCGCCTGCGCTTTACTACTACTAGGAAAGCAATATGTCATCATGAACGCCTACATGTCTACTCTGTACCTGGTACGTACATATCTACCCGGAGTACTACTAGTAGTCCTAGTAGCTAATTCCCTCTTCTGTCTCTGACGTTTTCTCACAGACTTTCACATGTATCTTGGACTAGGAACTTGGACTTAACATCAACGTCAACGTCAACGTCAGCAACCACTTGTGCAAACAACGTCCATCAAAATGTCTCTCTCAGTCAAGTTGACGGCGCCTAACAAGCGCGAGATCACCCTTCCCACGGGTCTCTTCATCAACAATGAGTTTGTTGCTGCCACCAGCGGGCGCAAGGTCACCAGCATCAACCCCGCGTGAGTGAGCTCCATACCATGCACTAGGAAGAACATCGCAAAACTGACCGTTCTGGTAGTGACGAGCAGGAGATTGCCTCCGTCGAGGCTGCCTCGGCCGAAGACGTCGACAAGGCCGTCAAGGCAGCCCGTGCCGCGCTCGATGGCGAGTGGTCCACCATTGCCCCGACCGACCGCGGCCGGCTGATGTACAAGCTGGCCGACCTGATCGAGGAGCACCGCGAGACGCTCGCCACGCTGGAGACATGGGACAACGGCAAGCCGTACCAGGTGGCCCTGAACGAGGACCTCGGCGAGGTGACCCTGACGCTGCGCTACTACGCCGGCTGGGCGGACAAGATCTTTGGACAGACCATCCCGCTGAGCTCGCAGAAGATTGCCTACACGCTCAAGCAGCCCATCGGTGTATGCGGTCAGATCATCCCGTGGAACTACCCGCTATCCATGGCGGCGTGGAAGCTGGGACCCGCCCTGGCCTGCGGCAACACTGTGGTCATCAAGCCGGCCGAGCAGACGCCGCTGTCGATCCTGTACCTGGCGACGCTGATCCCCAAGGCGGGCTTCCCGCCCGGCGTGATCAACATTGTCAACGGGTTCGGGCGCGAGGCCGGCTCCGCGCTCGTCGAGCACCCGGACGTCGACAAGATTGCCTTTACGGGGTCGACCGTGACGGGCAAGGCCATCATGAAGGCTGCGTCGGGAACCATGAAGAACATCACCCTCGAGACGGGCGGCAAGTCGCCCCTACTGGTCTTCCCCGACGCGGACCTGGCCCAGGCGGCTAAGTGGGCCCACGGCGGCATCATGAGCAACCAGGGCCAGATCTGCACGGCCACCTCGCGGCTGCTCGTCCACGAGGACGTGCTGGAGGACTTCGTCGCCAAGTTCGCCGGCGAGATTGCCAGCGCCAAGATCGGCGACCCCTTCTCCGATGATACCTTCCAGGGCCCCCAGATCACATCGGACCAGTACAAGAAGATCCTCGACTACATTGAGACAGGCAAGAAGGGCGGCGCCAAGCTCATCACGGGAGGGAAGCCGTACAAGAATGCCGGCGGCAAGGGCTTCTTCATCGAGCCCACCACCTTCACCAATGTCACCGAGGACATGGCCATCTTCCAGGAGGAGGTCTTTGGGCCCTTTGTGTCCATCACGCCCTTCAAGGACGAGGCGCAGGCCATTCGTCTGGCCAACAACAGCTCGTACGGTCTGGGATCCGCCATCTTCACCAAGGACATTGAGAGGGCGCACCGTGTCTCGGCGCGGCTGCAGGCCGGCATGGTCTGGATCAACAGCTCTAACGACTCGGACCCTAGGGTGGCCTTTGGCGGTGTCAAGCAGAGCGGTATTGGCCGGGAGCTTGGTGAGGCTGGACTCGAGGCCTACTCGCAGACAAAGGCGGTCCATGTCAACTTGGGACAGACGCTGTAGACTACGGGGAAGTCAATCTTTCTTCCATTCTATAGCAAGTCCATAGTTTTCCATATATCAAAATGACACCCGGGAATTACATCTGCTAGGTAGTAGTATGTATTACATGTGCATGCACTCCGTACTTTTGCTCAATTCATACACGGACATGCGCGCATGTGCGCGCAACCCCGCTGACCCCGCCGAAATACTCCCCGCAGTTGCGACTTCCGAGTTATGTCCGACTGATACGAGTATAGGAGCTCAATTCGGCATCTGCCCGCGATAACCCACGTACATATGCTAATACCGAGAGGCGTATCTTTACCATGCGCATTGCCATATCTACAAGTACTTCTATTCCAAAATATCAATATACATACGTGCATGTACTTGTAATCCAAATACCACAATGGGTTTACTCCACAGATGCTCTCGGAAAATATTGGTTCAGCTACCATTGTAGTATTGATGTCACCCTCAGCCAAGTTCTAGATGCCGTTATCGTTATATGCATCATTCAATCACTCCATCATGTATACAAGTATATGATACTCGTCTGCGCTCAAAAAATCAACAAACCCCCAGTGCCCCCTATTAATGCATTATATCTTGGCAACAGCCCTGTAGCAAGGGTAGTTGCCGCGGTCCAGCGAAGCACGCAGCTCGCGGATCCGCTCCTCGGTAAGGAGCAGCGACGTGGGGAAGTCCTTGGGCAGGTCCTCCCCGATGAGCAGCGAGGCAGCAGCCTGGGAGGTGCGGAACGCCTTGATCATGCCGGTAGCATGGTAGGCGCCGCAGACGAACTGGTGGCTGCGGCCGGGGAAGGGGATGTTGCCGATAAAGGGCAGGCCATCCTGGGTGAAGCTGACGATGCCGGACCAGGCGTGGTCGATGCTGGCATCGGGCTTGGGGTTGATGATGGCCTCGTAGGGGAAGCCGCGCAGGTGGGCATGGGGCATGAGGTCTGTGATGCTGTCGTCGCCGGTGGTGGTGCGACCCGTGCAGGCGCGGCCGGTGACGACGCCGCCGCTCTTCTGCTGGATAAGGTAGTCGTAGTCCTTGGGGCCGTAGCGGTACCAGACGGAGTACTCGGGGACGGTGCCGAGGGGCGACTGGCCGTTTGCATCGGCGGCCCAGTGGACGACGTTGACGCGCACGGGCGACACGAACGGCTGCATCTCGGGGAGCAGGTAGCCCATCCAGGCGTTGGTGGCGTGGACGACCTTGCGGGCCTTGATGTCGCCGCGCTTGGTCTTGACGGTGGCGTAGTCGTCGCCGTCATTGTCCTCGACGGCCTCGACGGGCGTGTTGGTCTGCATGTTGACGCGTCCGTTGCCGATGAGCGTCTCCCACACCTTGGAGATCCACTTGTAGGGCCAGACGGAGCCCGCGGGGATGGTGATGGCGCCGACGCACCGCTTCGACAGCTTCATCTGGTGCTGCAGCACGTCCGGGTCCGTGTGGACCGTGTGCAGGGCCGCCAGGTGCGGGGCGTGCACGCGGATGTCCTCGAGGGCCTTCAGGTCACGCTCCCACACGGCCTGGTTGTAGTAGGCCTCCACGCCCGTGGTGCGCACCAGGTCGCAGTCTGCGCCGTCCTCCTCGGTCGCCGCCGCGATCGCCTCCAGGTGGCTCTGCTCGAACTCGCTGATCCGGATGGCCTCCTCGATGCCGAACTGGTGCTTGCGCTCGTTCCACATGCTGAACAGCATTGTCTTGATGTGTCCGCCGTTGCGGCCCGTCGCGCCCGAGCACAGCGTGCGCGCCTCCAGCACGACAATCTTCAGGTCCGGCCGCTTGGCCGTCAAGGTACGTGCCAGCGTCATGCCCGTGATTCCCGTGCCGATGATGGCGATGTCGGCCACCTCCGACGGCCACGGCGAGTTGTGGTTGGCGTAGGCATGCGGGTTGATGTGCCAGTACGGCTTGGTCATGTTGGCGCGAGGTAGGCCCGGGTTGACCACACCCGGCTCGTAGATTCCCTCGAGAGCTCCGGACATGTTGGGAGACTTCAATTCAAATCAGTGATGATGATGATGGAAGAAGATTTGGCAGTGGTGATGATGGTACTGGAAGAAAAGGCTTAAGCAATTGAAGGTAATTGATGTATATGAGGAAGAGTGATAAAAATAGAGAGAGCCAGGAAGCTGGGAATTGAAAGATTCAATGCTGTGTTCTCGAGCAGCAATCGCCTTATAGATGATACCGATGCCATATCAGTCCGTATCGGAGAAGCTCCCGCGAGGTAGGAATTGTCCAGTTTTAACCCTTTCGGGAAGGAAAGATGAGACCATGGTCCCCTCCACATCAGGGACGCGAGCCTTGCTCGAATAGCTCGGTCAGAAGCGGGGCATTCTGGCCATTCTTACCCACATTCCATGCCGCTACCGGTGCGGAGATGATAGAGAATGGTCTGGAGATATCCAGATACACGATTGGTACGTAATGAACTGATAAGTCACGGGTCCAGAGGCTGGAAGACTTGCCTGTATACTTGAGCAAAGCGACATTCACAGAATCATGTGTCTCTGTAAAGCAGGTAGAACTAAACTCCAAGGCAACGGATCTCGTCCAGACCCCGGATAACGTACATAAAGTTGTCCTTCAACTTCCCAAACAGGCAAGTGGGGTTTGGTCGTCCCGCATTCAGAACCCCGCCTGGACCCTCGGTTTCAATGTTTCTTCCATGTCATTGACTTGATCGCGGTCTCTCCGGATTACCTTTTTTTGGGTACGATCCGCACAATGTGACTTCACTGTTACTACTGTTTGCCTTTGACCCGAACGTGTCTCTGCTGTTATCAAGTGTATCTCACCAGCACATGCAAATGTCAATGGAACCGGTGCTGTCGTTCTTCACACTTCTGTTCTTCATACATGTACCTGGTGCCCAACGTTGATAACAACCCAACACAATGGGCCACACAGTTCCCGCGGTAAGCCGTCTATTCCCGAGCCTCGGTGCGATACAGCAATTGAACATGTCTTACTCACAACTCTGCACTGCAGCTGAGGGACAGCTCTCTCCTTATACAGAAATGCTTCATTGACGGCCAATGGACAACGGCAGCGTCCGGTCAGACCTTCCTGGTCCATGATCCTGCCACCGGCGCCCTCGTCGGTCTCTGTCCAGAATGTGACACCGGTGATGCGGAAAGGGCCATCCAGGCTGCCAGCAAGGCCTTCCCCCCCTTCGCACAATTGACCGGTCGCCAACGGGCCAAGATTCTGCGAAGATGGTACGACCTGATGATTGACAACATCGACGACATCGCCACCCTGATCACCTGGGAGAGCGGAAAGGCCCTATCCGACTCGAAGGGAGAGGCTATCTACGCAGCCAACTTCTTAGAGTGGTTCTCCGAGGAAGCCACACGGACATACAGCGACACCTTTGTCCCGAGCAGCAAGGGCATGCGCGTCCACGGGATTAAGCAGCCCATCGGTGTCTGCGGGCTCATCACGCCGTGGAACTTCCCCGCCGCCATGGTGACGCGCAAAGCCGCTGCTGCGCTCGCTGCGGGGTGCACCGTCGTTGTCAAGACCCCCGGGGAGGCCCCCTTCACGGCCAATGCGGTGGCCGAGCTGGGCAGACGAGCGGGCGTGCCAGCCGGGGTGTTCAACATTGTCACAGCGCTGGAGAACACGCCGCAAATCGGGCTGTGTCTGACCACTTCGCCCATAGTGAAAAAGGTGTCCTTCACGGGCAGTACCGCGGTAGGTAAGCTGTTGATGAAGCAGGCTTCGTCGACCGTGAAGAAGCTGTCGCTCGAGCTGGGCGGCAACGCGCCCTTCATTGTCTTCGACGACGCCAAGAGCATTGATGCCGCTGTGGACGGCTGCGTGGCCGCCAAGTTCCGAAGTAACGGGCAGACGTGTGTGTGTGCCAACAGGATCTATGTGCAGAGTGGGATATACGATATCTTTGCGGCCAAGCTGAAGGACAAGGTGGAAGGCACCTTCAAGGTTGGCCCCGGTTTCGAAGCCGGTGTGACGCACGGCGCGTTGATCCATTCGCGGGCCGTCGGCAAGGTGGCTGAGCATGTCAGGGATGCTGTTGGAAAGGGTGCCACCGTGTTGACTGGGGGGAAATCCCTGTCGAATCTGGGAGATAACTTCTTTGCACCGACGGTTCTGACAAATGTCAAGGATGATATGGATGTCGCAACGAGCGAGACTTTCGGCCCCGTGGCTGCGCTGTTCAGCTTCGATACTGAGGAGGAGGTCGTGCAGAGGGCCAATGCTGACTGCGTTGGTCTGGCTGGCTATCTGTTCAGCCGGGACATTGATAGGGTGTATCGTGTGGCGGAGAGGCTCGAGGTTGGCATGGTGGGTATCAACACTGGGCTGATCAGCGATCCGGCCACGCCGTTTGGAGGAGTCAAGCAGTCGGGCTTTGGCAAGGAGGGGTCCAAGTACGGTATTGAGGAGTATATGGTTACCAAGACGATTAGTCTATCACACCTGTGATGCATACATATTATGACCCAATCAATGGAATCGAGTGGAAGACTCCAAATCACCATAGACATTATATTGCTGGCCAAGGAAGATGCGCTAAAATGATATTGGAGCAAGGTCCTCCAGGGCCGTACATGTATTGTGGCTTCCTCTCTCTGGGCTGCCTCTCTTGGGAGGAAAAAGTAAGCTTCCTACATTGATACTACCAGACACAGAGTAATCGAAATCCGTCAACCCCCTTATTCTCACTCCGTCGTGAACACTCCCTTCTGCGTGGAACGCCACATAATTCCGTCGTCATATCCTACATGAGAAATAGTTTCGCCTCTGGTAGCAGCTGTGTCCACCGTGCTCCCTGATCCCTCTTCGCCCATATATGAGGCAAGTACTGTATCCCCCTCAGCAGGTTGGCAAAACGACTCCGATTATAATGCTGGAGCAGCATCTTCTCAAAGAAGCTCCTGTGCTCATCCAACGAGCTGGCAGCTGCGACCAGAAACGTTGCCCAGACCAGAACATGCCTCCCCGGTTCGTCTGTCGGTATCTGTTCCAAAGTCTCCTTGAACCGTTCAATTTGTTCATTCGACTCGGTCTCTGTCACGCCACTGACTTCCTCCTCTGCCTCCTCAAAAGACAAGCAGTTATGGGTCTTCATCACGGCTTGTAGGTATATATCGTGTGCCTGCTGCATCACGTCGATGATGACGGCGACTGTCTCTGGCCGACTCTGCGAGCAGTACCGGACACAGTCAAAGTATTGGTCCCATTGCGAGAGCGAGGCGAGGGTTTCCAAGCCGGCCCATTCGCTGATGTGTGGTGCGGCGTATACTCTCATCCTGGCTGGAAGTCAGCACAAATCTCTCAATTGCATTTATGGGGAAGGTCCCGTGTTGAAGAAGATTGAAAACCTACTTTCGAACCTGGCGAACCAGAAACCCGCCGAGTTCGCTGGTCCCCAGCTGGTGTTCGCCCCCCAGTACCTTGGTTGCTGAATGCAACATTCCCAGTATGGTCGAGTAATCGTCCCGTCCCGTCACCATGGCTGCCACGAGGAGCACCAGGACGGCTACGAGGGTGGCCTGCGTGTCTTCGGAGCTGCTCACTGCCAGATTACTCCTGCGCCTCAGACCCTCGATGGATCGGCTGTAGAGGGCCTGCGGGCTGGGTATACCGTCATCAACCCAACGGGATGTGTGCTGCTGCTGCTGCACTTCGGTGATGGCACGGATGTCCATGGGGTTGGTTCCGTCTCTCTTCATGATGGCCTCCCGATGGAAGGCCGATACCGTCAGGACGGCGTTCATGACCAGCTCGTCTGAGTGGGCCATGGGAAGGATGATGTAGCGCCAGCCATTGTGCCTTCCGTCGATGGCCAGCATCTCGCCTGCGATATGGTCTGAATCTTTAATTGAAGAAGGAGGAGTTAGTCTTTGTCCGCACTGAGGGGAGAGTGGATGTTGACGTTTCAATCTTACAGTGCAGGAGCAATGCCCTCTTCCAGGAAGGAACGTTGTCGAGGAGAGACTCCATGCGGATATTGTCGGTTGTGCTGCAGACGAGAGATCGTGCAAGAGGCGATCCTCGCGATCCTCGTTGTGCCTGGCTTCTTGATGATTCCCCAGCATCATCATCTACTGCTGCAGAAGCTTCTGGCAAAGACCACTGGACCCCAGTGAACGTGTCCAGGAAGGACCCTAGGTAATCTTCGATGGAATCTGAAAGTCTTGAAGGACTCCTTGCGACAGTCTCGATCTCTGTGTGATCCAAGTCCGGATCATCGAAATTCACAACACTCGACGACACACTGTCCTCTTCTGTCGGTGATCCAGCATCCGCACCATCTTGGTTTGGGGGGGACAGGGAGGATTGAGAGGCCACATCTTGGCTCGGAAGGGGCTCCTTTGTTCTTGCCGTCTTTCGTGATTGCTCGCGCCTGGATGTTGTAAGCAAAGCATTCTCGATATCAATACATGTATGTACATAATGACGGGGGGGCGGGGGGTTTCAGAGACGTATTACTGACTTTTCACACAAACTCTGGATCGTTTCGCCTGCCCATTTCCCTCGACTGTTGACACCCTCGGTGAAGCGAATCCGGATGTTGACATCGGTGCCGCTGCACTTTAATCCCCTGGAGCAGCATTTCCCACACTGGGGGGCCCTCCGGTCGCATGAGACGCGGCGCTGGGAGCACTCGTAACATCCTGGATCCAGTCATTTTAGGTACGGCTTCGGCAATAATGGACTGGAGGTGGAGAAATGGTATTGAATGGATTGAAGCAATGCAGACTGAACCTACCCTTGACCTTTGGGCGATATGGACGCTTGCGGGGAGACATGATTACGTTTGCTTGGGCTCATGTGCTCTGCGCAGCACAGAGATGGAATACTATTGACATGTACGGAGTACGTTGTAGATGGTGTCCCGGGGATTTCAAATGGGGAAGTTGGAATGAGGTCCTTCCTGGTTATGTGGCAAGAAAGGGCACGGAATTGAAGCCGAGATAAGTCCAGTCGTTATCGAGATATCGGTGTTTCCCGAGATTATCTGTGAGACGTTCAGTACAGTGCAGTCTTTGTTTGCGAAAATGGTTGATGCCGTGATATGCGGGCATCACGGCAGCGGCCAATTCTCTTTTTTTTTTTTTGGCAGGCTGCCTTACCCAAGACGAAAATGAGGCTGTTGATGTTTAGGTTTCAAGGTTTCAAGGCGGTTGTGTTTGGGCTGTGTGGTCTCATCTGACCTGCCCGGATAAGGTCAAGCGCCTTGGGGTTGGGTCTATCGGGATCTAAAGAGGGGTCAACTGGAGCGCTGCTCAGTGAAACTGCAGTCTTATCATTGATAAAATAGATGTCCCTCTCGGGGAGATACGAGCCTTCCGCGATCGTGCCTAGCTGCGGGGAAAGGTGCGGACTAGACATATTCCTACGAGTATTACGGAGTACAGTACAGCTTGGCAACCTAGCATATGACATCTTCCGGGAGAGGAGGGCTTATCAATTGCAGCGTCACAGAAGAGCACAGGTTACAGGTTACAGGTTACAGGTTACAGATACAACTCCATCAACGCCTTCATCTTAGGGCCTGACTTGACTTGATCTGCAGAGTACATCTGGCCAAAACCCGCATTGCATACCCGTCATTGTCAAACGGCATTGCGGCCGTTTTGACAACCGCGTATTTCCCAAAATGGGCAATACGCCTCATCTCGTCCTTGATCTGTGCCTTATCTCCAGACCAGCTGGGCTTCCACGATACGACGCTGTCAGACCAAACCAAGTCAAATCAAGTACTCCGTAATACATGATGACCCATGACTTTCCGACAGTTTGGTCCCGTTGGTACAGGGAACCTTGCCTGTCTGATGGCCTACCGACATTGAATAGTTTCTCGTCTTCTATACCTGATATCTGCATACATGTACATATGCAACTATGTAACTACCAGGAAGGAGTAGATGGATGGAAGTCTCTCTCGGCTATGTGTGGGTGTGGCCATGGAAACTTTGCGGGGTAACAGCCACTTGTAAGTTGCAATGACACTGCACTACGGAAGTCGAACTCCATGTCGCATTGGTTGTCGGGTGTGCCTGGTACGTCTATTCGTAGTAGGCCCAGGCCTGTCTTGTAGTCATAGTAACTGGAGAGAGGTCATGAGGGAGGCCGCCACGTTTGCTATACGCCACGTCCATCGATGTTGTTTATACTCTTTGAACGATAGTGCGCAAGGCCTAGGCTGTAATAGAGAGAAACCTTCTATTCTAGCATTCCTCTAAGGGGAGTTGGAAGAACCACGAGGCCTTGGATTCTGAAGCAGAGGCAACTCAAACCTAAGGCCCATTCAGACACACCGTGCCGTACTCCGTACATGGATGTACCCATCTGTACACAGGGGATCAACTGACGAATGACATGAAAGTGTGGGGTAATAGACCCCGGAGCCCGGAGCTTTCCTGCTTGGGATCCGACGCCGACCAACGAACCAAAAGTCCTCTTTCTTTGATTACCTTGGGACCTGTCTATTCTTGGAGCATAGAGGGAGTCATATGGACTGCCGGGCAACCGGCGTGAATGATGTGCTATTGCGCAGTGCTCCACAGCATTGCCGCGTGGCCAGCAGCAGGATATCCCCTGTTCATGCAGTCCCGGCGAGGTCATCCCCCCTTTCCTGCCTGTACGTGATTCCGATGACTCGAAGAGCTGGCACATGGTATTGAACGTTCAAACATTGATGGAAGGAATAGCAGTGACCGCACAGAGGGTAGAGACAGAAGAACAAGTAATACATTGACTATGAATCAGCTAAAGAGCAAGATGGCATTAAAACCAGCATGTAAACCTACAAGCCGCATACCTGAACGAAATGTTCTCGGCAGGGAAGAAAGTAATGCTACGCGAGCTGGTAGACCATCAGTCGATGTTTGTGCCATCGTTGACAACGGGCGGACCGCGGTAATTTGTCTTGCCCCAGGCGTAGTACCACCCCGTAGCGAGAGCGATGAACCCGACAAAGACAACACTGGCATAGTTGACGGTGCCAGCCGTGACAGGGATGCTGGTGGGCATACAGAAGAGCGGGACAACAAGGACCGACCAGGCGAGAGACACAATGTTGGCGACTGTACCCCAGCGGCCGAGGTAAAACGTCCCCGTCTTGACGTCCTTGCGACCCCTGGCCAGAGACACGGCGATGGGCGCAGCATTGCTGATGGTCAGGGAGATGACACCCGCAGCGGAGAAGGAGTTGAAGGCCGTCGCGGAGCCAAAGTAGATGGCTCCCAGCAGGATCTGAACAACCATGCTCAGCATCATGGCGTTGAAGGGCAGCTCCATGGTGCTGTGGACCTTGCGCCACAGCCCGTAGCCGGGGATGCCGCCGTCCCGGGAGAAGGCCCAGGTGACGCGCGAGGCGGCGGTGGTGCAGCCGATGCCGCAGATGATGGCCAGGACAATCAGGGGGATCATCAGGGCAAAGGCACCGCCCGAGTTGCCCACGGCGGACTTGACGATCACGGGGACGGGCTGGTCCGAGTTAATGAGTGTCTGGAGGTCCGGGAGGACAAAGGCAAAGGTGATGAGGGTGATGAGACCGGCGATGGTGTTCATGATGATGGTGCCGACCATGGCCTTGGGGACCTGGCCTCTGGGGTTGGGGACTTCTTCGCACATGCTGAAGGGACTGGTTAGTACAGGATCTGCAGAGCTTTGGTAGAGAAGCTGGCTGAGGATGTTTCTGGGGGTGGTTCGTGTACTCACGCGATAAGCATTCCCGTTGAAGAGGTGGCATAGGCGGCATGGAGCAGGCCGACAAAGAAGGCCCAGCCGTCGGGCCAGCCGGAAGACGATTCAAAGTGTCCAAAGACGTATGCGGCGTCATGCCTGCCTTGCTTGGCCAGGACCAAGACGCAGATGCAGATGGCGACCAGGCCGATACACGTCCAGTAAATGGCAAAGGTCTTTAAAGACGTTAGTTACACGTTCAAGGACATACATTTACGTAAGAAAGGAGCATAGCTTACATCGATATGCGGAAGCCACTTATTCCCGAGCGACGAGACTGCGTTGCAGAAGAGCGTGAGGGCCACAAAGATCAGAAAGACCTGATACGTCTCGGCCTGGAAGATGCCCTCGCCATCCGCCGTCTCAAAGACATTGATGCAACCCACGATGAAGAGGGTGGTACCAAAGTTGACAGCCAGCGTGATGAGGATGTTGCCCACGACATAGGCCCAGCCGCAGATCCACGAGGAAATCCTGCGCGACCCCTCAGACGACAGCATGAAGACCTGGTAGTACACGCCCCCCGCGGTGGGATACACGCTGGTGATCTCGGCGAGCGACAGGGCGACGCAGAAGATGATGAAGGAGACCAGGACCCAGCCCCAGATCATGGTGGTGGGCCCACCGTTGATGAGCGGGTATATAAGGCTGGTGGACAGGCCGTAGGGGATCGAGGCGAGCACAAAGGCCATGAAGGCCAGCTGGAAGGTCGACCGGTTGCGCGGCAGCTCTGACACGTAGCCCGTCTGCTCCTCGAGGATCTTGATGGAGTTGTGGTCGCCCACCTCGACGCTCTGCGCGCGCTTGTGCTCCTGTATGCCATGGTGTTGTCGGTCGAGGGACGTCTTTTTCCTGTCGGACGGCGCGTCGCCTTGGGGGTACGAATCGGTCGTCATGATGTCACTTGTGTACAAGCACTTGGTAGAACAAGAAAGACTGGATGTGTCGATGAAGAGGGGAGGAGTCGCTTTTCAACTCAAAGAGCGCATAGCTGGCATGAATGCACGGACTATGTGGCACGGAAAGAGAAGGATTCAAGGTGATTTGTGCTCACTATCAGCTGATGCGATTGATAAGGACAGGAGACACGCGGCGAATGTGTTATCGGGATGTTTCAATGCTTCCTTGGGTCCAGTCGGCGCAACGAGATCACAACTCAAAGACATGCACGGAGTCTCTTGGCAGCTTCCCGTCCTTATATGTACAATGATGCACCCCTATCCAGAATACAGGTACTGAACATGGCAGAGTTACGTCGTAATCGCTAGGGGCTGTTCAACATGACATGGTTCCAGCAAGGCTACTGCGAGTGCATTGCCGACTTGCACGGATCAATGCAAAGCCCGAGGCGCCTCCGAGAGAGAGTTTCGATAGTACGAGTACGGAGTATACTCTGTAGAATACCGCGCAAATACGAGTACATCCAACTGGTAGACACGGAACACGGTATGAGTACTCCGTCCTCCGTCCATAGCCAGCTTCAATGCCAGCCTTTCCCGTTGGCAGGCCATGCCCACCACTACGTAATCACTGTCAGGCAGGCTGGCTGGCTGGCAGGATCCCACGCCCGGGGAAAGCGAAGAGATATCAAGATTACAGTACAGGCTTGCAGGCGTGCAGGCCTGTACGGGCAATATCACTTATCAGCGGAGTCCACCCGGGCGAGATTTCGGCTCCTCGGCCAATGGAACATGGCCGATTACGAGGAATCCTTGCCGCCTCCCCCACAACTAGACTCTTTGTGGAAACAAGTCGGAGACCATGCCACTTGAAGATTGTCATTCCCTGGGAGTTTCGTTCTGATACCGATACTGATATCCTCGGTAATACAACTAAACTGCATGGAGTAAGTGTCCAGAGACCTTCTGGCAACTGCTCGCTCTCACTTCTCTACGGAGTAATTACATGTATACGGAATACAACTCTTAGAGACTCTGTGCTCTGCAATACCATTGTCCGGTAAGTGCATGCATGTGTCTATGTCCACCCCTATCCTTATCTGGACACGCCCCCATCCGCCCCTCCCCCACGGTCTGAGCGAGCGGGTCCCCCGACCTGGCGATATCAAGAAAACTCGGTTATAGAGATAACGAGGACAGCCATAAGAGGAACGTTGATGCTGTCACACGCTAGCCGTATTGGGCGTTTGTTTGGCGTGGAATTTCCATTGATACATGTACATGTATGCAAGGCCTTATCCGTGTACATTGTACATAGGAGACATGGACCCTTCGATTTCGATTGCGGCTGCTGCCGAGCGTGAGCATTATTGCCCAGATGTGTTCTAGGGATCCCTCCAATTGCGGGGAGAGAGGGACGTTGTGTCGCATGCAGTGCATGTTGGACTTACATGACACTCTGTGTTAGCCAGCTTCATGTCATTACCCCTCCATGGATGGCGTTTCTCGAATCATTGGGCTGCCATAGGTCATTACATGTATGCTCTGTACAAGTCAAGTCGGCTTGTCTCGAGTATAAAGAACAGACAAGATGGCCGATGGAAGATGGAAATGTTGTCTCTAAGCTCTGCACTCTCTCTACCTGTTTGACAGATCAACCACACATATTCTTATACATCTTGTATACTGCACATCACCACCATGTCTGCCGTACCACTCAAGGTCCCCGAGGGCAACATGCCCGCCTCGTGGTACTCCCAGCCCGCCTTCTTCGAGTTCGAGAAGCGCGCCGTCTTCGCCAAGCACTGGCTCATGACCACCCACAAGTCGCGTCTGCCCCAGGCCGGCAACTTCCTCCGCTTCGAAATGGCCGGCTTCGACTTCTTCCTCATCAAGGACAAGAAGGGCGAGATCCACGCCTTTCACAACATCTGCCGTCACCGTGCCTATCCCATTCTCGAGGACAAGGATGGTCGGGAGGGCAAGAAGCTCATTCTCAGCTGCGGTTACCACGGTATGTCCACTCCAGTCCTTCCTTTTCTTTTCTCTTCTCTTCTTTTCAGAAATCCTTCCTACTTAAACAGTACTTGTAAGTGGGTTGAAAATGGTTGCTGACTATGGTTTTGTAGGCTGGTCCTATGGTCTCTCTGGCAACCTGGCCAAGGCCCCCAAGTTCGAAGAGGTCGACGACTTCCGCAAGGAGGACTACAGCCTCTTCTCGATCCACACGCACATTGACAAGATGGGTCTCATCTGGGTCAACTTTGACGCCTCAGAGAACCCCATCCCGTGGGAGGAGCTCAACGGCGGGACCGACACGCAGGAGCGCTTCAACGATTTCACCATGGACGACTACGTCTACGAGCGCACGTGGACGACCAATGGGCAGTACAACTGGAAGTTGGTTGGAGAGAACTACAACGAGGTAAGAACACAGACACCACACTCACCCATCTACTCCCATTACAGTGGACACGAAATTAACAGAAGTACCCGTGTGTAGTGCTACCACTGCCAAGCCTCGCACCCGGGCATCACGAAAATCACCAACCTAGACCGCTACTCTGTCGAGACCAAGGGCGAGAACAAGGGCCGGATGGAGCATTTCCCCCCGAACCGCGACGACATCAAGGAGGAGGACGTGCAGTTCTTCGGCAACGGCGCCTTCACCTTCAACTACCCCAACACGTCGCTCAACCTGTCTACCCCTTACTGGTTCCTGATGCGCGTGGTGCCCAAGACGGCCACGACAGTCACGACCGAGTACGAGGTGTACCGCAACGTCAAGTCCAAGCAGGAGCACGTCGACCGGGCGGCCGAGTTCTTCGAGGGCATCGAGGTCGAGGACTACCACCTCATGAACGGGGTGCAGAAGAACCTGGGCAACGGCGTGTTTGTCAACGGCCCCCTGCACTCCAAGCGCGAGTCGGGCACCATGGCCTTTAAGCGTCTGCTCAAGAAGGATCTCGATCGCCACTTTGAGCTCGAGAAGAAGAATGGCGGGGAGATTAACTTTGCCCGCAGGAACACGCAGATTCACCCGTCTATCAATGTCGAGGAGAAGTTTTGCGGTGATGTCTGTGCCTGTCGGGCGGCGGCTGAGGCTGCTGCGTAAGGCTACATGCGAGGAATGAAGGACATGGAGCGAGTGGATGGATGATGAAAACCAAGGCATAGAATGAAACGATAGCAGATACCTCTTTATGTGAATTTACAATGTATTCATTTCAAACACTTTAGTCGCAAAACAACTTCAGAGTCATGTAACCAAACTGCACAGGTGCTATAAGTACGTCTACATCTCGTCGTTGTACTCGACATCGTCCTCATCATCGTCATCATCATCATCATCCTCCTCCTCCTCCTCCTCCTCCTCCTCGTACTCGTCATCGTCATGACCGTACTCGCCCCTTTCCCTGTCATAGCCTTCGACATAGTACTCGTCCGTGACCGCGAATTTCAGATACTCCTCGGGTATCTCCTCGGCCAGACCAAAGTTGTGGAGATACCATTGGTGAAACTTGGTAACCACGTCCTCTGGCGTGTCGGCGGGAAGCTCGAACACGCGGTCGTTGACGATATAGCGGATCGGGTGCAGGTGGTCTCCAAATTCTTCTTCACCGTCATCCTCGTCCTCAAACTCCTCGCCCTCGTCATCGTACTCGTCATAGTCCTCCACGTACTCGGCCCTTTCCCTATAATAACCTTCGACATAGTCCTCGTCCGTGAGCGCGAATTGCAGAAATTTCTCGGGCATCTCTTCTTCAGGACTGCTCAAGTGTCGGATATAGAATTCGTGAAACTCGGTAATCATGTCCTCTGGTATGACGGCGGGAAGCTCGAACACGCGGTCGTTGATGATATAGCGGATCGAGCTCAGGGTCTGATAGTAGCCCTCCCCCAACAACTCTCCACCCTCCTCGTCTTCGTCTTCGTACTCGTCGTCCACGTCCACGTACTCGTCCCTTTCCCTATAATAGCCATCTTCAAAATACTCGTCCGTGAGCGTGAATTGCAGAAATTTCTCGGGCATCTCTTCTTCAGGAATGTTCAAGTGTCGGAGATAGAATTCGTGAAACTCGATAACCATATCCTCTGGCGTGTCGTCGGGAATCATGAACACGCGGTCGTTGATCGTATAGCTGAGCACACCTTGGTAGCGTCTGCGTTGCTCTAGATCTTCCTCGTCAAACTCCTCACCCTCCTCGTAGACGTGGTTCCTTTTGTAGCCGTTTTCGTAGTACTCGTCCGTGACTGCCAAATCGAGAAATTCCTCAAGTATCTCTTCAGCATGGTCATAGTATCGGTAGAACCACTGCTGAAACTTGGCAACTCTGCCCTCTGGCGTGTCGCCGGGAATCTTGAAGTAGCGGTCGTTGACTTGGTAGCCTCTGAATACATCTGTGCTGTCCCAGTCAAACGCGTCAAACTCGTCAAACTCGAGAACGTCCCTTTCGTAGCCTTGGAGGTAGGACGCGTCCGTGACTACGAAATCGAGAAATTCCTCAAATATCGCTTCAACATCGTCAAAGTATCGGCGATACCACTGCTGAAACTTGGCAACTCTGTCCTTTGGCGTGTCGTCGTTAAGCTTGAAGACGCAGTTTCCGACTCGGTAGCGTCTGTGTTGCTCTAGATCGTCCTCGTCAAACTCCTCACCCTCCCCCTCGACGTCGTCCCTTTGGTAGCCTTCGAGATAGTACTCGTCCGTGACTGCTAAATGCAGGAATTCCCCGGGTATCTCTACAATCCTGTCAAAGTGTCGGTGGTACCACTCGTGAAACTTGGCAACCAGGTTCTTTGGCGTGTCGTTGGTAAGCTCAAACACGCGGTCGTTGATTTGGTAGCGTCTGCGTTGCTCTAGATCTTCCTCGTCAAACCACATCTCCTCGTCGACGTCGTCCCTTTCGTAGCCTTCGACATAGTACTCGTCCGTGACTGCCAATTTCAGGAATTCCTCGGGTATCTCTTCAGCATGGTCACATTGTTGGTGAAACCACGTCTGGAACTTGTCAACCAGGTCCTTTGGCGTGTCGTCGGTAAGTTCGAACGTGCGGCCGATGACTTGGTAGCGGAGCGGGCCCAGGCGGTCTTGGGGTTCTTCATCTCCAAAGTCTATGGTGATGGGGATGTAGTCGTCTTCCGTATAGTGTCGATCTTCTACGGAGAATACATGAGAGTCAATACTGATATCCGCACACGCGTGTAACACGGTATGCAGTATACGTATGGTGGCAGGGGAAGAACGTACCTCCGCAAATCTCAAATTTGTCCAACTCATCCCATCTCTCATTTTCCAGGTGATCATGCGCTGCTTCCAAGGTGCCTCTGGGTACGTAGATTTCCCTCTCGACGCCATCTGGGCCCGTGTATCCGAGGCAGTTGGGCTCGACGTAGAACTCGGCCGGGGGCCAGCAAGTATCGGACAGGGCATAGACGAGGGCCATTTTGCCGTGCTAAGGTTGGTGGTGGGGCAATATCAAGTAACATGCGATGGGTTCGGTTTGGGGGACTGTGAAACTTTTAAGTCCACTTTGACGGATGTCGTTGGTATGGGGCTTGACTTGTAATACTGACGATGGAGGCGGGGTTCCGGTCAGTGACTCAGAAGACGTGAGAATGGCCTCTGAATGGGTGCCATGAAGTGTCGGCCAAAGGACAGATTGTTGTTGCCTTGATTCTCTGCAAAGTATTAATAGAAGTGCTGCCACTGAACTTGTCGCGATTGGTTGTTGGTTGGTTGTTGGTTGTTGGTTGTCTTTACTGGAATACGAGTAATACGGCGGATCACACGGCACTGGCACTGGCACTGGCACTGGCACTGGACGGTTTTGGCAACACTAGTACCGGGCACAACCGTGAACCGTCTGACTGTTGAGTACAAGACATCAATAAGCATTAGTCGGTTAAAACGTGCTTGTTAAAACATATGATCCTCGACTTACAACGGTTTGTCCATAGAGTTGATGGATGCCTGCCAACTGATACAGAAGACGCCAGAATGCCCCGAGGGCCGAGTGTCAACAGGTTCATTATGCGCAAAAGATTCTATTCGCACACCTTCATTCGGGCGTATGGTCTAGGGGTATGATTCTCCCTTCGCATCTTTGCGACTCTGGGAGAGGTCCAGGGTTCAATTCCCTGTGCGTCCACATTTGTTTTTCTTTTTGTCTTTTATGACGATTCCTTTTTGCAACTCTTGTCTTCAGTCTCTTTTGTTTTTGTTGCCGCGTTTAGTTATTCCTCTTCTCGGAGCATATAGTAGCTGCAAAGGTAATGAAAGCGGGAACATAGTGATGTTCGCTTATACACGTGGAGTGGCTCTTCCAACAAGACTCTCGAGACACATCAGTAGAACAAGATAGTTTCAGTCGCTTCTATCCAAAGACATACACATACACACAGAAACAAACAAAGACTATACTGCTCTGTACCCTACCACGCCGTATGCCCCCCATCAATAACGATATTACTCCCCGTCATAAACGTGCTCGCATTGCTGAGCAGGAACAGCGCCGCGCCCTTGAACTCGCTCGGCTGCGCCAACCGGCCCATCATATTCTCACGGCACCACTTATCCATCAGCGCAGGGTCCTCCTCGACCATCTTCTCATTCATAGGCGTCATGATGTGTCCCGGGCTGATGCAGTTGACTCGTATACCACCACCGCCGCCACCGCCACTAGCAGTACCGTTGGTGCCTTTGGAGTCCTCGGGCGGGGGCGCCGACCACTCCATGGCCAGGTTGCGGGCCAGCTGGACGACAGCCGCCTTGGATGAGTTGTAGACGGGCGAGACGAGCCCCTTGTTGGCCACGTGGGCCGACATGCTGGCGATGAGGCAGATGCTGCCCCGGCAGCCGTACTGCATCATCTTGCGGGCCGACGCCGTCGCTGTCATCAGCACGCCTGTATAGTTGATGGCCAGCACGCGGTTGGCCTCGTCGGCCGTGTACTCCAGGGCCGGGGTGACCTGCTGGACGCCCGCAGCGGCCACCACGCCGTCCAGACGTCCCGCCGAGTCGGCGACGGCGCCGATGGTGTCCTCTAGGGACTGGGTATCCTGCACGTCTACCTGTCTGTACTCGAGGCTGCCGCCCCATTCGGGAACGACGCGTCGCTGGGCTTCGTCCCACTCTTCGTCGGGGTGTTCTAGGCGGTCGAGGCAGAAGACTGGATCAAGATGTCAGCACGCTTGCTCTTCTTTTGCTCGGCCTAGGTATTCTGGAGAGCAGCTGTGTGTTTATGGAAGCTCACCTCGTCCACCTGCTTCGACGAGGGCCTCGGCCAGAGCGAGACCGAGACCTCTGGCTCCTCCCGTGACGATAAATGTCCGACCCTGCATGTCAAAGTCGGCGAATCGCTTGTTGCCAATGTTGGCGCCTCTCGGGAGAGACCCAGGCTGGGTGGCAGTCTCTTTGTCTGTAGTCATCGTGGCCGTACTCTTCTCTGATATTCTTCTTCTTCTTCTCTTCTTCTTGAAGACCTAGCGGTGTTTCGTATCGGTTCGAGGACTTGGTTCAAGGCTTCAATCTACTGAAAGTAGAGAAAGGCATGAATAACGGAAGGAAGTGCATTGAAATATATCAATGGGAATAGCATGACAATCCAAAGCAGCCGCATCGTGCCTGCAACACCTCCTTTACATATGCCCCTGGACCTGTGTTGGTGGCAACGTAACCCTGTGCTGTCTAAACGTCACCAGAAGGCTGGCCAGCCAATCCATCGTGGATGAAAGCTGAGGATGGTGTCTTGTCCAATGCAGGCACTAGGACCATTCCTTCCGAGATTGGCCCATTGTCCATAGGCCACGGCTCGCAGCCTGTTCCTATGACCTGGCCGAGTCTTATATCCAATGATGCTCCCTTGTAGCACATGACGTCAATGACGCTCAGCACACACACGCATGTATCCAATGCTTGCCACCCTGCACCCCCACGCGCACTGTAAGACGGTCGGTATCTAATGTAAGACGGCATGGAGATGAAACATCAGCTAGAGCCTCCCGAGCAACAGAGGTTTCCAAGTTGCCAAGGCATGGATCGTGAGTCGTGACGTCTTCTGGCGATACATTAAGCTTACACCGCCTTACCGACGGCAACTTAATTCTACACCGAAGGGGCTAGTACCAGGCACAGCACAGCCTCTCACGGGTACTAAGGACTAGTATTACTACCTTACTACTAGTAGTAGTAACTTGCACGGGGTATGGTAGTGATGCACAGCATAGATGCGACAATTACATGTTCAATTCTAGTACTGTATATCCATGACCTTTGGTACTACTTGGTACAACTCCAGTCCTAACCAAACAGACGCACCTCCTCGTGACCCTCCATATCGACGTCATCCTCCTCATCGCTCTCCTCCTCGTTGAGCTCGAGCCTCTGGCCAAACAGCGTAGCAAACAGCCGATCGATAGCAGGCTGCTCCCACGCGCGACGGTCCTCGGACGCCGCAAAGTTCTGCACCTTCTCGTGCACCGTGAAGCGCAGCTTGCGGCCCTTGCTCGCCTTGCGGTCGACGTTCTTGCGCGACTTGCCCGAGCCGGCCGCTGTGAGCACCACCGACGGCACCGCGCTGGCCTGCTCGACGTTGGAGTCGACGGTGCGCTGGTCCACCAGCTCCTTGAGCAGCTGCTGGTACAGGTCCGCGTCGTCGTACACGTCCTCGTCCTCTGTCACGTTGCGTCGGGACGCCTGCACGGGCGCGCACGACCGCGGCACCTTGGTCCGCTTCACGAGCCTGTACTCCGTGTTGGCCAGCTGCTCCTCCAGGTTGGTCGACAGGGAGCGCGACGACGACGACGACGAGTTACCGCGGCTGCCCGTGTCGTTGACTGCCCGCACCTTTTGCGACCACTTGTCCAGCCGCTCCTTGCGCACCTTGGCTAGGCGCCGGTCGTCGGCCTGCATCTGCGCCCACATCTCCGAGCTGGGCGTCGACGCGGTGAACTCGTACTTGCGCTTCGAGCCGGCGCGCGAGGGCCCAAACGTCACGCGCAGGTCACTGATGGTGTTGAGCAGCTTGGCGGCCGCGGACTCGGCCGCCTCGTACGGCTGCTCCGACGAGTCGTCCGAGCTGGCGTCGTCGCTGAGCGTCGGGAACGTGTTGGCTGCCACCAGGGCCTTTTGCAGCCGGATGCGCAGGTTCAGCAGCCCGTCGTAGATCTTGCGCTGCTGCTGGATCGCCAGGCCCTTTTGGACGTCACTGTTGACGCTCGGAGCCATGGATGAGGGCTTGTTGAGCGTGTTCTTCTTCTTCTTTCCGGCGTCATCGTCATCGTCATCGCTCTCCTCTGACTCCTCATCATCCTCATCCTCATCCTCATCCTCATCGTCTTCAGCGTCTTCGTCGTCGTCATCCTCCTCGGAATCGTCATCGTCTCCGCCGTCGACGAGAGCATCAAGCCCATCATCCATGTCCTCATCCTCACCCGAGTCTTCGCCATCGTCCGACTCAGACATGAAGTCCGCAGCCGTAGCCCTCTTCTTCCCCTTCTTCTTGTCCAGAGGCTTGGAGCTGCCACGGAAGACAAAGCCACCAAGGCGGTCGGCATCCGACTCGGCGAGGGCGTCGTCGCTGGAGATCTCCGAGTCGTCGTCCACCGCTGCCTCCTCATCGGCCTCGAGGTCCGCGTTCTCCGGGTCGGCGTACTCCTCGTCCTCGCCGTCGCTGCTCTCCTCCTCCTCTTGGGGCTCATTGTCGCTCTCCTGCTCGAGAGCAGCCCTGGACACCTTGGAGCCGCTGTACTTGGGGCCCAGGGTCGCGGCATCCTTCTGCCTCAGCTGACTCTTGCCTACGGGCTCATAGTGCTCCGTGCCCGTGTTCTCGACATGGCTGGCGTCGCTGTCGTCGGATTCAATGTCGCGAGCGTCGGCTTCGGGATCGTAGTCTGCATGCAAAGCATTAGATGAATTCACTCAAGGCAGACAGAATATGATGGAATAGATGAGAGCCTACCCTTGACAATGTGCTCCTGCTCATCGAATTGAGCGGCACGGCCCTTTGCCTTGGCCATTCTTGCGTAGGTATCGTAGGTATCGATGTTTGTCGATATACCCTTGAGACAGGTTTTTTTTTAGAGTAGACGATCAAGCCACCCCACGTCTAGATTTTTTTTTTTCTGGCTTGCATTTCGGTTCCAACTTTTGGGCGGTAGATGGCGGCAGAAAGCCCCAGGTGGAGCTTGGGGAAATAGTGGGTCAACGTCATGTACCTGGGGGACGTTCCGCGGCTACCAACTACGACGATGACAATTGATGGTCATCATCCCTCTCATTTCCATCTTCTTTCTCATCTTCATTCTCATTTTGCGAGGATCGCTTTGGCAGCATCTCATTTTATTTCTTGCGACTCAGACAATTGCATCTCTTGATGGCCTCAACACGCTACTAAAGCTACCTAAGCTATGGTCCCATTTCGCCCATCGCCAGTCCGGCTACTCCAAACCACCAGATGTCTACAGCATGAGAACCCTCTAGTAAGCAAACAACATCTGCTCCTTACATGGCATCTACTGACATATTTCGCAGGGCCTCCCACGTACGGGAACCCCACCCAACTGGCCCAGAAAGCCCCAACGCCGCAACATCACCGGCGTCGACAAGGTCATAGCCGTCTCCTCGGCCAAGGGAGGCGTCGGCAAGAGCACCGTCGCCGCCAACCTCTCTCTGGCATTTGCCCGCCTCGGCCTGCGGGCGGGTATCCTAGACACGGACATCTTTGGCCCCTCCATCCCCACACTGTTTGATCTATCTGGCGAGCCGAGGTTATCAGACAGTAAGAGCACACACATCTCCCCTCCATCCCCATAGTCTAGCTGACATGCCGTGCTTTCAGAAAACCAACTCGTCCCCCTGACAAACTATGGCGTCAAGACAATGTCAATGGGCTACCTGGTTGGCGAGAACGCCCCCGTCGTCTGGCGTGGTCCCATGGTCATGAAGGCCATTCAGCAGCTCCTCCACGAGGTCGACTGGGGTGGTCTGGACGTCCTGGTGCTCGATCTCCCCCCCGGCACTGGCGATACGCAGCTCACCATCACCCAGCAAGTGGTTCTAGATGGTACAGACACTTTACCCTCTTCCTCTCTCCCCCCCAGCTTGTACTTGTGCTCTGATCTTGATGTTAATGTGTGTGTGTGCAGGCTCCGTCATCGTCACCACCCCCCACACACTGGCTACCAAGGACGCCGTCAAGGGCATCAACATGTTCCGCACCGTCAACATCGACATCCTCGGCCTCGTGCACAACATGTCCCTCTTCAAGTGCCCCCACTGCAGCGGTGAGACCCACGTCTTCGGCTCGACCGACCGCGTCGACCGCATCTGCAGCGAGCACAACATCGACTACCTAGGCGACATCCCGCTGCACCCCAACATTGGCGACGACGCCGAGAGGGGCAAGCCCACGGTTGTTGCGGAGCCCGAGAGTGACAGGGCCGGTGCCTTTACAAACATTGCCAGGACCATTTCCTCCAAGATTGGGCTTCAGATCTAACGAGAAAGAAAGATACGGTAGTCATGTTCGTGATATATTGTAATACTAGCACTAGCATATACACTATGTACCACCCTTGGACCCAACACACAAAGGCATATATACCAGCCTGCTCGTTGACTCGCCAAAGAATTCCAGTGACAGATGTCGTTTCGCGTTGCCGTTGCGCGAGGTCTCGTATGCTTCGAAGAAACGACAGGACCCAAGAAAACGTTAGTGCCTGCGCATTCAATCTTCAGGTGGTTTTACCGTTGTTGAAGACTTGTTTTTGTTTTCTTTCTTCCCATGAGGCCATGGAAACCGCCCCGACTCTGTTCTCCAAACGCCGCAAAACACCCTCCCAGTCGCAGAAAAGAGAGACTCTGAAAATAAAATCGATAAGTAGACAGGAAGTAAAGGCATGGGATGGATGGGGGAAAGGAGCCCGATTCCTATTGGATTTGTACAAATTAGTCCAGGTCTTCGTTTGGCTGGTAGACATGGCGGCTGCGAGTTGGGTCTTTGCGCATGGACTGGCCAGAACCCGTGAAGCCAACTAGAGATAGTTAGTAACTGTCATTTTGAAGGGTGGTAATCCCGAACATACCTCTACCGTGGACGCCCTCGGGAGTGCGAAACATGCTGTCCTTCTTGTGCGTCTTGCCAAACTTGGACTTGGAGTTAAACTCCTGCCACTTATTCTTGCCCGCCTCAAGCTCCTTCTTGGCCTTGATCTTCTTGGCCTTGGGCGGCTTGGGCGCGTCGCCATCTGCGGGGGCCGCAGCGCCATCCTTCGCGGCGTTGGTGTAGACCGTTGCGCCGGCCGACGAGACGACGCCCGGCCCTGACGCGGAGGGAGGAGGGGGAGGAGGAGCAGCAGCAGTACTGCTCTGGAACCCCGCCGCCGGAGGTCCGTCTGCCTTCCTCTTGTTGGACACGGGCCGGATGTCCCTCGATCGGAGCGTCTCGGTGTTGTCGTAGCTCTTGAACTTGACCGTGTAGATGGGGGCCGTGGATGAGCCGGTGATGGACGTGATGCGGGCCGGGTAGAAGCCTTTGTCTCCAGACAGCCACTTGGCGAGGACGGTGTCGTTGACCTTGTAGTTTGCTGCTGCCGCGGCGGACTCGTCGTCGTCGTGGGAAGGGGCGCTCTGTTTTCGCGATGCCTCTGCGCGGGAAGGCTCTGCTGAGGGCGGCGGCGGCGGTGGCGACGGCGTGGACTGTTTTGCTGCGGGCTTGGGGGGTGCTGCCTGCTGCTGCTGGGGCTTCAGCTCAGCAATGTTTTCATTGAGGAGGTTGATGAAGTTTTTCAACTCGTCTTGTAGGGCTGCGAGCTCGGCATTCTCGGGATCGTCGCGCAGTTGGCCGGCGACAATGTCGAACTGTAGGAAGTCGGAAACAAGAAGGTCAGTTCATGTGCATGGCATGGCATGGCATGGGTCTTTTGCGCCTGGCGCCTGGGTGGGTGGGCGGACGTACCTGTTCCTGATATTGCTGCTTCTCCTCCTCAAGACTGGCCAGAGACATTGTGTCGAATACTCGGAGGGTATGATAGATATATGTGATGAAAAGAAGAAGATGGGATTGCGACCGAGAAAACTGGTCAACCGAGGATGGGATGTTGGTTTGTTGATGGACAGACGTAAATGTTGGCAATCACGAGGGTCCCACTCGCGGCCGGGAACAATGAAGTCAGACACTATCCCCAGATTTGGCTGGGTCACGTGGACGGATGGACACGGCAGACGCTCGCGTGCCACTGGCTCGTGGAATACCGCAGAACACATGGATATCTCTGAGTCTTTGGGATGGAAAGGAACGGAATGATTGTCTTTTGTTTAATTTGGTTTCTGATCAGGTAATAAGGGTATATTATGGGAGTAGGTATTGGTCGTGCTGCATCGCATTCTTAGAGTGAGTACAGACACTTCGTTTACATATATTGGACGTTCTTCGTCTCGTCACATTACAAATCGGAAGACTCTAGTCCAAACTGCTTTCGTCCATGATTAAGACAATAATATCCTTAATTTCAAGTCTATTTAGTCTCTAGACATCTCTATGAAACATAGACAATCGTTGCAGAATCTAATGCAGCTCCCATCGTATTAAATCATCCACTCCCTAAATCTGAATCGGCTCAACAGGGTAGGACACTGAAGTTGAACTTCACCAGTTTCTTGGTTCATTGCCTTCCCTCTACATGACGTTTATGGTCTCGTGTTATTTACTAGTAGTACTTTGCTTTATTTACGAATTGACGTTTCTGGGTTATACATACAAGAGCGACTCTTTTCGTAGTCCTAGCTGCTCATTCCGAATACATCATCCTGTGACAAACTCTTCCAATCCTAAAGAAGCCTTTCCGACTTATACGATGTAAGCCACCAACCACCTTGTCCGAGAAAGAAGAGGCGTAGAGATCGGAAACCAGACACATTCATTAAAGAAACTCTCATTCTGTTCCAATTGCCCTAGTCTAAATTATCTGCCGTTATAGCTATTCTGACGAACCTGCCCCTGCCTCTTATACGTAGCCGCCAACTGCCCCCCAGCGCCTTTCCCCGCAGCTCCTTCACCCGTAACCCCAGTTCTTTCACTTCAACCAACCGACCTCGCTTCTGGTACATGGCTGATAGACTCATGACTTTATGGTCAAACATCCATCATCATCACCATCATCATCATGCTGCAAAAGGCACATATCGATGATTTCGTCCAGGAACAACGTGGTCTGACGGGAACAAGCTTGCGCCATAGTCCCCCCAAAGGAGGTCAGTCCTCTTGTTCACCTTGAAGACAGAGAGGCGCCCTTACATGACGTTCGAAGACCTCAACAGGACTAGTTCCAGTCTGCAGACACGAGGCACTTCCCACTTCATACATGCGTTCTGCAGAGGGAAATACTCGGAGATAACGACAGGCTCGCCTATGCCATAGGGATAGTCCATATGTACGGCCGACGACATACATGGAGTCCCGCTCTGCGTGCATTTCATGCACGTGCTACGGTGGCCGTCGAGGGTGGCGACCAGCGAGAAAATATGATAGTTGAGGAGAAAACATTGTCCTGGTCTGATGTGTTGTGTGAGGAGACATGGCCCGGAAGGTCATTCTTCTCTCCTTGCTGGTGGCTTCGACAAGACTCTTGCCAATCAGTAGGATTGGAATCATGACCGTGCGTCTGGCTCACGAAGTCCTGCCAAACCATGTGCTCAAAGAGACAGACAACACAAGAGTGCTGAAAGGGCAAGTCACTTCCATTGAAGCCCGTCAAGGTGATCGATGACCATCGCCTCTGTGTAGTGTGTGTTAGTCCATTCCCCTTTGAGGGGTTACGTGGGATCCAGGCCCATTATTCAAGCAGCCTTGTCGCTGCGGCCCGACCCCGCTGTCTTTGCCCAAGGCTAAGGGGAGGGAACCCCGCCCGGCTTAGCAGATGTCGTTGTTGCATGGTAGTTGAGGAACTGAAGGAACTCAACTGCCCGTGGACAGGAGTGCAGATCAAGCATAGCTTTCTATGATAACCGCTTGGCAATTGGTTAGAGCGCGTTGGTTAGCAGGTGTAACATCGCTTACCTTTTAGTACACCCGCACGCCCACATAACCGTGTCTCGCAGCCGTTCTGTGCACATGATGGCGTCCACTCGCATATACGCCTCTTTGGAAGAGCCCAGTCGAGGGGTCAAACCTGTATTTCTTGCAGGCGCCACCATCAAGGTTGACAAGTTGGACTGGATCGAGAGCCTCTTCTCGTTGCTGTGTTCCCCTAGGTAGAGGGGACACATCCAGGGCCCTCTGCCTCAACAATGAGGCTAACATCTTTGAAAAAAGTGGCATAAAGAGTTGTTCGAAGTGTCCGAGATCAGTCATTGAACCGTGGTATATGGTTTGGTGGTAGAGGCGTTTGTCACTATGACGGCATGGAAGCCATCACGGGTTGGTCACGTGCAGACAGAGAACTGCGGCAAGACCAAATGTCAGATACTGATTCTCCAGCACTTCGAAAGGAAATGTGTGTTAACATGATCATTAGGAATTGTACTCCGTAGTTACTAACACAGTAATACTGCCAAAGTCATTACTAGTATCACTCCGTACCACAGGCTATAACAAGGCCACTGCATCGGCGTCGCCGAGTACGGAGTAGTGTTGCTGGCAGCGTATGACTCTTATCTTATCGTCTCAACCAGATTGGTTACTAACCATCTCATCGATAAGAGCGCCAGGCAGCAGTCAATCCCCCTGTAATGTTCCCTCTTTACTCGCTGGTTACTCGCTGGAAGCTTCTGTAAGACCTTCTGGAGGACCTTGGAGGTTCTGTAGGACCTTCTGTCCCGAGGAAGGAGCAACCCGCAACAGATCCCCCAATGCCAATCCCTCCAATCCACTCGTCCGTCCGCCCTCCATCAACCGCATGCGCAAACAATAACATCATCTCGTACTCACCGACTTACGGACGTGATGCGCTGTCGCATCCTTCTCGATCCGCATGCCGTAATACCCTAATCATCAAGCCGTTTCCCGTCCAGCCCGTCATCTGCCCCGGTCGTCAATTGCTTCGCTGGCCGTGCGTTGCCCTCCCTCGGCCCTCTCACTTGCCTTGGCTTGACCCCATTGCTCCGGATACCAGTCACCCAAATCCTCTTTCTTTTCTTTCTTCCTTCTTCTTCCTCCTCCGCCCGCCGCCTCATTGGTGTAACGGCATCTTTTGCCTATTTTCATCACCTATTCACGTTCGACACACGTTGCAACCCCTCCTCCTCTGGCCCTCCAAGAAAGAAAAAAAAGCACACAGACAGACACACAACTCACCCGTCGCCGTGTGCGAACTCGGCACCACCCTCCCACGCCTTGATTTGTCGGCGTCGACCGACCGCCCAGTCAGCAGCAAGCGACATCAGCCGAGAATACTCGTACCGCACGGCTACGTACTCGTACGTACTTAATATTTGCGGCGTATTAATCAATCAACCAACCCAACCATGCCGCGCGACACCGACAGCACGTCGACCGGGAGCGGCCAATCAAAACGACCGCCCCTGTACCGGCATCAGAGCGACAGCGTGAGCGAGCATCACCTGCGCCATAAACAGGCCCAGAAGCAGCATCACGTCGGTCGCATGCACAGTCGGGTACCCTCGTCCAAGGGCCTGCACAAGTCCCAGACCACCCCCCGCCGCGGACCAGGAGGCGGACTCGTGTCGCCGCCCCCCGAGCAGGCCGGCCCCTCGTCGTCCCACCGCCGCTCCATCAGCGAGGTCAAGCTCCAGCACGAGACCCCGTCGCCTACCTTCCTGACGAAGGAGGTCTCAGCGTCGCAGTCCAACCTCAAGCGCAATCGCTCGCACGGCGATGTGCACCACCGCCGCTCCAAATCATCCGACAAGCTGAAGCGCAACTCGAGCGGCCTCAGCACCGCCGACCGCCAGCGCGGAGCAAAGTCCCAGGTCCACTTCGACCTCGGCAGCGACGGCGCAGAAGAGGAGGGCGACTGGGTCGATGCCAGCGCCTCCAACTCCCCCCACCTTTCGCGAAAGGGCTCCGTCAACAGCAGTGCCCAATCCTCCATCGTACGCCCCCCGCTCAGCGCACCCAGCTCTCGACCGCATACTCCATCCAGCCAACAGCAACAGCAAGATCAACCATCACAGACTCAGACTCAGGAACAGCAACAGCAGTCCCAAGTATCGACCCCGGACCGCGAGCGAACGAGCCACCAGCAATACCTCACCTCGCGCCTGCTGCAGCGCACCCCATCTCAGGGCGCCCCGCCCAAGATGGCCTCAGACCTCGCCCAGGCCCGCAGCAACAACCACATCGATAACAGCCGCCCGCCGTCATCCTCCGCCATGCACTCCCCCGACTCGGAGACATCACCGACCGCCATCCTACCGAGCAGCGGCGAGGGTGTCACATCTCGCTTCGTCGACGCCCCCGCATCAGGCGTGACAAGCAACGGTTCCTTCTACCGGGGCAACCTAACCACACCCCGCGCCGACGACCTCACCCGCCGGCCCAAGTCGACAGCCAATCTAGCCCAGTCGGTCGAGGACGCGGGCGTTTCCACCTCGACCATCACCTCGCCCACCGGGGAGAGGCCCCGCAGCGGCGACGATAGCGACATCAGCGTCTTGGTGCCCAAAGCTGCCCGGCGCCGCGCGGCCCCGCCAGCCGAGACATCCCGCATCCAGCAGAAACTCAACCTCCAGCGCGCCAGCTCGGCCATCGAACCCGGCGGCCGCACCGGCGGCCCTGTCAGCAACAACTCCGTCATGCCCCTCATCGGCGCCGCGGGCCCGGGCTACAACGACGGCAGCGCCAACCGCGACCCACGCGTGAGCAAGCTCCTCGAGTCCACAGGGATGGAGTACCTCGTCGTGCGGCGGCACCAGAACCCCGTCGCCCGCTCGCTCAACCGCCTCCGTCGCCTGCCCGACGCGGACAGGCCCCGCATCACCATCCCGCACGCCCACGCCCGGGGCAGCATGGGGTCCGCATCCATCGCATCCAGCAAGAGGCCGTTTGACCTGCGCCAGCACCACTCCCGCACTGCTAGCGACGCCACCCTGACTGCTGCGGCGAGCAGGCCGGTCACGCCCCGGAGCAGCACCCTCACGCGTGCCGAGTCAGCGGCCTTTGACGCGGACGAGAGCGAGCGGCTGAGCGGGACGAGTCTCGTGGGTAGCTGGGATGATGATGGGACGGCGGCGCTACTGCGCAATCTATGGGAGAAGACGATGGATCTTAGTGGCAGTGGGGATTAACCCTTACTCTTGTCTGTTTATTTCTCCTCACGTTTGTTTTAGTTCATTTGAATAAGCGGCATAAGCCAGGCATTGGTTATACACTCTTCCACTGGTGTTTAATATTACATTACTAGAAATGACACCTTCCTTTCTACTCTGTAGTCATATGGTGTTCAATACACATATAGTACATGACTGGACATGTTTTGTTGAATGAGCATGTATGTATGCTATTATGTATGTGTGGACTCTATTGTCTTGTTATCGTACAAACCTCTGTGTTTATATATCTTTTCTCTTTTTTCCTTTTTTTCTTTATATGCTGAATTAGACGTTTGGAGCAAGTAAATCGTATTTTACACATCGTTCGACCTGCAGACGTTAGTTAGTTGGGATGCGAATTGAAGAGTGGGGGGAGACGGGGGAACGTACATCTTCTATGCTGGCCTGCATGAAGCGTCTGGCCTCGAGACCCATCCAGACCAGGACCATGGAAAAGTCGCCATGCTTGGCCATTTCGGCGCCGCTCTGGCTGCTGAGCTGGCGCAGGATGGGTAGGGAGCTGCTGAGGAGGTCGACGTTGGGGTCGAGGCTGCGGCCGATGCCCTCGAGCAGGAGGATGCTGATGATGACGTTGACGAAGTCGCCCTCGACGCGGACGTGGTGGGTGCGGACCATGGAGAGGACCTGCTGGAGGATGTCGCCGATGCGGACGTTTCCCAGGGCGAGGGTGTTGCTCTTGACTCCCAGGACGAGGTGCTGCATCTTGAGGGCGAAGACCTCCTCGTCGAGGACGGCGTCGGGCTGCCGGCAGCGCTCGCACATGAGGTGGCCGGCCTTGTAGCCGTCGAACTCGGCGACGGCGCGGAACAGGGCGAGGAAGTTGTCGCGGTTGGTGGCGTTGAGCTCCGTGACCAGCCCGGTGTCGAGGAAGACGAGCTGCGGCCGGTAGCCCTCGTCGTCCATGCGGGCCAGCTCGGCCTCCCAGCCGGCCTTGTCGCGCGCCTCGCGGTGGGGGCGCAGCCGGCTGAGCATCTCGCCCGTCACGTCGCCGGCCGTGGTCACGTCGGGGGTCTGGTCACCCGTGGGCAGGGCCTCCTTGTCTTTGGACTCGCGGCGGCGGCGCGGGGAAGGGAGGTTGATGTCGATGTCGGGCTTTGCGGCCTTGTAGAAGCGCACCATGATGTTTCCCGGGTGCAGGTCGGCGTGGACAAAGTTGTCGAGCAGGAGCATGCGCAGGAAGGCGTCGAGGCCCTCGTCGGCAATGTCGTGCTGGAAGACGCCGCCGCCAAACTCCATGAAGTCGGCGATGGGGATGCCCTGGGCGAACTCCTCGACCAGCACGTTGCGGGTGGTGAAGTCGGTGTAGGGGTAGGGAAAGGAGGCGGTGGTGCGGTCCTGGAAGTTGCGGCGGAACTTGACGAGGTTGGCGGCCTCGATGCGCAGGTCGAGCTGCAGGCGCATCATCTCGCCGAACTGGGCGACCTCGTCGGGCAGCGACAGCCACTCGATGGTGGGGATGGCGTTGAGGGCCGAGGCGAAGAAGCCCATGATGCGCAGGTCGCGGCTGACGGTGCGCTCGACGTTGGGGTGCAGCACCTTGATGGCGACGTACGACGACGGCACGCGCGCGGGCGAGCTCTTGAGCGCCTTCTCCACGTTACGCCGCACCATGGGCAGCGGGCGCCGCAGGTCGTCGCGCGGCGGCAGGTCCGCGTCCACCGGGTGCGCCAGGTCGGGCTTCAGCTTGGCGCGGTACACCTGCGCGATGGCGCCCACGCCCAGCGGCCGCGGGTCGAACTCATCAAAGATGTCGTCAAAGGGCCGCCCGCCAAACGCGTCCTCGACAATCAGCCGCGTCGCGTGCATCGAGTGGCCCGCACTGTTGCTGTGCAGCTTCGACATGATGTCGCACATCTCGTTGGGGAAGATGTCAGACCGCGACGCCGCCCACTGGCCCAGCTTGATGAAGGCCGGCCCCGCCAGCTCCATCGCTCGCACCAGGAACCCGTACCACCACAGGCTTCCGCTGCGCTCGTTGTCCCGCCCCGGCTGCCGGCGCCCGATCCACAGCGCCGGCACCGCCGCGATCACCGGCACGAATATCACCACCAGCTGCAGGAACCGGAACCCCGTGCACACCGGCTCCCACACGTACACGTCCAGGAAGTAGACGAGCTTCTGCAGCGGGCCCGACTCGCCATTCTTCTTGGCCGCCACGTGCTTCTGGATCTCGCTCCGCGACACTGACAGCATCCGCTGCTCACCCGTCTCCTGCGAGTCCGTGTCCTTGCCAGAATCATTCTGCGACAGTTCCAGAAATGTGCCTGCTGCTAGCACGGCGGCACCGCCCGACGCGCGTAATAGGATGCGGCTGGGCTTTGACTGTGACTGAGAGCTGCTGCTGCTGCGACCCCATGGTGATGACGACGGGGACGACCTACTCGCGCCCGAGAAGCCGCGCGATCCAAGTCGCTCAACCCACGGCGATGACAACGACGAGCTGCCGTTGCTGTGCCTCTGCGCCCGGGAGCCCTGGCGGACGCAGGACCGGCACAGGAGGATCCAGCTTCTTCTCATGTAGCAGGGGGCTGCCGAGAGGGACTGCAGGGAGGGGGAAGTGGTCTATAGGCTACAGCATTGGTTCATGCTGCAGCGGAAGGGGAGTTCTGGAAGGCGTCCATGTAATGAATGATTGCTAATGTATACAGAGTGAGTGGAAATATGCACGATGCAGTGTTCTAGATTTCAGATGCTCGGCTGCGGCGTCGTCGGAATCGCCGTTCAGAGTTAAGAGAGTGACGTACACGAAGCTCGGAGCAATCTCGGCTAAACATGTGCTTCTCCTTCTTTGGCCCATCCCATCGCTCGCCCATTGGCAGGCGCGTGTGGCGCGCTGCTCCTGCCTCTTGGCTTGCTAAGTCGTGCAATGGTGCCCATAATTAATACCCAACGACAGCGGCCGACTTTGTCAATTTTTGTCTCCCATTTTCCTTCGCGCCCCTCTGCCAAATCCCAAATATCACACCCCCCCCTGTCAATCACGACAGCGTCGTTTCTGTTTCTGTTTCCTCCTTCTCACCCCTTGAACCTGTTACGACGAAACCTGTTCACGCCTTTCTTTCCTAATATCAACAACCATAACCATGGGCTGGTTCTGGGCCGATGCTGCTCCCGCCGTCCCGGCAGGACACCCCCCTGCGGCGTTTGGCGGGCCTGAGCCTCCTGTATGTTGAAGACCTGACGACGATCAACAGTCGACCATGTCAGACATCCCGCGCGTCCAGGTCACTGACAATCTTTCCCTCTCCAGAGCGCGTGCCCCATGCACAAGAAGACGGCCGATGCATTCAAGACCGAGTCCAAGCCGTCCGGCTGCCCGGTCCCCCACGGCGACAGGAAGCCTTCCGACGCGGTGCCGCCGCCCACGACCGGTGGCTGCCCCGTACCGCACGACAAGAGAGACGCCATCGCGAAGCCTCCGCCCCCTACGACAGGCGGCTGCCCCGTTCCTCACGACAAGAGGGAGGCCATGGCCAGGCCTCCTCCCCCGACCACAGGTGGATGCCCCGTCCCGCACGCCAAGAAGGAGGAGGAGCCGTCCAAGTCGCTGCTGTCGCAGCTGAACCCGCTCAACTACATGTTCCGCGAGCTGTCGCAGAAGCCCGCCGAGAACCAGGAGATTGTGCTGCCCACGGAGCGCGAGGAGTCGACCATCCCCAAGGGGTCCGGCGACGGCACGTGGGAGTACCCGTCGCCGCAGCAGATGTACAACGCGCTGCTGCGCAAGGGCTACGCCGACACGGACATTACCGCCGTCGAGTCCATGGTGTCGGTGCACAACTTCCTCAACGAGGGCGCCTGGGCCGAGATCCTGGGCTGGGAGCAACGCTTTGCCCGCGGGCTCTACAAGGGCTGGGAGATTTGTAAGCGCGGCGAGGAGCACGCCGATGAGGAGCTTGAGCGCAACTGGGAGGAGCTCGAACCCACCACCCCGTCCCTCATCCGCTTCCAGGGCAGGCCCAAGGACCTGACCCCCAAGGCTACCATGCTGCAGGTCCTGGGCTGGATATACCCTTCCATGTTTGGGTAAGTTGGCAAAGCTCATTACTGTGTCTTGCATGTTGATCTATTTGACGCTTTGTACTAACAATGCCTACGCAGCACCGAACTCCCCTTTGATCGTCACGACTGGTTCGTCTCCCGTACCGTCAACGGCCAGCAAAAGGAGATTCGCTACGTCATCGACTACTACGGCGGAGACGCCGACGACGAAGATGGCGAGCCCGTCTTCTACCTCGACGTCCGACCCGCGGCCACGCCCCTCGGTGCTGCTGAGCGCATCATCCGCTGGAGCAGCGACGTGTGGTGGAAGGCCAGCGGTGGGGAGGTCCGTGAGCAGAAGCCCCAGCAGGGCCTGGTCCGATCGCCATGATGAGACCGTCATGATTTATCCGCTCTTATGAGACCCCGGCCATGCACTCTGCTGCTATTTCCGGGCTGTATTATGCTTTTGTGTGTGTTGAAAATGTACCATTATAGTAACTGCTACTACTACTAGGATTGTAGTAGTAGTAGTTGGCGGGATTTTGTATGGGAGTAGTAGTAGACAGCGTCTTTTGTTGTAAGAATATGGATGGATGCCACCCTCCACCCTCTCTAATTAATTCACAACTCCTTTTTGGATAAGCCAAAGCATCTAGTGTCCGTCTATTCACGTTTCCTATTGTTCTATTTTGAAACTGATTGTCTCTGCTATTCAGTGTCAAACTGTCAATACCAAGAGTCCATCGTCTTTGTCCAAGGCCTCGGCGGTGCCAATGGGCTTTTGGATGACAGGCAGTCCGGCCCCACGTAGTTGGAGGGTCCCACTTTAATTTTCGTCTGGATCTTCACGGCCCCTAAGCACCTTCTTTTTTTCTTTCCTCTATTCATACCCAAGACAAACAACAACCAGGCACACAAAGACATTCACTTTGTATTCTGCGCTGTATATTATACATATATATATATAATATACACTGTGCCTGGTACCTGGAGACAAGACAACTCTTCGTCTCTGATCCTGTCCCCCCAAGACATGCGTCAAGCTGCCGAAGAGCAGCAGCAGCAGCAGTCCTCTGGTGACGACTTCACCCGTCTGCACATCACGCCCCTGGACTCGGAGCTGCTCAAGGTCATTGTCCCCGCGTCGACGCTGCCCCGGGCACGCAACATCTCGTTCCACAGCATCCCGACCTTCCCCGAGAACCGATACGGCTACGTCGAACTACCACCGGCCGACGCCGACAAGATCAAGGCCAAGCTCAACGGGGCCGTCCTGAGGGGCACCAAGATTTGCATCGAAAAGGCCCGGCCGGAGAAGAAGTTTGGACCAGCCGCCAACGACGACGACGACGACACAATGGGCGAGACCAAGACGAAGAAGTCGAAAAAGTCGGCGGACGAGGGTGGCTCGTCGTCGGCCAAGAAGCGCAAGCGCGAAGACAAGGTGACCGAGGGTATCGCCCTGACGGATCGCAAGGTCAAGCGCGGATGGACCGAGACGCCCACGGAGACGGCCAAGCGCCAGAAGAAGGAGCGGTCTGAGAAGAGCAGCAAGCGCAAGGAGGCCAAGGAAGCCAAGGCCCATAAGAATGCGGAGGAGGAGGAGGGCCAGGATGAGGATGAGGACAATGCCAGGGAAAAGAAAAAGAAGAAGAACAAGGAGGAGAAGAAGAAACGGACAAAGAGCAAGTACACGGAGCAGGAGGAGTGTCTGCTCAAGACCAAGATCCCCGCCAACGCCGTCAAGAACCTGTCGTCTGTCACCCAGGCCGACGACGGGGTGCCCAAGAAGAGGCGCAAGAGCAAGCATGGAGCCCGCGAGGAGATCATCCACGAGTTTGAGAAGACGACCAAGTTCCCCAGCTTCCTCAAGGACTCGGCCGACAAGGCGTCCCACCCCGCGGCGGCAGAGTACGTCGAGGGCAAGGGCTGGGTCGACGAGGAGGGCAACCTCGTCGAGGCGGTCACCATCAAGAAGAAGAAGTCGATTGTGACTCCGTCCAAGCCGGAGAAGAAGAAGAAGAAGGCTCCCACCCCTCCTCCTGTCGAAGAGGACAGCGACGACGACACCAGCAGCAGTGGCACTTCATCGTCTGGCTCGGATAGCGACAGCGACGACGAAGCAGAGTCCGTCCAGGCAACGCCCTCCTCGACCTCCAAGAAGAACCCCTCCACATCGGACCTGAAACTCGACATCCCGCCCAACACACCCTCCAAGGATAGTCCCGCCGAGAAACAGGACAAGAAGCCAGCAGAGGAAATCCACCCGCTCGAGGCGCTCTATAAACGCAAGAAGCCCGAGGACACCACTGGCGCCGACGCCACCCCCGCCCCGACGTCGCAGCCATTCACCTTTTTCGGCGGCGATGACGAGGATGAAGAGGATGAAGAGGAGAAGAAGAAGGAGGACAGGGACGTGCCCATGCCCATGACGCCCTTCTCTCGACAGGACTTTGACTCGCGCACTGTGCGGAGCGCGGCGCCCACGCCTGACACGGCGCACCCGGAGCGCATGGCCAGTCTGCCGTGGCTAGGGGAGGAGGAGGATGATGAAGAAGAGGAGTACGGCGAGGAAGATGAGGAGATGGCGGATGGGACGGGGGCCGAGGCGGCTACTGATTTCCAGTCGTGGTTCTGGCAGAATAGGCGGGATGTTAACCAGTCGTGGATGAGGAGGCGGAAGGAGGCGGCCAAGGAGAAGAGGCATCGGGAGAATAAGGCGCGTGCGTCCAAGGCGGTTTAGAAACCAACAGTACGGAGTACTTTCTTTTATTTTTGAGTATACATGCATACCTAGGGATTCATATCGAGAGATTGATGCAGATTGATGCAGAAGCGTCTACGAGTACAGGTTTCTGTGTCAAGTGCAAATATAAGTATTACGAGGTACTTGGAGATGATGATTATACATGGCAGTATTTCAGAGTATACGGAGTAGTAGAGTGTGATGATTGCAGTGGTGTATGTGGTGGCTAATTAGGCCGACCCATATAATACTCTTTATCACACGAGCATATCACCAATCGGGCGTATGGTCTAGGGGTATGATTCTCCCTTCGCATGTTTGCGACTCTGGGAGAGGTCCAGGGTTCAATTCCCTGTGCGTCCATGGATTTCTTTTTTTGCAATGCACTGCATTTGCAGAACAGCAACATAGAAGAAGACGGCAGACAAACCGACAGTCTTCTTGATTTGTATATTGTCTTTGAACAAGGTTTTTTTTCTTTCTTGTTTTTTTTTTGTTGCAAGCGACTGGTTCCTGATCTTCATGCCTGCTTTGCCTGCACATGCACACGCCGACTTAGAGTTTGCATGAGTGAGACCTGCCGAAAGTGGTAGGTGGCCGAGGAACGGGTGTAAGTGCATATTGCATGACTCTGTACCTGTACGCAGCGATAGTATAATACTTACTCGTACTCTGTTGAATAATACTCGTAACAGTGCATTTGATTTGGGGTCTCATTCATTGAACAAACAAGTTCCCGAGTCCCTTGGTCGTAGAAGACTCTTTGATAAAGACTTATGCTACATGTAGTGGAGCGCTGCCCAACCCGTGGCCAGTGCAGAGCGTGCAGTGCAGAGCATAAGCATGAGTTTTATTCATAAACATTATCATAACAGGACATTATATCATATCAGTCTTTCGGAAACATGTCTACTCGTACCGTACTAATATACTCCGTACTCGTACGTTGCGCAGGTACCGCCTGTCCGATCATATCTCATCACTAGGAACCCCGTGTGCGAGGCCACCCGTAGAGGCCACGCGTACTCGTACAGGCTGTCTTGTGGTCCAGCAACTGTTGATCCGCAAGGGGGGGGATGCTGGTATGGCATGGCAGCCTGAGCATCTCGTGGTGCCCTGTCTGCTGCATCGTCATCCGAGCCCCACCGCGTGACTGGTCACCACGGCTACGGGGGCGGGACTTGGGAGTGTTTGTTGCCAAGTCTCATCGGGAGACATCTATCGGGAATCTGGTCTGTTTTGCTAGAGCCCATGTCGGGTTTATGGGGTGTACAAGGTTGATGGTTCCCGCGGCGTCGTGAATATCGTATTTGGGGAGGGTGTTGAAAGTGTCTTGACCGTGCTAGCAAAGGTGGTCCGACAACCTTCAGGTGTAGAGCCCTCAAGGCAAGGGCATCATGCCACCCCTGCGGCTGGTAGACTCGAGGTAGAAGCGCTTCTGGTCCTCAAAGCTCGAGGGGATCCATGCCGACTGCTCCGTGTACTGCTGCTGCTGCTGCCAGGGCAGGACGGGCGAGGCGGGCCCTCCCTTTGTGTAGGCGGCGTACTCGTAGTACTGGGGGTAGCGGTGGCTGTAGGCGACGGCCTTGGACTTGACGCGGCGGATCATGCTCTGGACGGCGATGCCGATGACGAGGACGACCTCGAGGGCGATGATGAAGAACCAGATGGAGTTGAGGATCTCCTCCTCTGTGCGGGGGATGGTGATGCGCTTGAGGTTGATGTTGATGTTGATGGCGTTGATCTTGTCCATGGTGGCGGTTTCTATGGGCAGCACGGTCAGCACACACTCCGGTCATCGGGCAGACGGCAGACTCCATAAAGAGGGGTTCTCACTTACCAGTTGATGAAGACTGATTTTACAGAACGGCAAGGTAATATAGTATGGTATGGGTGTTTAAACTTTGATGAGTTAGAGACAAAAGCCAAGATTGCAAGGCGGAAACTGGAAATGGGCAGAGTTATGAATGCGTAGAGAACTTGGTTGCGGTCAGGCTGGCTGTGACCCGAGGAGCGAGGCCTTGGCCCTTAATACCAGGACCGGGCCCCGGATAGCCAAGAGTACTCCTCCGTACACTACGTGGGAAAAGTGCATCGTCGCCACCCCTGTACGCGGATGGAGCGCAATAATGAATGATAGATCAGGATTATTCGCAACGACTCGTGGTGGGGGGGCAAGGG